>CM034008.1:5923204-6276744 GCA_019603395.1 Cyrtorhinus lividipennis
AATCTGTTCCATTAGAGAGAGTTTTTTTTTGGAAAATTTGGCTTTTTCTTTCAAAATCGGGCTGAAAGAGGAGTGTGTCTCGAACGTTCCTGTAAAAACCACTCATAAACAGCATCATCAAGAACGGATAATTCTGGAACGCTTGTCTGCCGTTTATGGGTACCCCTCAGTAGCAGACGCATATGAAAGATTTTTCGAACGATTTTTTTTTAGGTCTGTGATTGTTGACTTACCGACATTGAACTCGCGTGCCAAATTAGAAGAAGTTTCTCCTTGTTCGAGTCGCGACAAATTTGACACTTGTCACTCAATGACATTTTTAATGCTTCCTTTTTTCACTCATTTCCACTTTAAACGCACAGTACGTTAAGATACAAGTACACAGACGAGACAATAAATTCAACGGCAGGATTTTCCTGCCAGACTTATTGCAGAGAGTGAGGGATTCTTGGAAAAATGAAATGTAAGAAGTGAGAGATCAAACGAAAACAGTCCTAGGAACCCACAGAGCAGGATTACGTTTTTTCGCGGAAATTGTTCGCTTCCCTCTGTGTCAAACTATTCCGGAATCCCACTGTGCAGGAGCGCGTTTTTCACACGCATTCATTCATATTCCTGTAATTTTTCCTTTTTTTTCTCTTTTTATGGCAGTTCGGTTACTGGAGTGTTCGGATTACCGAAGTTCGGATTAGCGAGGTTCCACTGTTACTCCATTGACTTTTCAGCCCAATCGATCAAATTTAGGGGGGTAGGGGTCAAAATGTATTTTTCGAAATATGGATTTTCGACATTTTTGGCGATCTTGGCATTAGGCAGGGCAAGCAGGGTATTATCTTCGGCTAAATTTTGGACGCTGAATCCAATGAGATGTGCCCCAGAACGATTGGCGCCCACCGAGAAAAGTTATGGGTCAAAATGGGTATCTATCTACCCATTTTGTAAGTGGGTTTCCGAGATTTTCGGTACCCAGGCGTGTGGGGGTATCATTTTCCACTAATTTTGGACACCGAATCGATTAAAATGAGTCTCCTGGTCCGGTAACCAACCCCTGTGAATGAATTCGCAGCGTTTTTAGAATAAAGAGATTGCCCATCAACATTATTGGGTACCATATAAAACATTCAAATACTTGAAATATGCTTATGAAGCGCAACGCAATAGCTGAACTCAAAAATTTCTCCTGTTTGTAGCATCGCAATTGCAGCCATCTGCTTTGATGATTTGCCTAATCTCAACCGTTACATCATTGTTTGCCCTGTTTAATAATCTTTTACATCGACTTAACTTCAAGCATCCTTAGATTGCATTGTCATGAACTATTGTTAGCATTGAATACTGCAGATAAATAGAGAAGCTGCCTTATTGGAATTAAGAGGCTAGAGTAATAGTAATGGTGTTGATTACATTAGCTGCCAAATGCTGATGTGATTCCATGTTGTACGTGCCAAGTTTTTCTGTGATTGGTTTATTATTCTCTCCTCAAAAATTTGCTGAGATGAGTAAAGTTCGTTTTGTAGAGTTTTCTTGCGTTATATAATTTTTTACACTTTTTAAATATATATTGATCTACTTAGCATAGGGCATTAATGATAAGATTGCGAAAGAAAATTGTTATTGATTAGAACGCTTGTACACCTTATCCTAAATGGGCCTATCGCCCGTTATAAATCGAACCCTTTTAGTCAGTTCCCGCAATATCATCACCATTATTCACTGGGTGTATTGATTTCCTACTTCCATTGCCAGCGTTATGTGATATTGTCAAAGTGTGGTCAACCTAATGTGTGTAAAGGAGCGATAATGCCCATCAAAAGTTCACAAACGTGTAACATTTTGGGGAAAATAGGTGATCACATTATGCCATCCCGAAAAATTGGTTCACATCCCTTCCATACATATAGGTACTAGCTAGGGAAAGGTTTACCAAAACACAGTAAAATCATGATTAGCATTTTCGCAGTTGTATGCACATTGTATGGTCATCCAGTCCAATACCACAACCGCTTGTGCAAAGTGTATTGCGCTTTATATCTTATTGTGGTCACCTGTATTTATTTTACGCGCGCGATTTCTATTCAAATTATTTTTTCCAACAGTAGCTACTAAAGTAGTTTTAGACAGCATTGGACTTCTAGGCAGTATCAATAGCGCCGGGATATGGTTTGTTATTTGGTCAAACTACTACTTTTTCTACATTCTCATAAAAAACCAAGAGCTTTGTTGTATTTTATTTAGAAATGGCGAAGTCTGGAAAGCGTTTAGCTTCTATGACCACATTCTACTTTTATTTTGTTATTTTGTAATCACACTCAACTCCCTCTTTCAAAATTTCAATTTGAAAATGGCGCGGTATTGTTTATACTCCACCATTTTATTTTACAACCATCTAATCATTTTTCAATACGCCTCAATTTTGATTTTCTACAGTAAGGAAATTTCCTCATTGATGAAAGTTTTTCTAGTAAATTCTTACAGATTTTCTATGGTAAAATATGTGACCAAATACGAAGATATTGTGTCAATACTGACACAGGTGACTGCATTGTACAATGTGCCACTTATGATTGCGGTTACCTCATTGATTTTGGATGTTCTTTACATAACTGTTTATACTAGTATACAAGTTTTGTTGGGTTTGGGTTCTTACTGGGAATCGGTATACATGGGTTATCATACTGTTATAAGGGTAGTACTACTGGTTTTCATTAGCAACACATGTTACAACACAATCGAACAGGTAAATATGAGAATACTATGATGAGAAGTAATTTACAACTGACTTGAGCTGTAAGTTTTCATCAGAGTGTATTGCTCGCCTCTTCCTATCAATGTCATCATATCTTGTCAATGTTGGGACTGACATAGTCAGTAGATGACTCCCAAATGTCATTACCAAACTTCTTTGTTTGATTTTGGTAGGTTACTCCTTGAATAATCAACCTATGTTCTCATGCAGAAAGTCAACCTCTCCTAGGGAATGGGGGGGGGGGGGTCTAAAAGTTTCAAATTCAAATTTGTCAAAATTAATTTTTGAGATTTTTGGCGTGTCAGGTATTATTGACAAAATTTTGAAAGCTGAATCCGATAAAATGGGTCCCAGAACGATGGCAATCACCGGAAGAGGTTATGGGTCAAAATGGGTATCTATCTACTCATATTGTAAGTGGGTTTCCGAGATTTCTGGTACCCAGGCGTGTGGGGTATCATTATCCACTAATTTTGGACGCCGAATCGATTGAAATGAGTCTCCATGCGCCTGGTCCGAGGAATAATTAACTCCTGTGATTGTTGTTTACGTAGGTATACAAAACATATTTTGGAGAAAAATTAGGAGCTGTCTACTATGTATTTTTAAGTAGGTTATGCCTAGATAGAATGTTGTTCTTTAACAGCTTATGAATAGAACTATTCTCCAATTTCTCACAACCACCATTTCATATACGCTTTTGTTAACAGATATTTATTATTATTATTATTATTATTTTATTTTATTATTATTATTTTTTTTTTTAGCTTTTTGATTTTTAGCTTGGAAAACCATTTTAACTTGAATGCCGGTCACTATAAAAATCTGCTTTTAATTTATTCAATCTGTTTTCAGGCAGATAAGTTCAACCTTCAGCTGTTCAGTTTGATGAGGACTGAAACCAAATGGTGTGACAATGTAAGGACTCCTAAATTTCGCGTTCACAAACTTGCATGAACCAATAAATGTATAGCTTCAATTCAAATTGAGAATTTTCCAATCTAACAGATTAACAATGAGGACGTCAATTTTGGACGCTGAATCCAATGATACATGTCCCAGAACGATTCGCGCCTACTGGGACAGGTTATGGGTCAAAATAGGTATCTATCTACCCATTTTGAAGGTGGGTTTTCGAGATTTCTGGTTCCTAGGCGTGTGGGGTGTCATTTTCCACTAAATTTTGGACGCATAATCCAATGAAGTGGGTCCGGGAACGATTGGCGCCCTCTGAATGAGGTTATGTGTCAAATGGGTATCTATCCACCCATTCTGAATGTGTGTATTCAAGAATTCTGGTACCTAGGCGTGTGGGGTATAATTTTCCACTAAATTCTGGACGCTGAATCGATTGGAATAGGTTCGGGACACCGGACATCGACTGTTTCCCCCATGTTGTTTATTTTCGACGATTTAGCCGTGTGGGGTATCGTTTTTCACTAATTTTTTTTACTCTAGCTACCCAGGCCACCAGCATAGTGGAATCTTTACGTCTCTAATAACCGCTTACTTTTGCAGAGAGTTGTGTGGCTGTTCTGCAGGAAGAAACACGTGCCAATATTCCATGCGTGTGGACTCTTCACATATGGACGACCCCTCCTCATATCGGTAATGTTAACAACATGGACGAATTTTAATTACTTAGACCTGTTTGTAAAATCGCTATTATTCATTTCGGTACTTGTTGCAGGTAATATCATCGCTGGCAACGTACATAGTCATTCTTCTTCAATACAGTAAATACCAACCTTCGACGACTCGACCCAGATGGAACCCCACAGAGGCTACGGTATTTTCGACGAAAAATGAAACTCAAGGCGCCGGAGAGATTTAAGTATTGTTTGAATAATTGAATTTTATTTGAACTACGACCTTTAATTTATCGGTAATAAATGTAAAGTGAATTGATGGAGTTTAAATGGCATTTCAACCTCAATAAAACACTGATACTCCACTACGACCCAGAAGCTTACTCGCCACCAAATTAAATGTTAGTAATAAATGAATGAATAACAATTTTATAGTTGCCGAAGTATAAACTGTACAGTATCATATCACTTGGCTTAATTAAGTACAATACAATACAAAAAAAAAGAAGAAAAAGAAACTAAACATGATATATGCCTTCAAGGCTCGTGAGCAGGAGTTCGGTTATTTTATTTTAGCCTTTATTCATTTTTATACCCATATAGACATATCTATATAAGTTCTAAACATGCTCTTAATATATATGTAACGTGTGTTTTAATTGAGGAAGGAACATTGGGTAAATTTTAGTATTTCCTAATAGTCCAGTAACATTAGGATTCGCTTGGAAATAATTTCTGGCAAGCTGGAAATAGTAGTCGGCAACTAAACGATGTAGCCTAGTTGTGCACGGTTTCTCGGGCCCAGATTTTGACAGAAGTTAGAAATACTGAAGACATTTTTGGCCTTTTTTTTCAGTTTTGCTTGAGACTTTTAAACAGTACATCCTAGCAAAAAGTGAGGAAGAAAAGCTGCAGCATCAACATAAAACAACCAAAGAAGATGGCGTTCCTGGCGGCAGATGGCTGTACCAGTAAGCCTCAGGGCTGGAATTCTCTTTGATATAATTTTCACGAGGACCATGGGAAAATGGTTGACTCTAGTTGGTTATAGGATAGTAAAATTGGACCTACTTTGGGCTCCACTTGGAAATAAATTCTGAAAAAAGGTTTATTCACTTTGTTTGGTATCTAAAAGAAGTATCCCAGTTTTGCACCCCTCTCCCTCGAGCCCGTATTTTGAATGGGGTTCAAAAAACAGCGAAATTGTCGGACTTTTTTCAGTGTTTCGCGTGAAAATTCTAAACAGTACATCCTAGCGAAAAGTGTACTATTATCTAAAAGAAAGAACATACAATTCTACATCGAATGAGCTCCCAAAACATTAGTTTTGACCTTGTGGTATGCACACATATAAAAATGATCATGTGGGTTATCATTTTCGACGAAATTTAGGACACTGAATCATATGAGATCGGTCCCGAAACGGTTTGGCGCCCACTGGAAGAGGTTATGGGTCAAAATGGGTATCTATCTACCCATTTAGAATATGTGTTTTCGAGATCTCTGGTACCTTGGCGTGTAGGGTATCATTTTCCACTAAATTTTGGACCCTGAATCGATTGGAATTGGTCCGGGACCCACCACACCCTCTGCTTCCCCCATGTTGAAGAAATGAATCTCCATGCGCCTGGCCCGAGGTTTAAATTAGTCTCCATGCGCCTGGTTCGAGGAATAACCAACTTGCGTGTAAGAATTTGCAGCGTTTGTATATCTTTGTAAATGTATAGATTTATTTTGATTAAGGTGATTCGACTGACTGCGATAAGTCTAGTACCGGTGTAGGTTAAGCATGAAAGCAAAGGCCCCGAACTGCACAGGATTCTCTTATAGTTTTGGGGTTTGTTCCACTACAAAAATTAATAAGGAACATGTTATGTATTCATTCATTCAAGTAAATACAGTTTCAAGTCATGTTATATGGAGACACAGTTTTAATAGACCATGAGAATCGCAGGAAGACTTGGTCACATTTTCTATCAATCATGAACTAATCAATTTCATGAGTTTCAGCGTCTGTATACAATCAATTCAATTCGACATAAGTTTCTTTTACCAACAACAAAGTATCGTCTATAATTGGACCCCCCCTCCCAACACCACCATCCATCGAATTCGTGGCTCGTACAAAGAAACGGGATCTTCTGAAGCGGAACTTGTCCAGAACCCACACTCCTTCATCTCTTTCTTGTGGGTGACTTTTACGTGAAGGACGCAACCTCCAAGGTCGATGAAGGACCACGCCCGATCGGGACTTGTCCGCTTTATAAAAATCTTCGCAACATCGCGAGCGAACATTGTGCAGTCGACTCTCGAGGCATAACTTTCATCAAAATGTTCAAGACTGTAAGTTGATACCGATCACATTTTTGTAATACAGTAGCTTAATTCAATGGCCCCAACTCATTGATCACAAATTTTGATCATAAATCAATAATTTATTCATGTTAACATTAGAAAAAAGCTGCGAATTCCTTCACACGGGTTGGTTATTCCTCGGGCCAGGCGCATGGAGACTCATTTCTTCAACATGGGAAAAATGGGAGAAACAGTGGGTGCGGCGGGTCCCGGACCAATTCCAATCGATTCAGCATCCAAAATTAAGTGGAAAATAATACCCCACACGCCTAGGTACCAGAAATCTCAAAAACCCACCTTCGAAATGGGTATACCCATTTTGACCCAGAACCTCTTCCGGTGGGCTCCAATTGTTTCGGGACCCGTCTCATTGGTTTCAACGTCCTGAATTTAGTCCAAAATGTGAATTTTGAAAAATGGATTTTTGAGATATTTGGCGATCTTGGCGTGTGGGGTATTATTTTCGACTGAATTTTGGACTGTTTTCCCCATTTTTGACGACACAGGCGTCTCGGGTATCGTTGTGATTTGTTTTCATGCAAAAAGCCAATCTCTCCAATTCGGCTAAAAAAAATTCGCCTTTCTAGGCGTTTTAAGGTGTCTAAATCAAAAAAGTCCGTTCGCCAACCGCGCCGTTTTTGGTGGTAGAAAATTTTTTAAAAATCTGAAATTTGGGTAAGGGGTCCGTTTCCGGCTTTAGTTGTCCTCGAAACGTTCCAGCCCGATCGGACCAAATTTTGGTGGGAGGGTAGGGGTCAAAATGTGTACTTCGAAGAATGGATTTTTGGCGATCTGGGCATGTGGGGTATTATATCCCACTAAATTTTGACGCTGAATCCAATGAAATGGGTCCCAGAACGATTGGCACCCACTGGAAGAGGTAATGGGTCAAAATGGGTGCCCATCTTCCCATTACGAATGTGTTTTCGAGATTTCTGGTACCTAGGCGTTTGGCATTTTCCACTAAATTTTGGACCCTGAACCGATTGGAATGGGTCCGGGACCCACCACGCCCACTGTTTCCCCCATTTCACTCATGTTTTTACTCATTTTTTGACGCTGAATCGATTGGAGTGAGTCTCCATCCCCCTGGTACCAGGAATAACCAACCCCTGTAAAAGAATTTGTAGCGTTCGTAGCAAACGCTCTGCCCGTGTTTTTTTATTCTAATTGCCAGAACAATCTGGCACATGTACATGAAGTGATGTTTGCTTTTTCAAAATAAAAAAAAAAAATTTGAAATAAAATGTCTGCCGGCAGCTCGCTTTTCTGTTGGTGCTGGTCGCCGTCGCCGCCGCCACTCCACTTCTGTACTCTGCTGCCTACGCGCCTCTTAACTTGGCTCCCTACAACATCCACACTGGCTACTCTGTCGTCCGTCACCTCGAACCTGTTGAACAACACGGATACTCCATCGCCTACTAAGATCAACAACACCTCGAGCAAACCAGGATGGTTGGCAAAGTCGACGGTTCAAACTTACTGAACTCGCGGCTTCTTCGATGATCTTGGATTCTCACCGTCCTTGCCTACACAAACTGTCTTGTACATAATTTATTCGAGTAAACGGTATCACTACTACGTTTTGTTTTCTCTCCAATTGGAGACATTTCTTAATGAATACATTCAATCTCAGCCAGAGGCAACAGAAAGAACGTATTACAGACTCTTCTGACACCTAATACATCAACATCTGAGTGGCAGACACTGGATCAGTGTTATTTGATTCCTTTCTTCAATTCAATATCGCCTGCATCCACTAGGGTGTTTGAGCGTAGTTGAAATTCGACCTTTTTGTAGAGGGATCCCTCTCTGGACTGAGCTATACCATTACAAAGAAATAAAGCTTTCAAATTGCCCCCTTCCTGAGTACAAAGACGGCATCACTTCAACACGCTTGTAATTTCCCCAGGGCTTTTTAAAAACCGTATTTTTAGTACTCTTTAAACTAATTAAATGATAATGAGATGCCGAAAAACGAATTTATCCTCAATTAGGGACGCATGGGAGTGTCACCATTTGATTCAGCTTCAAAAAATGCAAATTATTGCAATATCGAACCAATTTGCTTTCAAACGCCATTTTCTCCTAAAGTGTTCTTCTAAGCAAATTTCTTTCTTATACCTTTGAAAAGCTGAGATTCTTGTCAAGATTCCCAAGGGGTCCCCGCAAAAAACCTCCGTTCTAATAGCGAAGAAACGACAGAAAATAACGTGGATTTCAAAAAAATCTTCAAATAATGAAAATTGGTATTTTCCCCCACCAATTAGGACAGAATAAATAAATTTGATTTCATATTGAAGGGGTTGGAAGTTTAACGCTCTTTCCAACGATATCTTCAATTTCTATTTGATATTTAGTAATAATAATTAAAGGGAGTTGGAGCCGTTGACTGAGACAAGGTCGAAAACAGGGAAAAAAATTATAAGGGGAAAAAATAGGATTTTTAGTTGAGTTAAAAAATATAAAAATCTATATACTTTGTTACAAATGAGTAGTAGAATCGACCCCTTGATATTGTCCAATAATTGTTCTAGATACCCTGTAGGTAAACGTGCCTAGTTGAAAAATCTGCAAATTCTTACACATGGGTTGGTTATTCCTCGAATGGGGGAAACAATGGGTGTGGCGGGTCCCAGACCCATTCCAATCGATTCAGGGTCCAAAATTTAGTGGAATATGATACCCCACACGCCTAGGTAGCAGAAATCCCGAAAACACATATTCATAATGGGTAATATACCCAATTTGACCCATTACTTCTTCCAGTGGGTGCCAATCGTTCTGGGACCGGTTTCATTGGATTCAGCGTCCAAAATTTAGTGGAAAATGACACCCTACTCGCCTAGATCACCCAAAATCACGAAAATCCATTTTTCAACAAACACATTTTGACCCCCCCCCCCCCAATTTGGTCCGATCGAGCTGAAAAGTTTCGAAGACCCGTCTCGGCCGGGAACAGACCCCTGACCCAAATTTCAGATTTTTAGAAAATTTTCTACTACCAAAAACGGCGCGGACAATGGACGGCGTACGGACGTTGACCTTTTTTGATCCAGACACCATGTCAACCACGTCCAGAAAAAAATTTTGAGCCGAATCGGAGAGGTTGACCATTATCATGAAAACATAGGTTGATTATTCAAGGAATAACCAACCAAAATGAGTTTCACACAATTTAACAATTTGAGTTTCACGAATCGATGGATAGGGACAGATTTCAGTTTACATTACGCATGATAGTTGTTGCATGCATTCATTAGTTGTTGGTCGGAAGCGCAAGAAATTTTGGAAATGGATTTGCTTTTATTGTTGCAATTTATTAGTAAGCCTGATTAATGTTGAGAAGGCCTAGTACAAAGGGAACATAACATCGATCGAGGGGGGGGGGGATCCCTTGAACCACCGCTAATGTATTTTTTTGCCTATTGTCGTTATTGAAGGGGCTGTTTCAAGGTTTTTCGTCGTTCAATAATTTAACGTAGAAATGGAATTAGGCGTGCGTTCCCCAAAGAGGGGATAATCATTGTTTTCCAGATTCGAAGGCAACCTTGATAACAGTTACTAATCAACGTAATTATTGTAGGTTGGATTTGTTGTTCGGTGTCGAAGAGTCGAGAGGGCGATGAACTGGACATAGAGGGCGCTCGATCGTAGGAAGGTGGTCTGGATTGGTGATCGAGAGCGGAGGCCGACTGAGGCGCCTTCCCACTAAGTGCAAGGGCGTGGTCAGAAAACCTTGATGAAAGTCAAGATCAAGGATTTGCGAGCTCGTGAAGTCTGTAACTAGAAATTCGTTCGCACCGCCGTCAGGCAAAACAAATTAGTGGAAAATTATACCCCACATGCCAGGGTACCAGAGATCTGGAAAACAGACATTCGAAATGGGTAGATAGGTACCCATTTTGACTCGTAACCTCATTCAGGGGGCGTCAATCGTTCTGAGACCCATTTCGTTCGATTCAGCGATCAAAATTTAGTGGAAAATGATACCTTACACGCCTAGGTACCAGAAATCCAAAAAACACACATTCGAAATGGGTAAATAGGCACCCATTTTGACCCATAGCCTCATCCAGAGGGCGCCAATTGTTCTGGGACCCTTTTCATAGGATTTAGCGTCCAGAATTTGGTGGAAAATGATACCCCACACAGCAAAATTGCAGAAAATCTCAAAAATCCATTTTTCGGAATTCATATTTTGATTCTTTGTCGCTACCTACCCTTTCTTATTGCATAGAAGTGACACTAGGTTGATGTCCTTTTCTTTTTGTCTTGTTGAGTTTCTACTGTCGGCTTAGCCGGCGCTCTAACTTCCACTTTTCCTGCGCGGTTCATGTGTTTTCCGACAAAATAAATCACCTCAAAATATTCCAAACTCCCTTCGCGTTCACCCCCCAATTTTACTGGAAAACTTGGTGAGTGATTAACTGATTATTTTAGTCAAACGTCTTACAAAAACAAACCATGAATGTAGAGTAGGGATGGCCATCGATGGTCGATAGTATCGAAACATCGATGTTTACGTTCGATGGTCGATATATCACCATCCACGGTGCAAATTTTGATACTATCGATCATCGATGTTAAAATAGCTGATGTTACAGAGAATCGATGGTTTTTCCCTCCCAGATTCAATAATTGACTTCTGCAAGCAATCATAAATATTATCTTCAGTAAAAAAAAAATACGATAAGTTAACGAAATTTTAATCTTGCTAACAAGATGAAGGTAGTTGTACTATACAAATTCTGATATGAAGATATAAAACGCTGCAAATTCTTACACACGGGTTGGTTGGTTATTCCTCGGACCAGATGGAGACTCATTTCTTCAACATGGGGAAAATGAGGTAAACTGGGTGTGGCGGGTGCCGGACACATTCCAATCGATTCAGTGTCCAAAATTTGGCGGATCATGATACCCTACACGCCTAGGTACCAGAAATCCGGAAAACACACATTCGAAATGGGTAAATAGGCACCCATTTTGACCCTTAACCTTTTCCAGTGGGCTCCAATCGTTCCAGAACCCGTCCCATTTTGTATTCGGCATCCAAAATGTATTAGAAATTAATACCCCAGACGCCTGCATTGCCAAAAATCACGAAAATCCATTTTCCAAAAAACATCATGACCCTTACTTCTCTCCTACTAAATTCTGAACGGGCTGAAAAGTTCCGAGGACTAACATGAGCCAGAAACTGGTCCCTGACCATAATTTCAGATTTTTAGAAAAATTTCTACTAACACGGTTGGCGGACGGACATTTGGGTTTTTAGATCTACACACCCTAAATCGTAAACTGTCAAATTTGAGGCAAATCGGAGGGTTAACCTCCTGCATGAGTACATATTGTTGCGAGCTCGCACCGGCGCCGGTCAAATGGGCTGCTGGCGTCGCAAGGTCAACGACCTGTGGAGGATTAAGGGTCTCGAACATTCGGGAACCTCCCCGTTCGCTCCAGACAACACGTTGAGTTCCCAGAACCGGGGAACGTTCTGGAAGGTACTCGACCGAGAGGCAGCAGGTATAAAACAGACCCACGAGCGCCGCCCAGTTCAGTTCAATTTGGAGTCCGGATATAGACGCTTCGGGTTATAAATCGTGCCGTGCCGTTATAAATAGTGCGACAACCGCGTTACAACCGTGTATTGTGATTCTGTCATTGTGTAAGTGCGCGAATGTGAACAGTGTATGTACTCAAGTGAACGATTGTTAATAAATTATTTACTAAGAATATAAATCGTTACAATATTTAAGGAATTACGAACCAAAACGTACGTAGAACTTCCCTTCACTTCGCAGATCTTCCAACAATGGTTGATGAGCGAGCGAAGCGTCACCACTCCACACGGCCTGTTCCTATCGAAGAATCCAGATAGAGAACGAGGCTGTGTGGCGAGGTGCCACAACATTGCCATTTAGTCTCATGATGAAATGTTGGACGGACGTTCTCCTGAAGGATTATATTGCCGAAAGATAACATCAGGAGTTGACAGTTCTCTTATATGGGGAATTCATAATTAGGAAGTCAATAATAATTCAGAGTTCATCAACAGTATTAGTGTCGAGTGTACATATGCTACGATTACGTTGGAAAAAAATTTACAAAGTGACAAAATGGAATAAGATTTGATTGACAGTAGTGGATAACCAATCAACAAAATTAAATGAGACCAATGTAAAAGGAACGGGTAGGAGAGTCTGGAAGGGAACTGAGAGACCGAAGTCAGGAAAGACCTGCATGATAGAAGTATAAAGAGACTTGAGTGACCAGATGGGAGGGATTGGTCCAAAGTGACAGAAAATACCAAGGTGACACGGGTGAAAAGTGAGCAGAGCGACGAGTTTGTTAGGAAAATTAAGTAAACAGGGGTTGGTTATTCCTCGGACTGGGAGCATGGAGAAAAATAGTGAATGTAGTGAC
Source organism: Cyrtorhinus lividipennis (assembly GCA_019603395.1). Taxonomy (NCBI): domain Eukaryota; kingdom Metazoa; phylum Arthropoda; class Insecta; order Hemiptera; family Miridae; genus Cyrtorhinus; species Cyrtorhinus lividipennis. The sequence goes on from CM034008.1 coordinate 5,936,324, forward strand.
CCAGGCTCATTCCAATCGATTCAGCGTCCAAAATTTAGTGAAACCTGATACCGCACAAATAAAAATTTTCAACTAGCAAAGTCGGCGTGGACGGCGGACGGACATTTGCTAATTTTGATCTAGACACCTTGAAACGCCCAGAAAAATTTTTTTGGGACGAATCGGAGAGATTGACTTTTTCCATCTCCAAAGTGACATGAACGGGATAAGGGTTTCAGAGATGGAGGAGGGAACCCGAATAGTAGAATTTGGGAAGGATTCATGTGACAGTACAAGAAAATAAGAGGGAGCTAAGGGAGATAAGTTGGCTGTTATTCTCTCGAGGAAGAGGGAGACAGACAAAGAAGTGACACAAAAGACAGGTGATGGCTAGGAGCGTAGCCTCGCTTCACCATGTCTACAGGAAAGCTATGGTTTGACTCAAGTGCACTCAAAACAGATTCCAATAAACACCTAATGCTCGCTCTCTACAACTGCTCTGCAAATCATGTTCCCGGAAATTCACGTTAAGTTTCTACAAGAGACGTACGTCTGCAGCAGCAGCACACATTGTGTGCAGTCAATAAACTCCAAGAAGTCGCTTCAGAGTTCAGACGAGTTCCAGGCGCTGTTCTGGCGGAACGTTCAGGTATCACAAGTACTGTACCTGTTGAACGAAAAAAAACTACAACCAAAGTCCAGCACTTGTGATAACACCCCGCACGCCAAATCCTCCAGTTCTTCATTCGCTTTCACATTAGAATTGCAGAAATTGAAGAAAACATACCATTTGAGCGGCTTTTGATGAGACGAAAGTTTGGGTAATTGAATTTCCTTATCTGGCAGCAGCACTTAGGATTGAAATTTCCAGCGTAACAGCCCTTCACGTCCAGACATTGCGCCGAACCAACAAACCCAGAAAAATCCCCGTCTTTTTGCGAAAATTATTTCCGGACTCAGCTAACAACGACTTCAAGTTTTGTCAACTTGTAACTGGGGGAGGAGCACTGTCCCTCACAAACTGAAAATGAGAAATGATCATGGAGCATACGCGAACATGTTTACCCTTTTCAAGTTCACCAAGTGGTGATACACGACCCTGACAGACTGATTCCAACAGCAAAACAACTCACCTCGCGAAGTAGCTGGCCGTTATCTTTGGGATCTGCTTACCAAGCTCTGAACAGATACAGCGCCCTCCTCGGGTGAAGCACCATTCAACATCAAAGATTCGTCGTCATCGTGGGCCTTGGAGCCGCCAATGAATCGACAATTTGGTCACGTCAGGAGCGTACGTTTGGGTCGCCTGGATTTTGGAAAGTTTGTGTGAGACTGCAACTCCACTTGAAGGAAACGGAGCCAGCCGATTTGGTTTACTCCCACATTGGGGAGTTATGTAGGATGACGACCACCTGGAAAGCCAGAAAACAAAGCGTGAAAAAAGCTGCGAATTCATCTACAATGGTTGATTGTTCCTTGGAGCATGTGAATGGGGGAAGAGTGAGTGAGCAGTGACCCGGACTTCTTCCAATCGATTCAGCGTACAAAATTTGGTGGAAAAGGATACCCCACACGCCTAGGTACCCAAGAATCTCGAAATAGGAAGGTAGGTATCCATTTGGACCCAAACCTACCTCCAGTGGGCACCAATCGGTCCAAGGCCTATCTGGCTGACCCATAACCTCTTCCAGAGGGTGCCAATCTTTCTGGGACCTTTTTCATTGGATTCAGCGTCCAGAATTTAATGGAAAATGATACCCCACATACCTAGATTGCAAAAAATCGCAAAAATCCATTATTCGAAATACACATTTTGACCCCTACCCCACCCAAATTTGGTCCGATCGAGTTGAAAAGTTTCCAGGACCAACTAGAGCCATGAACGGACCCCTGGCCAAAATTGCAGATTTTAGAAAAATTTTTACTACCAAAGTCGGCGTGGACGGCGGACGGACACTTGCTAATATTGATTTAAACACTTTGAAACGTACAGAAAATTGGAGCGAATCGGAGAAATGGACTTTTTGCATGATGATTAGGTTTTGCGAAGAGTACCGTGTGCAAAGAACATCATATTATCTCTAAGGATATATTTCTCGTGATTCAGCATGAGCTCAAAGTTCTTGAAGAACTCCACACTTCAATCAGTTATTGAACGAATCAAATCACGTATTACGCGGAGTGAAAAATGATTTCCATTACTTGAAATTAGTTTATATTATGCAGAATGAAAGTAAGAAAAAAATCAAGGGAGCTGAAACCACCTGTTGAGCGGAAATTTCCAACATAACCTATACAGATGCATAGGCAGAAAAGCGGTCATGATTCGCGGGGATTGAATTAATTTAGAATAAATCTGTTTGATTTCGAGAGATGTTAAAAATAATTTCTAGATGACACGAAAATGCGTGAAACCTTTTGCATAAAATAAAAGAAATGCACTGAATGCGGCGAGGGAAGGAATAGCGTCCTGGTGGTCGGCGTCACCCGACTATTACCGGTCATTTTCGACCAAATTACTACGAAAATGCTATGAATGGAGTGTGATTGAACTATATCAAATAACACTTACTCGTAAAATGCGAAGAACGTAAATGTCTTATGTTGGAAAATTGTCGGAAAATCGGAGCGGAAAATCCTCGTGGCGTCGCCGGGCAGGGCGGTTGAAGGAAGAGACATGGAAATGGAAGAAAGAGGAAAATTGAAGTCAGACGGAATTGGAGAAACCCGCGTAAAACGACCTTGAATTGGGAGACTATGCTAACCCGCATAACACAACCAATTGCCTGCTTCTGTGAGAAGCAAAATGACGCTAAATCTAAGGCCATGGAGATGTGCAACAGCCCACGTTTTCATTTGTCATTGAAATATCTTAAAATTAAAAATATAAGCCCAAAAACCTATTTAAAAAATTAACCATAAAATATAAGTTTATATTCTAAAACCGCTTCATATCAAAATGAAAATTTTCTACATAATGAGGCTCCGCAATAGCATACGTCGTAAGTTTAGGTCAGAAATGTCTGAAAAAAAATGTTTAAAATGTTTAGTGAATTTTTTAATGAATGTGATCAGGTCATGGGGGATCGACCATCTCTGGGTGGCTCCAAAATTGTTTTATCTGTTTCATGATGTCCAAATCAAAAACGCTGTCAATTCCCTCAAAAGGGTTGGTTATCCCTTGGAGTTAGATTATGAAATGCGGAGTGAACCGGGCTCATTCTAATCGGTTCAGCGTCCAACAATTAGTGGTAAATGTCACACCACACGCAAAACACATAGGTACCCATTTTTCGTAAAACACACTTTCACCCCCCGGGTTTGGTCCAACTAAGCTGGAAAGTTTCGAGGACCAGCGTCCTGAAATGTTCCAAAGCCTGAAACGGGTCCCTGACCAATATTTCTGATTTTTTGACAAATTTCTACCACCAAAACGGAATGAAAGGAAAATGGCGGACGGTAGACAGATACCATTTCGTATTACCATCTGGGGTACGTCAAAATGGGTATCTACCTGTGTTTTTGGGTACCTAGGCGTGTGGGGTATCATTTCCCCTTGAATGTTGGATGCTGAATCGATTAGAATGAATCCGAGATCAACCATGGTGAAAGAATTTGCTGTTTTTTCTGGTTTAGTCATCATGAAATGAATCCAAAAATGTTTGGGGCCATTCGAAGATTGTCAGGGACCTCTTCCCAGCTCTAGTTGGTCCTTATAACTTTTCAGCTCAATCGAACCAAATCTGGAGAAGGTATGAGTGAAAATGTGTTATTTGAAAAACGGGTTTTTAATACTTTTGGGTACTTTGGCTCGTAGAGTACCATTTTTCACTAAATTTTGGATTAAAAAAAAGTGGAGAAATTTGGGACTAAATTTCACTAAATTTTTTTACCTAGGCATGCAAGGTATTGTAACAATTTATGTTCTTTGTAAATAATTTATTACAATTGTTCACTCAAATACACTGTCCTCATTCACACACTTACACAATCACAAGGCACAATACATGGTTGTAATGCAGTTGTCACCGCAGGGCACAGCAAAGCGTCTATATTCAGACTCTGAACTGAACTGCACTCTGCAGCATTCCTCGGTCCCTTTTTGTACTCGCTTCCTTGGCCAAGAACCTTCTTGAGTCTTCCCTGGTTCTGGGAACTGGAGCAAGCGGGAAGGTTCCAGCCAATTTGATACAATGCACAAATGTTCGAGAGTGAGCCCTCCACGTGTTGTTGAACTTGTAATGCTGGTTGCCCAGGAGACTGGTGCAGGTGTAATCTCGCAACAGTATCATTTTCCACTTAGTGTTAAATGCTGAATCGATTAGAATGAGTGGGATATTCCACATTCCATACTCCATCGAAATGTTGGGTGCTGGCGCAGTTTGAACGAGTCTCTTTTTTCCTCCATTTTCCCCACACTCCTGGTCCAAGGAATAACCAACCCTTGTGATTTGATCCAGACAGCATGAAAAACCAATTGTCAAATTTTGGCGCCAATTGGAAAGGTGCTGTGGAGTGATTAGATAGGTTGATTATTAGCCTCGCCAGGGGGCAAGCCCCCTGGACCCCCGGATGCTTTTCACTTAGAGCCTACGGATAAAATTCGAGAAACATGGAACATGCTTTAGCCATGTCTCCTTTCTCTGACACGAACTGCGGTATTTTCTAACTTCCCTGGTAATGAACCAGGCTAGCGACACATAAGATTGTTTACTATGGTTTTGGTTACTATGGATTTCGTCACCCATTCCGGGTGACATTTTTCGGCAAGTGAGTCCATGTTCCATGCTAAAAATTAGTGTGAATAAATAAAAATAAAATTGATAGTGGCTAAACTACTATTTACTACTACTTAGCTATGTGGGCTATGGCTAGACTAGTTTCAGATATGCGGGTTCACTTATTCCTTTTTGTTTTCTGATTGTTCAATTCTAATTCAGATTCAAGTTCTTCTGATTCGAATCTTCTTCTTCGTTTTTGTGAGAAACTTCAACTTCTCTCCCGGACGCAATCTGAGTCGGTTCCTGATCGAATTTTTCGGGAATTCAGGATACTTTTGGCAATTCGCGACATGAAGCACCAGTCAAGCTGAATATTTGTGACTCGTTCTGTCTCAGAATCGAAAAAAATGGCATCGCCTTTGGAACAATTTGTTCACAACGTGAGAACCCTTTCGTCGCAAGGTACGTTACACTAGTTTTCATTATGTGCAATGTTTCACTTCAACTGTGTCGAAAGTAGGCTCTGTAAAATCAGAATTTATTATTGTTTTTATACCAGGCGAGAATTGCATTTTAAAATGTAAATACACTTACGACCTTTAGCTGTAAGTACAGCTGGCCATACGATTGTACGGGTTGTGTGGGTGTGACGATCTTCTGCAATATTGGCTCACTTGGGAAAATGGTTTTTTGAGCTTTTGTCGTCTTGGTAGTCGTATTGAAGTGTAACGGGCATGAAAATGACGTTTTTGGAAAGATTGCTCATATTCATGTTCAATAAAACCCCGATTCTTTTTTTACGCATAGGTAACTATAGAGATTTGTGCGACATTCTTCACAAATCAGCGGATCTTCTAGCCAAGAATGGCCAACATTTGGATACCGTCCTCGAAATGTTGGATTTGCAGCAGGATTCACTCGCCATGATGGAGGTCTGTTTAAGATGATAAATCACTCAAATTCCGCTATGTATCTTCTTCAAACAATAGGCTCACGTATAACGATCCTGAAATGAATTTATTTTCTTCCCCATTCCAGGTTCTGGGCGTCAAATTGACTCTCCCTCCTCTGCCGGCTCAACCAAGTGGTCAGTCAACTCAACAAGCGGATTATCAAGAAATTTTATTCACTCAAGTTCAAGAGTTCATTACTGGATGCGTCCCGGAGCAGATCCGCTACGCGCCCGAATCCTGTGAGTTCTAATTTACCGATTATTATATCTACAGTTGATGAAATCCTGAAGAAGTTGGAGAAGGATTGTATACGTGATCAAGTAGGAAAAAACACTGCGAATTCTTTCACACGGGTTGGTTATTTCTCGGACCAGGCGCATGGAGGCTCATATCTTCAACATGGGGAAAATGGGGGAAACAGTGACGTGTCCCAAACTTATTCTAATCGATTCAGAGTCCAAAATTTAATGATACCCCACACGCCTAGGTACCCGAGATCTCGAAAACACACATTCGAAATGGGTAGATAGGCACCCATTTTGACACATAACCTCATTCAGAGGGCGCCAATCGTTCCGGGACCCGTCTTATTGGATTCAGCGTCCAAAATTTAGTAGAAAATGATACCCCACACGCCTAGGTATCAGAAATCTTGAAAATACATATTCAAAATGGGAAGATAGATACCCATTTTGACCCATTACCTCTTCCGATGGGCACCAATTGTTCTGGGACCCATTTCATTGAATTCAGCGTCCAGTATTTAGTGAAAAATGATACCCAAATCGCCAAAAATCTCGAAAATCCATTTTTCGAAATACACATTTTGACCCCTACCCCGTCCAAATTTAGTTTGATCGGGCTGAAAAGTTTCGGGGACCAACTAGAGCCATGAACGGACCCCTGACCCGAATTTCAGATTTTTAGAAATATTCCTACTACCGAAAATGGGGCGGGTGGCGTACGGCGGACGGACATTTGACTTTTTTGATCTAGACGCTTTAAATCGTCCAGAATAAAATTTTCGGAGAGATTTTTGCTTGAAAACCCCTTACTATCAATAGCCATGCGGCTAATAGAACGCCTGCTAGATCCGCCTCTATATGATAGGACTGGATCTCATCAGAAACCACCTTGGGAACCCGTCACCAAGGAGCCCGTGCCCTGCTGCTGATGTGGCTGGTTCTGCCGTCACTGTCTCTTTGAAGCATAGGTGGTACACAGCAGTCTTTAATTTGCCCATTATGTGTAGTGTAAGTAGGGATTGTTTTTTGAAAGCTAGGCACGACGAACGGTTTTGATTGTCTGAGGTCTTTGCCAGGCCAGAGTTGATTGGGGGTTTCCCCATGTTCTGACCTGTTGTCTAAGGTAGCATTCAGATGTCTATCCAGGGTTCTATTCCAGGGACCTATAAGCTGAAGAAAAATAAGGTCTGCGTCCACATGATGACCCCTGAAGTGTCATCCTGTTGTTTATTGCAAGTGCTCTCTGGGATTGCAGATATTCCCAAGCAAGCTTTAAAATAAGCAGAAATGGCCTTCACTATTGCCTGGCTGTCGGAGAATATGCAGCACTTTGAGGCTCCGCCAGTTGAGCTCACACTGAAATCTACTTCAAGTATATTTTATGACGTCAAGACCAGTCAGTAAAGCAGTGTGCCACAAACTGGCAGCTGGTGTAAAAGTCTGTAGAAGTTGTAGAATGCTGCGACTATTTAGTCTTTGTGTGGCTGTGAGTGTGGGCAGCCAATATGATGTTAGCCAACGTTTGCCAAAAATTAGCCTGTGGAGTTCTTGAAAGTCAAAAGTTCTGCCAACTGCGCAAACACTGATCATTCTTAAACCCACTTAATAATTTCTGAAGATGATTCTTGAAAATTATTTTCATTTCAGACGCTGAGCTGTGTCACGTCATCACCAAACAGCTTGTTGAAGCCAACATGCCTCTACGTGGGATTGAGCTTCTCGGCGTAGCCATCGCCAAATTACAAACGTCACCGTCTCAGCTCACTTTGATCCACGCGGATCTCTGTCAGTTGTGTCTCGTCGCGAAATGTTTCAAACCCGCCCTAAAATTCCTCGACAGGGATATCACTTCCATTTCAACAGCGGAGGAGGTGATATATTTGTATGATTGAAGAGGTTAAGTTGAAATGTCTGCAGTGCATGGTACAGGGTGGGGCAAAAGAGACGATTTGGTTCTAAAGGGCCAGAAATCGGCCTGTGGTTGGGGTAGGATGATGGGAAAGGTTTCATTGTAACCGTTACATAACCCCGTTTTTAGTCGATACAAAGGTTTGATCTTGTTAAAACGATTTTATAAAATGGCAGTCATCGCCACGCAGAGAGCCTTCCACCTTCACTTCAATGTGCTCTGAGATGAGAGCGTCACTCAGGGTAATGCTATCCGACGTTAAGCTCGTGCATTGGAATTCACAGCGATCCCGAGGACAACGGGAATACTTCCAGAACATCCGACAATGTGAGCTGAGTGAGATTTGAAATTAAACAGTCGCCAAGACGCTCAACACGGAAGGCATATGTCGATGTCAATTTGGTCTCTAAAAAGGATTTTGTATGAAGATTTATAATTTCACCCCTTCAAGATGATGATTGTTCAAGAACTGCTGCCCCTCTGGATACCTTCATCTTTCGTGGAAACCTTTCTTTGAACACTAACTGGAATGACTAAACTAAATGAGGAAACTAATTTGATAGACCCCTGGTTTCAACAGGACGGGGGCAACGTGCATCGGGGCTCATATTTCTTTGGACAAACTCATTCATTGGATGTGCTGTGGCCAGCGCTCTCATCCAAATAGATCCGTGCGGCAACCTGAAAAAAATGTAACATTGACCTCATACTCTAGATGAGGTCAAGGTGAGAATCCGGGTGATACCAGTACAGATAAGCCGAAAAGTTGTGGAATGTTTCCGAAATCGCCTCCATCAGTGTATTGCTGCTGAAGGCTGCCATCTTGGTGATGTATTTTGTTAACAGCCATACCTACTGATTCAAAAAAACTAAGCTTAATTTTTCTATGTTGGGTAATTTTCTCTCTATTCTTTCAAAACTGATACATATCTTTTGCCTTTCCCTGACTAATGATATTGTTCTGCTTTCTCTTTTCTTCTAGACTGGTCAGTTTGACGCCAAGTATTTCCTCCTGTACTACTACTACGGAGGTATGATCTACACAGCGTTGAAGAATTATGACAGGGCCTTGTACATGTTTGAAGTTGTGATATCAACCCCTGCCATGGCTGTTTCTCACATAATGTTGGAAGCGTACAAGAAGTATTTACTCGTGTCCCTCATACTTCATGGAAAGGTGAGTGTTATAGTATATAGTAAATTGCTGCTCTGTGTTCAGTTTAGGACAGGACAGTTTTCTATCTTCCATTGCTTAGTTTTATTCGTAAAATATGGAGTGCTGTTGAATATACTGAATGTAGCCCAGTCAGAGGTGACGGTCGTTCAGCGTAAGGGGAGGCAGGCTCAGCAGAGGTGTGGTTTGAAGGAGATGTGGCGAGTATAGTCTCCCACTTAACTGGGTGTACTGTTTTCTAGGTCTGTTGTGTTTTACCAACACGCCAAAAGTGCAGTAAACAGGGGGACTGCGGGAAATAAAAAAAAAAAGGCCAGTCATTTTCAAGCAGTGGCGAGCACATTGCTTCAGGTCTGGGCTCATTCATATACAAAGAAATTGGAACGTATGCAGGTCACGTTGGGCCTTGCAGGCTCTTATGGGTCTTGCCTTCAACGCACCGGATTACGTGGTGAGGCTGGGCTTTAGACATTTCAGGCTTTTAGTGAGATGGGTCACGTGTAGCTGGTAATCAAGTTAGTGGACGTGCCCATGGACAGACTGCCAAGAGCTTCGAGGGGCTCGTTGAACCTTCAGGACACTTACCTGACGTTCAACTGGTCTCTTTAAGTGAAGGGCATGGGAGACCTGAGGATGTGGCGGTGAATTAGTTTAGTAGTTAGATTTCCCCGATTCGTCGAGGGACTCTTGTGTCAAATTAGGTACGCAATCCTTTTCACTCCAGGCTAACCGTGCATCGCATTGTATACCTGTTGTCCAAATTGACAGTTAACTGCTGACTTAATCCGAAATTTCTTCTTTGAATCAGGTGATCCCTATGCCTAAATACACATCGCAAGTTGTCGGAAGGTTTATCAAACCCCTCAGCCAAGCGTACCACGAACTCGCCAACGTCTATGCTAACAATAACACCGACGACCTCAGAGCGGCTGTCGGCAAATACCAAGAAACGTTTTCAAGGTGAGCAACGTGCCAAATGTCATGTTGCGTATTGATTCGTTCTTCGTATAAATACTAATTGTCGGTTGTGTTTCAGAGATGGTAACATGGGTTTGACCAAACAAGTGGTCGCCTCTTTGGACAAGAAGAACATTCAGAGGTTAACAAAAACCTTTTTGACTCTGTCATTGAGCGACGTGGCAAGTCGGGTGCAGTTGGCATCACCGACCCAAGCGGAGCGTTATATCCTCAATATGGTGAGAAACCTATTACATTCGTAATCTGCTGTCATACTGTATTTTCCGCTTTGGAAACATCAACTTCATCTGCGCTTCACCTTGAATCTTATAGATTGAAGAAGGAGAAATTTTCGCCACAATAAACCAAAAAGACGGGATGGTTGTGTTCCACGACGACCCTGAGAAGTACAACAGCCCCGCCATGCTGTGCAAATTGGAAGAAGAGGTTAGTTTTTTAACATGTAAATCTTATTATTCCTTGGAGCAAGAGTATAGGGAAAACATTAGTGGAAAATGATACCTCTCACGGCAAGTTTCCAAATAGTGGAAATGACCTAATATCCGGGGACCGAATACGCGTTGCCTAAGCTTTCGGTTTCGACGATTTACATCTAATCCCGAAGCTCTCTTAAGATTTTTTCCACGGACTGGCCTAGCTATCATAGGCCAGTCAGGACGGGACATATCCGGAATACCTGAAATTCTTAAACCCCGATAAATATTTTAAAACCCTGCAACACCAAAAGGACTCCTGGTTCGCACAAATCAAAACCAAACCAAGAATAAAATAGGTTTATTTTCTGACGGGAGTTTGATTTGACTGTATTGTATGCCGAATGTACTGGTACCTTAAAGTAGATCGAGTTGGTGTTTGGGCTGCGTTGAGGTGGCTGGGTCTCAGCGCAGGGCAGTGCTCAGGCCAGGAGCTCTGCTGATTCCAGGACGATGTCAACGAGAATGTCGAAAAATCCGTAGGAGGTTTTTCACGAATCTTTGGATTTTCCACCGCTCTTACTCTCCAGTCATGGACCCCTACTTGATCAACGAAGTGATTCTATCCCGAAAGAAGGGTATTGTCGACCTCGGCGTGCACCAGGATTCCCGGCTCTCTTTCTCAAATCACATTGCGCAGGTGGCATCCCGCGGTATGCGTGTGCTAGGACTTGTGAAGAGGAGAAGTTTCTCAGGCGTCAGCCCTGGAGTCACTCTACAGACTCTGGTGCAGCCCATCTTGGAGTACGCGTCGGTGATCTGGAGCCCTCACTGACTGCCACATCGTACAAATCGAGCGTGTCTTCAGGACATTCCTGCGGTTTCTGGCTTATAAGCTCTCCAATCCCCGCGAGAACCTGGACTATGACGAGCTTGCCTGCCGCTTCAACCTATTGTCTCCCCGGGATCGTCGCATCTGTTCCCACGTCTTATTCCTCCATGGCTTGCTCTCAGGGCGTATTGATTCTCCAGATCTCTTCGCTCGAGTTGGCTTCCTTGTGCCTCGTCCCGCTTTACGTTCTGCCACACCCTTTACCATCCCCTTCTCTGCCTCCAACTACCTATACAGTCGTCCAATGCGCCGCATCCCTCGCCATGTGAAGTTCTTCTCCACGTCGCCTCCTTTCATCCATATTGAGTCCTCGCCCCTCTCATCCGTAAGATTGCCCTCTTCCTACATCTCCTTTCTAATTCTCTTTGTTTTGTAATTTTGTTCCTCAACTGCTCATGTCTGACGTTCTGTATACTTATATGTACTTTGGTTCGTTCCGTATTTTCATAAATAAAACGTTAGTTAGGAGGTAATTCATGTCAGAATACCGGACAGTTATCAGCACCCCTAGCTCTTATAAATAACCAAATCAACTTTCCTATCTACAACGTTATTTCCTCATTTTTCATCACGTCCTTCTCATTTCTCGCTCTTCTCCTCAGATGGCGCTTACCATAGATTTGGATCAACGGCTCCAAAAAATGGAAGAAGAGATCCTGGTCAACCCGCAATACGTCAAAAAAGCGTGCGGCGCTCCGGAAGAAGAAATCGCTCCGGCGCAAGGAGCCAAACTGTCGTACCTCATGTAAATAACGATTGTATTTTGTACGCTTTTGTCCTATGGAAACGTGAAGAGATGGAAATTTTACCTTTTCAAATTACACAATTATTCGATTATATTTGAGATTTTTTTATTACACTTGTTCCACAACTTTCACGCCATTCACTAGTTACAGCTGCATCGCGCCACAATGTCCTTCTCTGAAACTTATTTAGCCGTTCAAATGATTACTTTTTAGTTAATTTTTCAATGGTAACTTGCAGTGTCTTATTTAATGAAAAACGCTGCAAATTCTTACACAGGGGTTGGTTATTCCTCAGACCAGGCGCATGGAAACTTATTTAAAAACATGGGGGAAATGGGGATAACGGTGGGTGCGGCGGGTCCCAGACCCATTCCAATCGATTCAGTGTCCATGATTTAGTGAAAATGATACCCCACACGCCCAGAAATCTCATAAACACATATTTAAAATGGGTGATGTATACCCAATTTGACCCATAACTTCTTCCAGTGGGTGCCAATCGTCCTGAGACCCACTTTATTGGATTCAGCTTCCAAGATTTAGCGGAAAATGATACCCCACACGCCTAGGTTCCAGAAATCTCAAAAACACATATTCAAAATGGGTAATATATACCCAATTTGACCCATAACTTCTTCCAGTGGGTGCCAATCGTCCTGAGACCCATTTCTTTTGATTCAGCGTCCAAAATTTAGTGGAAAATGATACCCCACTCGCCTAGATCGCCCAAAATCTCGAAAATCCATTTTTCAAAAAACACATTTTGACCCCCACCCAGCCCAAATTTGGTCCGATCGGGCTGAAAAGCTTGGAGGACCGTCCCAGGCCGGTTACAGACCCCTGACCCAAATTTCAGATTTTTAGAAAATTTTCTACTACCAAAAACGGCGGACGGACATTGACCTTTTTTGATCTAGACACCATGAAACGTCCAGAAAAAAATTTTGAGCCGAATCGGAGAGGTTGACCATTTGCATGAAAACATAGGTTGATTATTCAAGGAATAACCAACCAAAACGCAGCAAGTTCCTTCACAGGGGTTGGTTATTCCTCGGACCAGGAGCATGGAGACACATTCCAATCGATTCAATGTTGAAGAAAATCTCAAAAATCCATTTTTCGAAGTACACATTCTGACAACCCCCCCAAATTCGGTCCGATCGGCCTGAAATGTTTCTAAGACCAACTAAAGCCAGAGACGGGTCCCTGACCAAAATTAAATTTCAGATTTTTAGAAAAATTACTACCAAAATCGGCAAAATCTAAAAATTATGCGAACAATAATAGAAAGGTAATAGAAAAAAACCCCTCCCCTCTTCGCCAACTTCATTCACCACCTTCCGAACCAGTCCCGCATCGTTCCAGTAAGTTCAAGCGGTTCTCTCCCTCGGGACTGTTTGGAGCCAACGCCCATCAGGCCATAAAGAAAGGGGAAGTGGCCATCAGATCCGTTTTGCAGTTGATTCATAAGGCGGGGGGAGGTTCACTGCAGTCCTGGTCCAAGGTAGCCCAGTCACTCATACAATCGACTGCAGTTTACGCAGCTGAGGTCTGGGGAATGAACCACTCCGAGGATATTGAAAGAGTCCAAGTGAGAACTTATAAGACGCTCTTGTTTCTCTCGAGGAGCACTCCAGACCACTTTGTGCGAACGGAGTGCTACCTGAGTCACACTCGAAGCGAGGTTCTCAAGCTGGCTTTGGGATGGTGGATAAAGCTGATGAAGATGAGCCCAGAAAGACTTCCCCGTATTTGCTTCCAGCGTCTACTGGCTCTCCACGGACGTCAACCGGATCCGAGGTGTAATTGGGTGTCGCAGCTTTCAGCGGTGTTCAGGGATGCGGGCTTGGCGGATATATGGGACACTCAAGACGTCGCTTGGCTGCAAAGGGAAAAACCTGTGGTGATTGAGGCGATGAGGATGGCTTCGAGGATGGTGGACGAAGAGAGAGTGCGGACCACACGCTTCAACCCATATTACCAGTTTATACAGCCCGCTGGTCTTGGAAGCGCGCCGTATCTCTGCCTGGACGCTGGACTGCAGATGAAGAGATTGGTGGCCCAGATTAGACTTGGAGGAGAGAAGTTTGCACGCCTTAGCATCCCTGAAGGCTCTGTGAGGTTCAAGAGGGACCAAGACTGCCCCCTGTGCGACCTATTGGAGGCGGACACCATTGTGCACCTCCTCTGTGTATGTCCCATGGTGCGGGAAGGAAGACAAAGACTTTAAACGAGGATGTGCTCTCAATCGGGAGTTTCTATGGTCTTCTCGGTAATTTGGTTACCTTGGTAGAAGTGAAGCAGTTTTTTTATTACGCGGCCTCATGCATAAGAACCAGTCTACTTTTTTGAATTTTTATTAATTTTTTTTCACCTATTTGGAATGAAGAGATGTTTTATTTTATATTGATAACGGAAGTAATGTAATGTGTCTACGCAGACACTTTTGAGCCAACCTTTGTAACACCTGACGGTTTTTACAATAAATACCTATTGATTGATTGATTGATAGTTCAAGCGGTAAACTCATGGGAGACAGAAACAAGAGGAAGATGGACGGCTCGACAGGTGCCCAATATACGTCCCTGGCTAGAGAGGAAACACGGTGAAGTTAACTATCATATAACGCAGTTCCTCTCGGGTCACGGGATGTTCTAATCAGTATCTCCATAGGATGCGTATTGTGGAATCTCCAGGATGCCTACATTGCACCAACGAAGAGTACAGCGCTCAACACACATTCTTCGAATGCGAGAGGTGGGAGAGAGAGCGATGGCAGATTGCAAGGGAGCTAGACATGACCAGCCCTCCCACCACCGAGGATACGATGACCAGGATGCTCGAGAGCAAGTCAAACTGGAATGCCGTGGCAGGGTACATCCAAAAGATCCTGCTCGTCGAGGAAAGGGCCCGGCAACGGGAACTTCAGGCAAACGGGACCAGCTAGCAGGCAGAAATCGGAACCCAGCCTGAAGTAATGTGTCAAACAGTTCCGGGCTGGCAATTTTCTAAAAATTATGCGAACGACATGAGTGTTCATCCTAATCCATAACATCCTGATGAGGGTTTCATGACAGAAAACTGCTTTGTATTCAGGCTACTTAGGGTCAAGAATCTCGGGTTGAGAGGACCACTCTTTATTGAAATTGATGTCAAAACGTACAGGTTTAACTGGAATCGCTTTTCAGTTCTCGACAAAGGAATCACATGGTAATACACATGTAAAAAAGCAACTTGGCGCACAAGTTTCAATGGTTCCTTTTAACACTAAGTGACCAAATTCGAGTGAACTGGTATTAAGAAGGCAAGCTTTCGATGTCTTCCGCTTGGATTACGATGCATCGAACGATGTCTTTGTTGCGGAGACCTTGTTTGATGTTGGTTATCCGTCTGAGGAGTTTTTCGTTTTCTGAGACCATCTCGACGCTCTCTTCAGGGTCCGGTACAAACGCGTCGACAGCTTCTTTCATTATGGAGCCGAGGTCTTCGCGGGAAGTTGGCAGTAACGCTGAAAACACAGGTTGCAATTAGACGCTCAAAATGGAATTAAAATATACATTAAATATACATTCGTTAGCATCACCGCGAAACAGACATAATACACATAACTTAAAAAAAAAAAAAAATAAATAAATAAGGAGGAAAGAAAAAAAAGCTGCAAATCTTTTGTAGAGGCTGATTATTCCTCGTTATTCCTCGAACAGCAGCATGGAGACTCATTCCAATAGCGTGTAATAACTACGAAATGAATGCCTAAGAACACGTGCTAGACGGAGGAGTCACGAAATTCAGGTACTGACACATAATTAAGCAATTCAACACCTCAACCTAAAATTATAATAAATAAATAAAAAGTTACCAATACTTTGAAATTCTTATTTTTTACTGTTCTTAATACTAATTTAATAAAAATTAGATGCCATAAAACTAAAATTTTCCCCGATCGGTGATACATGGGAGTGATACCATTCGATTCAGCATCAATGAATCCAAATTTATGCAATATCGAACGAAATCGTTATCATTAAGAAAGTCGGATTGGAAAATGACGATTTTCACCTAAAAACCCACGTTTTTTCGCTTTCAGACTCCATTTTCTCCTAAAACTTGCCTCTAAACCTTTTTTTTCCAATACTATTGGAAAGCTGAAATTCTGGGGACGTTTTCTTCGAAGAGTCCCCGCAGAAAAACCTCCGTTCTAATAGGGATATCACAGGGGTTGGTTATTCCAGATATTAGTGGAAAACGATACCCCACACGTCCAAGTTGTCGAAAATGCCGAACATGAGGAAAACAGTGGGTGTGGCGTGCCCCGGACCCATTCCAATCGATTCAGCGTCCAATATTTAGTGGAAAATGATACCCCACACGCCCAGGTACCGAAAATCTCGAAAACGCATATTCAAAATGGGTAATATATATCCAATTTGACCCATAACTTCTTCCAGTGGGTGCCAGTCGTTCCGGGACCCACTTCATTGGATTCAGCGTCCAAAATTTAGCGGAAAATGATACCCCACACGCCTTGGTTCCAGAAATCTCAAAAACACATATTCAAAATGGGTAATAAATACCCAATTTGACCCATTCTTCCAGTGGGTGCCAATCGTTCTGGGACCCATTTAATTGGATTCAGCGTCCAAAATTTAGTGGAAAACAATACCCCACACGCCTAGGTAGCAGAAATCCCAAAAACACATATTCAAAAACGCTGCAAATTCTTACACAGGGGTTGGTTATTCCTCGGACCAGGCGCATGGAAACGGATTTAAAAAACAGTGGGTGTGGCGGGTCTCAGACCCATTCCAATCGATTCAGGGTACAAAATTTAGTGGAATATGATACCCCACACACCCAGGTACCAGAAATCCTGACACATACCAAATGGGTGGATACATACCCATTTTGACCCATAACTTCTTCCGGTGGGTGCCAATCGTTCTGGGACACACATCATTGAATTCAGCGTCCAAAATTTAGTGGAAAATGATACCCCACACGCCTAGATAGCAGAAATCCCGAAAACACATAATCAAATTGGGTAATAAATACCCAATTTGACCCATTACTTCTTCCAGTGGGTGCCAATCGTTCTGGGATCCGTTTCCTTGGATTCAGCGTCCAAAATTTAGTGGAAAATGACACCCCACTTGCCTAAATCACCCAAAATCTCGAAAATCCATTTTTCAAAAAACACATACCCCCCCAAATTTGGTCCGATCGGGCTGAAAAGTTTCGAGGACCCATCTCGGCTGGGAACAGACCCCTGACCCAAATTTCAGATTTTTAGAACATTTTCCACTACCAAAAACGGCGTGGACAATGGACGGCGGACGGCGGACGGACATTGACTTTTTTTGATCAGGACATCATGAAACGTCCAGAAAAAAATTTTGAGCCGAATCGGAGAGGTTGACCATTTGCATGAAAACATAGGTTGATTATTCAAGGAATAACCAACCAAAATGGGTAATAAATACCCTATTTTATAAAATTGCCCCCACCTTAGCTAACGATTGTTTGGGAAACCACCTGATAGTTGGAAACTGGACCCTTATACCTATCAAATAAAAAAACAACTTGCAATCACCTCTATCATGGAGGCGACGGCAAGAATTTCAAAAACGCTGCAAATTCTTACACAGGGGTTGGGTCCTCGGACCAGGCGCATGGAACATTTAAAAACAAGGGGGAAATGGGGAAAAAGGTGGGTGCGGCGGGTCCCAGACCCATTCCAATCGATTCAGTGTCCATGATTAGTGGAAAATGATATCCCACACGCCTAGGTACCAGAAATCTCATTAACACAATCAAAATGGGTAATATATACCCAATTTGACCCATAACTTCTTCCAGTGGGTGCCGATCGTTCTGGGACCCATTTCATTGTATTCAGCGTCCAAAATTTAGTGGAAAATGATACCCCACTCGCTTAGATCGCCCAAAATCTCAAAATTCATTTGTCAAAAAACACATTTTGACCCCTACCCCGCCCAAATTTGGTCCGATCGGGCTGAAAAGTTTGGAGGATCGTCCTAGGCCGGTATCAGACCCCTGACCCAAATTTCAGATTTTTAGAAAATTTTCTACTACCAATAACGGCGTGGACGGCGGACGGTGGACGGCGGACGGACATTGACCTTTCTTGATCTAGACACCATGAAACGTCCAGAAAAAAATTTTGAGCCGAATCGGAGAGGTTGACCATTTGCATGAAAACATAGGTTGATTATTCAAGGAATAACCAACCAAAAATCGTATTTCCTGAGAGTTAGGAAAGTTGACGCTCTTTCCAATGGTATCCTCAACTTTTATTGTGCGTAGTAATTGATGGGAGTTATTATTATTAGTGCAATTTTACTGAGACAAGGTCGAAAACACGGAAAAATCATTAAAGTGAAAAATGTAGGATTTTTAGTTGAGTAAAAGAAAAAAAATAATGTCTAGGGGGCAATTTTTGTTGCAAATGAGCTGTCGACCCTTTGAGTTTGTCCCATAATTTGTGTAGACACAAGTTGTCTGGAACATGAACGGTTATAACATACCCATGCGAAGGCGCTCTTTTCTCCTACACGGACACGACGGGACAGTGTCAACGATGAGGACCTGTTCAAGTGGTTTTCTTCTCTGGAAAAGAGTAAAAATTCTTCAATAATGGTAACACACAAAAACGCTGCAAATTCTTACACACGGGTTGGTTATTCCTCAAACCTGGCGCATGGAGACTAATTTAAACCTCGGACCAGGCGCATGGAGATTCATTTCTTCAACATGGGGAAAATGGGAGCAACAGTGGGTGTGGCGGGTCTTGGACCCATTCCAATCGATTCAGGGTCGAAAAGTTGATACCCCACACGCCAAGGTACCAGAGATCTCGAAAAAAGACATTCCAAATTGGTAGATAAGTACCCATTTTCACTTATAGCCTCATCCAAAGGGCGCCAATCGTTTCGGGATTAATTTAATTGGATTCAGCGTCCAAAATTTAGTGAAAAATGATACCCCACACTAGTACTAAATATCCCAAACCGATATACCCATGTATAAACCCATATACCGATGTCCCAAAGGTCTCATAGTGGACCGGAGGGGAAGGACTTATTCTAGGGGCTCATTCCAATCGATTCAGCGTCCAACATTTAGTGGAAAATGATACCTTACACGCCTAGGTATCCGACATCTCGAAAACTGACTTTCGAAATAGGTAGGTACCCTACGCCTAGAACCCTGGCGAATAACTGTGGAGGGGGGAGAGGGGGTAGGTTGGTTAGAAGCAATAGAAGACTTACATGGTTCAGAAGTGAGCCGTCTTTCGAACTCGAATTCAATTCAGCCTGGTCCAATTTCAAAGACACCGCTTGCAGTTTGGCAATGAGACGTCTTTTGGCCGCCGTCGCACTTTTCAATTTACGTTTACAATGATCCAATTTAGTTTTGTATATTTTCCTCAGGTAGTCCACTCTCTCGATGCCAAAGTTCGGGCCAACGAGACCCTTGTTGATCGGCGAAGAGGGAGGCGACGGGCTCGAGTCGCCGCTGTCGTCGTCAGAACCTGAACATTTTATCGGCTTGAGACCGTTCGTGCGCACAGGTTCTCGCAATTGCGACTGCGACGGTCCAGGCTGGGGCGGGCCTATGAAAGGAAATCATAAGTTAATGAATAATGGAGACTGTCGAACCAAGTGCATGAGAAGAATGAAAGAAGAAGAGCATACACACTCGGTTCAGGCAAAGCGAGAGTAGAGGAATACGAGTGGTCAGGATCGTTGGCGGTATTCTCAGCAACTGCTTTCGAAATCATTCCTTCATGCTGAAAAATCAATAAACTAAACATGATATTCATTAATATTTTAACCAAAAACGCAGCAAATTCCTTTACAGGGGTTGGTTATTCCTCGGACCAGGCGCACGAAGACTCATTTCTTCAACATGGGGAATATGAAGGAAACAGTGGGTGTGGCGGGGCCCGGACCCATTCCAATCGATTCAGGGTCCAAAATTTAGTGGAAAATGGTACCCCACACGCCTAGGTACCAGAAATCTCGAAATGGGTGGATAGGCACCCACCTTGACCGATTACCTCATCCAGAGGGCACTAATCGTTACGGGACAGGTCCCATTGGATATAGCGTCCAAAATATAGTGATAAATAATACCACTCGCCTAGATCGCCAAAAATCTCAAAAATTCATTTTTCGAAAAACACATTTACACCCCTCCACATTTGGCCCGTTCGGGCTGAAATGTTTTGAGGACCAACTAGAGCCGAGAACGGACCCCTGACCAAAATTTCAGATTTTGAGAAAATTTTCCACTGTCAAAGTCGGCGTGGACGGCGGGCGGACATTGGCTTATTCTGATCTAGACACCTTGAACGACCCTGAAAAAATTATTGGGCCGAATCGGAGGGATTAAATTCATGCATGGAAATATTCAATAAATAACCAACCGAAAAAGCTGATTCTAATTCGCGCCGATAATGCACCAAAAGATCGCATCCCCGCGCCGAGTTCATTTATTCCATTTGAGCCCTAGTTGTAATTCAACTCCTCTCAGTCGTACCCCCAAACGAAGGTAGAAATTGGGTATTTTGGTATATTCGGTTTTTTTTCTGGACGTTTCAAGGTGTCTAGATCAAAAATCTGCAAATTCTTACACACGGGTTGGTTATTCCTCAAATGGGGGAAACAGTGGGTGTGGCTGTCCCTGACCCATTCCAATCAATTCAGCGCCCAACATTTAGTAGAAAATGATACCCCACACGCCTAGGTAGCAGAAATCCCGAAAACACATATTCAAAATGGATAATGTATACCCAATTTGACCCATAACCTCTTCCAGTGGGTGCCAATCGTTCTGGGACCCATTTAATTGGATTCAGCGTCCAAAATTTATTAGAAAACTATACCCCACACGCCTAGGTAGCAGAAATCCCGAAAACATATTCAAAATGGGTAATAATTACCCAATTTGATCCATAACTTCTTCCAGTGGGTGCCAATCGTTCTGGGACCCGTTTCATTGGATTCAGCGTCCAAAGTTAGAGGAAAATGACACCCTACTCGCCTAGATCGCCCAAAATCTCGAAAATCCATTTTTCAAAAAACACATTTTGACCCCCCCCCCCCCCCAATTTGGTCCGATCGGGCTGAAAAATTTTGAGGACCCGTCTCGGCCGGGAACAGACCCCTGACCCAAATTTCAGATGTTTAGAAAATTTTCTACTACCAAAAATGGTGCGGACAATTTTTTTTTGAGATAATCAGCAATCTAGGCATGTGGGGTATCATTTTTAACTTAATTTTGATGCTGAATGCAATAAAATGGGTCCTGGAACGATTGGAGCCTACCGGAAGACGTTTGGGGTCAAAATGGGTATCTACCTACCCATTTCGAATGTTGGTTTCGAGATTTGTGGTACCTAGGCGTGTGGGGCAACGTTTTCCACTAATTTTGAACACTGAATCGATTGAAATGAATCTCCATGCGACTGTTCCGAGGAATAACCCACCCCTGTAATAGAATTTGCAGCGTTTCTGATCTAGAGATCAAGTAAATTGGGGCCAATCGGAGAAGGTGACTCACTACTCTTGGCATGATTACATAGTAAAACTTACTCCGGGAATGGGGATTTTCGCTAATTTAAACGGTCCTTGGGCCTGTTTAGAAGCGGCTGGCACGTTGAGAGGAGCTGGAAGACGGGCTGGCAAAAACCCAAAGCCCGGCATTTTCTTCAATTGCGAGAGGGGTAAAATGGCCAAATGTTTAGCCGGCTGAGACGGGTCAGTTGATTTCGTCTGAAACAAAAAGCGACACATAACTAGTCGATCAATCCAGGTCCATATTCGGTTTTGGTTGGCTATTCCATGAATAATCAAATTATGTGACCATGCCCAAAATCATTAGGGGGGGGGGGGGGACCTCTCTGATTGGCGCCAAACTATTTTGTATACGTTTCATTATGTCCAGATCAAAATGTCTGTCCGCCGTACGTCATACGCCGTTATTGGTAGTAGGAAATTGTCTAAAAATATGAAATTTTGGTCAGGGACCTTTTTCCGGCTCTAGTTGATTCTCGAAACCTTTCAGCATGATCGGCTAAAATTTGATGGGAGGGGGTGTTCAATAGTAAAACGTGTTTTTTGAAAAAAAAAAAAAATGTTTCTTGGTGATCTAGTCATGTGGGGTGTAATTTTCAATTAGTTAAACGCAGAATCGAGTGGAATACCTCGGATACCCTATCGACTGGATTACCTCGGATACCCTGCACTCACTATTTCCCCCACAATCTTGCTCCAAGGAATAACCAACCATTGTGGAATGCCATTTAATACATAAGTAAATAAAATTTTCAATGTATTTTCCCTTTTCAGTAGTCAAATAATAAAACGACGTAAATTTGTCTCTCTAAGGGGAAAACATTATAGATCAATAACGGGAGGCACCGGAAAGCAATCCCTCACCATGCTTGTCCTAAGTACCTTCACAGTAGTCAATTGGGGTATCAAAGAAGGCAGATCGAGCTTGATAACTGGTACTCCCAACGGCCTTTCCTTCTTTATCTTCTTTTCCGGCGGCTCGTCGATGGCGTCTGGGACCCGAGAGGTGGTCAAGATTGTCATTTTCGGCAATTCGCATTTTTCCTGGTCGTTCGTCTGTTGCTCCTGAAATGTGGGAATATTTATTTAAATGTCGAGGCGAGACAAAGTTAAGGTAAATAAATGCACCAAACCTCGCAGAGTTTTGTATATGTACGTGATTCTGTCCCATTTTAACCATAAAGGTTTGACTATAACTCAACTTTTCAACGATTTAATAATTTTCCTAAAACTCTGCAATACGCCTTTTTCTTTCCTGAAAAAAAAAAAAAATCTGCAAATTCTTACACACGGGTTGGTTATTCCTCGAATGGGGGAAACAGTGGGTGTGGCGGGTCCCAGACCCATTCCAATCGATTCAGGGTCCAAAATTTAGTGGAATATGATACCCCACACGCCAAGGCACCAGAAATCCTGACACATACAAAATGGGTGGATACATACCCATTTTGACCCATAACTTCTTCCGGTGGGTTCCAATCGTTCTGGGACACACATCATTGAATTCAGCGTCCAAAATTTAGTGGAAAATGATACCCCACACGCCTAGGTAGCAGAAATCCCGAAAACACATAATCAAATTGGGTAATAAATACCCAATTTGACCCATAACTTCTTCCAGTGGGTGCCAATTGTTCTGTGACCCATTTTATTGGATTCAGCGTCCAAAATTTAGTGGAAAATGACACCCTACTCGCCTAGGTAGCAGAAATCCCGAAAACACATATTCAAAATGGGTAATAAATACCCAATTTGACCCATTACTTCTTCAAGTGGGTGCCAATTGTTCTGGGACCCATTTTATTTGATTCAGCCTCCAAAATTTAGTGGAAAATGACACCCCACTCGCCTAAATCACCCAAAATCTCGAAAATCCATTTTTCAAAAAGCCCCTACCCCCTCCAAATTTGGTCCGATCGGGCTGAAAAGTTTCGAGGACCCATCTCGGCTGGGAACAGACCCCTGACCCAAATTTCAGATTTTTAGAAAATTTTCTACTACCAAAAACGGCGTGGACAATGGACGGCGGACGGCGTACGGACATTGACCTTTTGGTTGGTTATTCCTTGAATAATCAACCTATGTTTTCATGATAATGGTCAACCTCTCCGATTCGGCTCAAAATTTTTTTCTGGACGTTTCATGATGTCCTGATCAAAAAAGGTCAATGTCCGTCCGCCGTCCGCCGTACGCCGTACGCCGTCCGCCGTCCATTGTCCACGCCGTTTTTGGTAGTAGAAAATGTTTTAAAAATCTGAAATTTGGGTCAGGGGTCTGTTCCCAGCCGAGATGGGTCCTCGAAACTTTTCAGCCCGATCGGACCAAATTTGGAGGGGGTAGGGGTCAAAATGTGTTTTTTGAAAAATGGATTTTCGAGATTTTGGGTGATTTAGGCGAGTGGGGTGTCATTTTCCACTAAATTTTGGACGCTGAATCCAATAAAATGGGTCCCAGAACGATTGGCACCCACTGGAAGAAGTAATGGGTCAAATTGGGTATTCATTACCCATGTGGGTGACTTCAGCCGAATAGACAAACAAAACACATCGTCATATCCTGTTGTTTATAACCAGCTGTTAAACTTAGCAACCAATTTTGAGCAGTTGCCTACAATTCTTTTTACTGTCCGAGCTTTTTATTCGTACCATTCAATTCAATTTAATACAATTATTATAGCCTTCTAAATTACCTACGTTTTTTCAATATTATATTAGTAAATTAGTGTCGTAGCGCCCCATAGATACACCCATCTTGAATATGTGTTTTCGGGATTTCTGCTACCTAGGCGTGTGGGGTACCATTTTCCACTAAATTTTGGACGCTGAATTCAATGATGTGTGTCCCAGAACGATTGGCACCCACCGGAAGAAGTTATGGGTCAAAATGGGTATGTATCCACCCATTTGGTATGTGTCAGGATTTCTGGTACCTGGGCGTGTGGGGTATCATATTCCACTAAATTTTGGACCCTGAATCGATTGGAATGGGTCTGGGACCCGCCACACCCACTGTTTCCCCCATTCGAGGAATAACCAACCCGTGTGTAAGAATTTGCAGATTTTTTTGATCAGGGCATCATGAAACGTCCAGAAAAAAATGTTAAGCCGTATCGGAGAGGTTGACCATTATCATGAAAACATAGGTTGATTATTCAAGGAATAACCAACCAAAAGAACGCAGCAATTTCTTCCACAATGGTTCATTATTCCTAGGAGCAAGATAATGGGGGAAAATGTGAGGGTGGAGTGTCCCGAATTTCTTCCAATTGATTCAGAGTCCAACATTTAGTGGAAATTATATCCCACATGTCTAGTTCTCAAAAAGTCAAGTTTCATAAACAAATTTGTACGATCGGGGAATAAGCTAGTAATAATAGTAACCTTTATTGCATTAAAGATATACATCAATTGCAATTATCTAAACCATTTCGACAAATGTCGCAGAGACTCACATTGAACGGTGGTAATTAACACCCTGACCTCACTAGCTTTACTAAAGTAATAATATAGGCGATTTGCAACGTTCCGGTCAGTTGCTCTCAATATTCTTTTGAACTGTTCTTCAAACGCGAGAGGCAGCTCCAAGACAGGGAGGAGAAACTTTAGATGTGGGTTTGACAGCATGGGGCACTGAAGGACAAAGGGAAGCGCCGAGTCATCCACGCCCCAGTTACAGATGGGACACACTGCTGGCACAAAGCTCACCTTGACACCCACCACCAGTATCCGGGGAACATGCTTGCTCAGCATCCGCAGCCGGGCCAAGGGACGTGTAATGAATATTGGGCCAGTCTTGGAGCAGATAGCCCTGTGGCTGAAGAGAAGCCATATTCTGGGCAACCACGAGAAGATTGTGCCAGTTGCAAATCAACATTCCGCAAGACAAAAGGGCATTCATGATGCTGTACAACACAGAGCGATCAATCTCCATTAAGCCGCGTACACACTTGTAACAAACTCCCGTTCCGTTCCGATTGCAGGTACGGGGCGGCAAAACATCAAAGGAAAGACGATCGGAGGAACGGAACGGAGCTCGATCGGTCTGTTGGCGGTTTTTCCCTCCGCATCAAAGGAATGTTCGGAACAGGCTGAACCTAGTGTGGACGGAGTGTAGTTGAGCCGCTCCGCTCCCCCGAACGTTCTCCCGCTCCTATACCTGTACCTATACATTTTACTTAGAAGCCATGACTAAAATGAGGAGCGGTTGATTCTCCAGTCCCCGATTCGGAGCGGAACGACGTTTGGAGCGCTGTGATCTTACGACGAAAAGTTCGTTGAAATGTTCGGAACGGAGGAACGGAACGGGGATCGGAACGGGAGTTTGTTACAAGTGTGTACGCGGCTTTAGCTAGTAGCTGATGGCAACACAATATGAAAGGCACGTAGGTCGTCCCCCAGCTGCCCAAACCAGTTGTATTTTGAACCATTTCATGGCAATCTTGATAGGGATAATCCTCGGACCAGGCGCATGGAGACCAATTTAAAATAGATTCAGCGTCCATAACCTCTTCCGATGGGCGCCAATAGTTCCGGGACCCGTCTCATTGGATTCAGCGTCCAAAATTTAGTGGAAAACGATACTCCACACGCCTAGGTACCAGAAATCTCGAAAACACACATTCGAAAGGAGTAGATAGGCACCCATTTGACCCATAACCACCTCGGGTGACAAATTAGGACTTATGGACACTGAAATTTCATTGATTTTTCGGTTTCGTGTCGCTGCCACAAAAGGAATGATTTTCAACTAATTTTTGGATGCTTAATCCATTGATCCGGACACTCCCCACTCACTGTTTTCCCCACACTCTTACTCCAAGGAATGATCAATCATTGTGGAATAATTTGCAACGTTTTTGGAAGACAACTTTTAAGGGGACAAGAAAAGGGGCAAATTATTCGTAGAATCCGTACCTGGTCAGTGGTTTAAGCAAAACCGTTACATTTAAAACTAAATTCTTACCGCAGTCGAGTCGGGACTCTCCTCTACAGGAATAGTTGACACGAGATTCTTATATTCTTCGTCGTTCATCTCTTCAAGTTGTTTATCGGCACGTTCTTTCTGAAAATAACGACAATCATCACAAAATGTAAACCCCGATGGAGAACACGGTCTTATCAGCTCAACACCTCACTTCTTTCGGATTCAAGTTGACTTTGGCAATTTTGTAATAAAGCCGATCGCCGCTTTTGAGGGACGAATTCTTCTTCGAGTCCCCTGTCAACGGCGATTCCTAAAACAGAACCGACATCACGACAACGTCGTACATCGTCCAACTAAGAACATTCAGTTTGAACTCACCGACGACGAAGGAGGTTTCAAAAAGACCAGGTGTTTGGGAAATACGGTCGGGATGGCGTTGTCTTCCAAAGACACCACACCGAAGTGGCCGGTTTTCAAAAATTTCGGGAGAAAATGAGCAGAGCAGACGACCGTGGTGTCTACCGGGGGCGTTTTGAGGTTGGCTGCAATCATCCATTGTTTTCTCCTTTCTTCGTTTACCGGAAACCTGGAAAAATGTTTTAGAACTAATGTTGCAGCCTGTTCACATCGATCCCGTCAAAATACACCAAATTATTCTACAGTGGTTGATTGTTCCTTGGAGCAATAGTATGGGGAAAACAGTGAGTGTGGAGAGTCCTCGACTCGTTCCCATCAATTAAGCGGCCATAATTCATGGCAAATGATAACAAAATCATAATGGCAAATAATACGCCTAGTTCCCAGAATCCCGAAAATTGAGTTTCAAAAAACACATTTCACTCATAATCTCTCCGAATTTCTGTCGATTGGGCTAAAACGTTAGAGGACCAACTAGAGCTAGCAAGAGTCACAGACCAAAATTTCAAATTATTAGGAAAGTATCTACCAGAACTGGTGGAGATGGATAATTAGGTTTCTGCCTGTTCGTTCCTCGAACAATCAACCTATGTAACCATATCAGCGGACAACTTCTCTGGTTGACACCAAAATTTGACATTATACATTCGTCTAGATCAAGGGTCTCAAAACTTGGGCTTGGGTGGCCGAGGTCGTTATGGCGTTGGTCCCTTGGGCTCAAGACTTCTGTGGTCGAGGTTTCGAGGCTGCTGGTTCGAATCTAGCACCCCCCAGCGTTAAATCGACGTCGTTAGGCCAACTCCGTATCGGCAGATTCCGAATGCGGTTGTCCGGGGCTTAACTGGGCGTGTCTGCCTTGGTCTTCTTCTTCTCCACGGCGCTACAGCCCTTTGAGGGCCTAGGCCTGACCAGTCGCTAGCCTCCACGCTGCACGGTCCGCGGCAAGTGTGCGCCACCTCATGACACCCATCTGTCGCAGATCATCCTCCACTCCGTCTATCCAGCGCAGCCTTGGCCTCCCACGCAATCGTCTTCCTCCTGGGTGGCCTCTGTACAGTTTGGCAGCTGCCCTTTCCACAGGCATCCTCTCCATATGTCCTGCCCATCGGAGTCTGGCTCGTTTCGCCTCTGCTATGATGTCAGGCTGTCCATACAAACGAGCGAGCTCCTCGTTGGTTCGAATACGCCACCTGCCCTCTTCACAAATCCCCCCATAAATTCTTCTTAGGATCTTCCTTTCCCAGCGTCTGAGCTGGTCTTCCTCTTTCCTTGTTAGGGTCCAAGTCTCAGAGCCATATAGCACAACTGGCCTCACTACGGTTCGGTACACTTTAACTTTGGAAGTCCTGCTAAGTAACCTACTTTTGAAAAAACTTGTTAGTGAAAATAGACACCTGTTTCCTGCATTAACTCGGGCTTTAATTTCATGTTCAAGAGAGCAGTCCTTGTTGATGGTTGTTCCAAGATATTTAAAGGTTGAACAATTCTCAAAATACTTTCCATTTATCAGGATTTCTTCCTCTTGTTCTCTCCCCTCATTTCTTTTACTTAGAACGTATTTTGTTTTTTCATAGTTGACTTTTAGGCCAACTTCTCGGGCATTCTCCTCCAAGTATAAAAAACCTTCTTCCAAAGCCTGCAATGTTCTTGCTAGCATACTTATATCGTCAGCATACCCAAGGCATTGGAGCAGCCGATTAAAGAGGGTCCCACCAGGGTTCCCAGGGATATCTTTCATTACTTTTTCGAGAACCAGATTGAAAAGTGTGGCCGACAGAATTCCTCCTTGTCGTACCCCAACTCTGACTCTAAAGGGGGCAGACATGAGACCGTTCACCTTTACCATGCTTCTGGTGTCCATCAAGGTCATCCTTATTAGTCTGGTTAGCTTATCGGGTACTCCAAATTCCCTAAGAACTTCAATGAACTTCTGCCTTGGTAGGCGCTTGCAATAATGACCAACTCTCACCATTGGGCGAGAGGATGACGAATGGGCCCGGAACAGAGGTGAGGAGGTCGGTAAAGGCTTACAGGGCCCATCCGACTTCCCGTCTGTAAGCGCGGACACAACAGACCCCAGAAGTCGCAGTGCCTAGTGACTAGTGACAGCAACTACCCCACACCCTTCAGTTGGAGGCCAAAGGACAAAAAAAAAAAGGCACATGGAGCTGGAGCCGGGACCCGCCACACCATTTTCGCCATGTTGAAGAAATGAATCTCCTTGCGCCTGGTCCGAGGAATAACCAACCCCTGTGTATGAATTTGCTGCGTTTTTCTTCAGCAGTGGTTTTTCACTTCTTACCACTGGCAAAAATGATAATAGCCAGGGCTATTAGGGATAAAAGGCCAAGGGTTTGGCCCTTGGAACAAACTGGAGTAATCAAAATGGCCCTAAGGCGGGAAAGTTTTGAGACCCCTGGTCTAGATCAAAAAACCCAAATGTCCGCCATATACTATCGACGCGTACCGAAGGGAATGAGTCCGGTACACTCCACATTCACTGTTTCCAAAGAATAATAAACCATTGTAGACTAAACAAACTCGCAGATTTTTTTGTTAAAAAAGGGGGAAAACATCGACACTTAAGGCTAGAAATAGTTTATGCAAGTGAAGTGAAAATAACCTGTGAAATGTCGTAGAAGACTTTCCATCCATGACGGCACCGCATCCTTCAACGCAGCAAACCAATTCGCCCTGTAACCATCCACCCAAATTCTAGTTTTTCACAGTAAATTCGTCAAATCATTTAATCATTTATCGCACCAGTCTAACCGCGAAGGGCGGAGACGACGCATTCACAGTTATTTTCATGCGACGATGTTTTATGCATTTTTTGATTTAGAAGTTGCTTTGAAGATAACTTGATGTTCTGAACGCTGAGCACTAGAAGTGAAAATGCAGAGCTAGATTCTACCCTCGTCATCTGAAGTGCTTCCTGAAATCCGTTGGTTAAGCTCCCCGGTTGATATTCTAAAAGCCTGTATAGCCTGTAATGGTTGCTTTAATCCTGCCCGTCATTTTGGAGACACTCGCAGCAGCACACATCGGCCGTGATCATAGGAGAGCTGAGGATGTTGCAGCCCTGACCTGAGCACCAGCAAGCTGTTCCCAAGGCGTCCTATTGCCTTGGCTGGTCAGTTCACAACATAACAGAAGCACTCGTTTGCTTGTGATCTACACTCCCGGGTAACCTCCCAGAGACGAAGAGACCCCTTAACCGGCCCTGGTGCAGTAAGCACCGTAGACGCTGCATTCTTGGCTCTGTGAGCGTTTCAGCCCAGCCACTACACTTTTGCACCCAAGGAGTCCTGCCTAAACTGATCTTATTGCTCAGGATGCTCAGTTCACAAGCTAATAGAAATACTCCTAGCCTGAGGTCTCGACCCCCATACAACCCAGCCACAAACAAATGGACGCTCAATGCACCAGCCCTGGTCCAGTCACCACTTAAGGCGCTGCATTCCTGGCTCTGGCCAGATTGTTAGCGACCTTGCAACCAAGAACTCCACCCAAATTGACCATCCTGTTGCCCAGGGTGTCCTCCCTAACTGAGAAAGAATTACCTCGTGCGAAGGCGGTACGAAAATTGACGGAACGGCGCCGCCATTGAGAATTTTCACCCCCATCTCCCTCGTGAAGTCCGACCGTTTGAAATGTACGTCGCACAAAATAGACTGAGGCGACAGAGTAAATTTCGGGTCGGCCGCTCGAGCAGCAGCTACCCATTTTTCTCGTAGCTCAGAGTTTGGCGGAAACCTGTAAAAATGAAAGTGGTATCATTAACACATTAACTTGATAGTCAATATACCAAAGGTAATTAGACGTGTATTATAGTGGAACTTGACGGTGAAGTGAAATTCGCTTACGAATAAAACATCATCCGTGAATGGGCCAAAGGTGTGTTACGGCAGTTGCTGGCGCAGCATACCAAGTTCCTGATAAAATGTAAAGATAAAGGGTACAACAAACATTAATTTTACACCTCGTTTTTGTTGAAATTTTGACTGAACAATCACGAATCTACAACTAATTCGGGACCCAAAGTGGAATCCATCCCATTAGTAAAAGGCCTCTTGTCACAAGAAATCACCTTGCATGGCAACTGCAACATCGACCGCTCAGCGTCCTGTACATGTACCCAATTGTCAAGGGTAACATCTGCGAAGTACTTAGGAGTTGTAACAGACGAAAACCTCAAGAGGGATGTGCACATCAACAGCCTTACAAATAAGTTACTGAAATTTAAGTGGCTGAGGCAGTGTCTAAACTTCAAGTCGATAATAAGCGTTTATAAATCTTTAGTTCAATGTGTGTTAGGGTTTGGAATTCTGGTTTGGGGAGGTACCTATTGTTCTGTACTGCGTTCCTAGGAGGTTATCCAGAGAAATATCCTGAAGATTATGGCTAATAAGCCTAGAATATTCTCGAGCTTTGACATCTTCCATATACACCAAAACAGCATTGATGTTTTACTACAAGCACCCTCAAAATTTTCAATACTTGCGTAGTGGTGATCATGGAGTACGTCCCTCCACACAGGAATTAATCCCTGACCAGCGGACAAAGCTGAAATGCACTTCGTGGCATGTGTATTACAGCACGCACAGTGTGCTGAGGCTCCTACCTGCCCATCTGCTTAATTGTGGTCCCCTGAGTCGCTCCAGGTTTAAGAAGGCTGTCTTCTCGTGGATAATAGGTAGAGGAGCAAAGGACCAGCAGCATTTGGGTGGGGTAGGGGTCAAACTGTGAATTTCGAAAAATGGAGATTTTTTGCAATCTAGGCGTGTGGGTTATGATTGTCCACTAACTTTTGGACGCTGAATCCAATTAAATGAATCCTGAAACGATTGGCGCCCTCTGGATGAGGTTACGAGTCAAAATGAGTACCTATATACCCATTTCGAATGTCGGTTTTCGAGATCTCTGGTAGCTTGGCGTGTGGGGTATCATTTTCCACTAAAATTTTAAACTAACCATTCAAATTTAAAGATTTTTCCCTGAATCGATTGGAATGGGTCCGGGACTTGCCACCCCTACTGTTTCCCCTATTTTCCCGATGTTGAAGAAATGAATCTCCATGCGCCTGGTCCGAGGTTTAAATTATAGTCTCCACGCTTCTAGTTCGAGGAATAACCAACCCGTGTGTAAGAATTTGAGCGTTTTCTTTCTTTCCCTCCCATAGATGTAGTAGTGAACTTTTGAATTTGATTGCAGTGCTAGTATTTTTTCTTCCTTTTTCGTTGTTTCTTCTCAGTATGCCACTATAAACAGATTATTTTTGTTTGATAATTTAAACACCGACTTCCCTACCCACTGTGTACCTTGTGGTGGGCGATTCCCGGTAGTTATACGGTTATTCTTTTTTCCCCTCTTATTATGACATTGAGTGTCATAAGCCTTCTTAGAATGTCTTCTTGAATGCGAAATAAGTTAATTTTTCATTTCATTGCCTCAGGATCCCCGACCAGCAAAGGTCTCGTTTCAGAACCAAGTTGCGCACGTTGAAAATAGAAAAACTCACCCATTGTCTTCGGCGACAGTTGTCGGTGACGACCCTGCTGCCGATAAGACGTTCGATCTTGGCGTGACGTTGCCACTGCGTTCCGAACTGGATCGAATTTTCGTACTCGTTGAACTGAAAAAGAAAGATCATCGTGAGCGAATTAGGTTCAGCACATTCCGGCTCTAGCTGGTCCTCGAAAATATTCAGCCCGATCGGACCAAATTCGGAGAGTTTGGGTGAAAATAGGTTTTCTGAAAACCCATTATCGGGACTTTTCGGGAAATAGGCATATGGGGAATTATATTCGACTAAGTGTTGGAACCTAAGCCGATTGGAATGGGTCTGCTTTCCCAATAATCGGTAAATCTATACATCAGTGCACGCACCCCAACAAATACGATATAGCATTACAATCGATAATTCGCTCCATGGCCATGCCCCTTTGACAAGAGATTCCCACAATGTTTGAGAGAATCCTGCAATTTTCTAGATATACGCGTCATTCAACTCTATCTTCAAAAACAAAAACGCTGCCAATTCTTACACGGAGGTTGGTCCTAGGACCAGGCGCATGGAGACTCATTTCATCAACATGGGGAAAATAGGGGAAGCAATGGATGTGGCGGGTCCCGGACCCATTCCAATCGATTCAGCGTCCAAAAGTAAGTGGAAAATCATAACCCACACGCCCAGGTACCGGAAATTTCGAAAACACATATTCAAGATGGGCAATTGATACCCATTTTCACCCATAACGTATTCCAGTGGGTGTCAATCGCTCTGGGACCCTCTTCATTTGATTTAGCGTCTAGAATTTAGTGGAAAATGATACCCCACAAACCTTGATTGTACAAAACCTCAAAAATCAATTTTTCGAAATTCACATTTTGACTCCTATCCCACCCAAATATGGTTCGATCGGGTTGAAAAGATGCAAGGACCAACTAGAGCCATGAACGGACCCCTGACCAAAATGTCAGATTTTGGTTGGTTATTCCTTGAATAATCAACCTATGTTTTCATGCAAATGGTCAACCTCTCCGATTCGGCTCAAAATTTTTTTCTGGACGTTTCATGGTGTCTAGATCAAAAAAGGTCAATGTCCGTCCGCCGTACGCCGTCCGCCGTCCACACCGTTTTTGGTAGTAGAAAATTTTCTAAAAATCTGAAATTTGGGTCAGGGGTCTGTTCTCGGTCTAGGACGGTCCTCCAAGCTTTTCAGCCCGATCGGACCAAATTTGGGCGGGGTAGGGGTCAAAATGTGTTTTTTGAAAAATGGATTTTCGGGATTTTGGGCGATCTTGGCGAGTGGGGTATCATTTTCCACTAAATTTTGGACGCTGAATCCAATGAAATGGGTCCCAGAACAATCAGCACCCACTGGAAGAAGTCATGGGTCAAATTGGGTATATACTACCCATTTTGAATATGCGTTTTCGAGATTTCTGGTACCTAGGCGTGTGGGGTATCATCTTCTACTAAATCTTGGACGCTTAATCCAATAAAATGGGTCCCAGAACAATCAGCACCCACTGGAAGAAGTCATGGGTCAAATTGGGTATATACTACCCATCTTGAATATGTGTTTTCGAGATTTCCGGTACCTGGGCGTGTGGGTATCATTTTCCACTAAATTTTGGATCCTGAATCGATTGGAATGGGTCTGGGACCCGCCGCACCCACTGTTTCCCCATTTCCCCCATGTTGAAGAAATGAGTCTCCATGCGCCTGGTCCGAGGAATAACCTATCCGTGTGTAAGAATTTGCAGCGTTTGAATATGTGTTTTTGAGATTTCTGGAACCTAGGCGTGTGGGGTATCATTTTCCACTAAATTTTGGATCCTGAATCGATTGGAATGGGTCTGGGACCCGCCGCACCCACTGTTTTCCCCATTTCCCCCATGTTGAAGAAATGAGTCTCCATGCGCCTGGTCCAAGGAATAACCAACCCCTGTGTAAGAATTTGCAGCGTTTTAGATTAATTTCTACTACCAAAGTCGGCGTGGACGGCGTACGGACATTTGCTAATTTTGAAAAATTTCTGGGCCGAATAGGAGAGACTTTTTGCATGAAGATATAAGTTGATTATTCAAGGAATAACCAACCAATAACGGAACGGAGAAGAAACAAACTGAAGTAAACAAGCACAACAATCTCAAATTATCCAACTTCGAAATATCGATTTTGGGGGGTGCGTGCACTGGTTTATAGATCAGCCCCATAATCTTGTTCCAAGGATTCAACCATTGTGGAAGTTTTGAATTTACGGGATGTAAATCTACGACGTCAACGTTGCATATGTACCTTTTGCCTTCAACTTTCGGCTTCTTTTTCCGCTGCAGTACGTTAATTTTTGAACTAGCTGAAGATTTCGGAGTTCTGAACAAACAAAAAACCATTATAATTAATGATAAGTGATGTAGAGTTTAAGCGATTGTAAGTGAAATTCTGTAGGCAGAAAGGCAAACCTCCGTTTCTCATCTGCAGTCGGGTTCTGAACTTCAGGAGGTAGGCCCATGAATATGACATCGTCATCGTCGCTCTCGGGCGTGGATTGAGACATGCTGCTGTTTGACTGGAGGATTCTGATTGCTGGTGATCTGAGTTGGCTTTGAAAAGCTATAACAGGTTCAGCGGAAGAAGCTTCACCTTCTACAGCACGTGTCCAGGAACGCCACGTTTGCCAATGCTCGTTTTTGTATTCATAGGTCCCAGTTTCTGCCTACTGTTAAGAATTCAATTTTGTACAAAGGTACACAACGCGAGCAGTACTTAGCGGCCGTGCAGGCTCTGTATGAGTTAAGATTAGCAGTAAACTTACGACCTAGGACGTAAAAACTCAGTCATTTATTTAGTACTTTGAGTGGTTCCAAGTACATCAGTTCGGTGGGGACGATGAAAAAGACTGAGAGTTCATCTGTTGGGACACAATACTTAAATATTACCCTCAATTAAATTCAATAATACCGAACAGGACGGTCTGGATTCATAATAAACAAACACAAAGCACAAGGTGGTTGTTGTTGTGGTATTTTGTATACTTTTTCACTAGTTGATGTTTGCTTCTCATAACCGAAGCGTGAGGGTATTTCAGAGCGCTCTACCGGTCCATCTACGAAGTGACTGCTTTCGCACTCACAACTCATGGCAAAAGTACAGAATTGTAGAAATTGTCAAAATGGGTATCTACCTACCTATTTCGAAAGTGGATTTTCAAGATTTGTGGTACCTAGGCGCGTGGAGTATCAATTTAAACTGAATTTTGGACGCTGAATCGATTGTAAATCATTCAGACGATTGAAATGAGTCCCCATGCTCCCTATAATAACCAGTCTATGTTAAGAATAACCAACACCTGTGAAGGAATTTGCAGTGTGGTTGGTTATTCCTCGAATAATCAACCTATGCTCTCAAGCAAAAATTCAATCCCTCCGATTTGCCCCCACACTTTTTTCTGGACGTTCCAAGATGTCTAGATCAAAATTAGCCAGTCCGCCGTCCACGCCGATTAAGGTAGTAGAAAACATTCTATAAATCTGAAATATGGTAAGAGACCCGTTTCCGGCTCTAGTGGGTCCTCAAAACTTTTCAGCCCAATCAGACCCAATTGAAGGAGGGGAGGGGGGGGGAAGACAAAATGTGTATTTTGAAAAATGGATTTTCGATATTTTTGGCAACCTATGCTTGTGGGGTATCATTTTCCACTAAATGATAAACGCTGAATCCAATGAAATGGGTCCCAGAACGATTGGCACCCACCGGAAGAAGTTATGGGTCAAAATGGGTATCTATCTACCCATTTTGAATGTGTGTTCTCAAGATTTCTGGTACCCAGGGGTATGGGGTATCATTTTCCACTAAATTTTGGACCCTAAATCGATTGGAATGGGTCCGGGACCCGCCACATCCATTGCTTCTTATATTTTCCCCATGTTGAAGAAATGAGTCTCCATGCGCCAGTTTTGAGGAATAACTAGGTAACCCGTGTAAAAGAACTTGCAGCGTTTTTGAAAATTGCACTCTGTTGAGGCCTTCAGGTATAGCTTTCTCGTAGAGATATTTCTGGACGCAGACTTTTGAACGAATCGTGAATGATCATCAAAGAGGCAGGGCCGGTGACAGGGAGGGGTAGGTGGGGGGGGGGGCACAGCCCCGGGGCCCGGGCCCCCGGTGGGGGCCCGATACGGGGCCCTAGGTCTGGTTCAAAATACAAATCAGTGGTCTTTTTAACCGGGCAATACTTCCTTTAACAGACTTCTTATCTAAAAATAAAGTTGGGTGTAATGCATTAATCAGTAGAGCAAAACTTGAGTTTTTCTTCTATTGTAGAATATTATGTATAGGATCAATAAAATAAATTTCTTTAATCAAAACATGTTGTATTTTTCTTTTTTAAATACCATTGTCTATTCAATTAATTCAACATTTATATCTGTAATGCTTTAATTTAAATTTTTCTATTGTATAAAATTTTTTTTTTTTGAGAAGGTTTCAATTAAAACCATTTTGTATTTCTTCAATGAGTGCCTAAATTTGTGGTTTACTTAAATATGAAACAGCCTGAAAAGATAATTTATGAATGAATAAGTGAAAACAGGTCTAGATTACACCAAAATGAGTTATTTTATTTGTAATTCAACGTTGTTCTCAGGGACTGGGGAGTATCCCTAGACCCCCGGTACCCCACACAAACAAAACGCCTTCATACCATACCTAGGGGCCCGGATTAGGTCCAGCCCTGGGGCCCGCGATCGCTCTCGCCGGCCCTGCAAAGAGGTTATAAGGAGCTTGATGAAAAACCAGAGATGCGTACCAAAGGAGTATTCTTTCTTAAGTCGTGAAGTTCTTTTTCCTCAAATGATGTTTTCAAGTGCATGAATAAGAAATCCTCTTTCATTAGATGTAAATACCTACTGAAATATGTCTTTAAAATTTTGTTTAAATTAATTTTCAACATTCTTTTAATGGCTAAAACAATTGATTCAAATTGGTTGAAATTGGTTTTAGGCCACAATAAATCTGTGAAATTTATTTCAGACTGCCAATTGTAAAAATCGATTTCAAGATCGTTCAAGTCGTGCAATTTGACTTCCCTGTTTGTAGGGCCTAGTGAGAAATGTACTCTCAAAAACGTTGAAAAATGGTAAAATTTGAAAATTGCTCAATAACCGAGTTCTTTTGTTTTTTTAATCGAAAATCAATTAGGTATTATTTCAAGGATTTTCTTGAAACTTTTCCCCAGTTTTCACCACGAACCGTGTCATATTCGATAGCTCGTTCAGATAATAATTTATGGTGAGCAACAGAACAATTATTTCTTATTGTTCTCAACACAGCCTAACAGAAATAATACCAATATGCATTTTATAAGTATGGTACTCCAAAATATCGATATTGCTTTCGATACGATATTTTTCAAAAGGTATCGTTACCACCGATACTATCGATACCGAGTAATATTTTAAAAACCATCCAAAAAATTGTTCATGGAAAAAATATATGATTTTTCTTTTACCACAAAGGGAAAGGATCACATCAAGCAATCAGCTTAGGTACTTAATTATCTACAAATATTTATTTTTAAAAGCAAAGTTCAAGAAATTAAAAAAAGATGCAGGGTTATATTTACAGTACCTATATAAAATCACAGCTCCAAAACAGATCAAAGAAATTCTTCCTGGGGAACACTTCCCAGAAATATCAATTTTTAGAACAGTTTGGCAGAAAGCCTGTTCCTCGCTTGAGAATAAAGCGCCCCTGCCTTTGAAAAAAAACCATTCAGATGGGACTGAAGTCGACATCACAATGAGCATTTTACAAGCTTCTTCGTGAAGGTTTGGGAAGACAGTCTTCATTTCCTGCCAAATTTGGATAGGATTCGTGTGAAGTAATGGTGTGACAGGATTCCCGAGGTAGACTGTCAATTTATCAGCAGTTTTGGTGGAATCCTTTATTTTCTTCCTGCTACCGTGTGCGAGCTCCTTATGAGTCCCCCAAAAATAGTAGGGAGCTTGTGCGACACTTGCCTGTACGTCCTCATCAGATTCGTAAACAATGAGAAGGTTACAGTCAGCTTGCAGGTTGTAGAAGAAGTAGATATCGATGAAGGACATTACAAGCGATATATCGTTTTTGTTGAGTGTATGTATATTTTCGAGGGGACAAAACTTTCTTCAGATCATGTATTAGCACCATAATGTCAATTTTTTTTTTTTAATGATACTTTACTAGTAATTTACTTTGGCTTGAAATTGCCGATATATCGGCAAAAAATATCGATACTTCCGATATTTTTGTGAAAAGTATCGATATAGATTTTGAGTATCACTGAGAAAATATCGATACAAATATCGGTTCCAATACCAAAAAAGTATCGATACTTCGATATATCGGTGGTATCGTGCCGTTAGGGATGAGCATCGTTTCAAAACTATCGATAGTCACCATCAAATAGACTATCGAAAGGAACCATCGATATTTAAAAACTATCGTTACTTAACTATCGATAGTTTTTGATACTATCGATACATTTGTTTAGGTTGGAAAAATAAAATTGGTGCCTTATGAATCTGCTAAATGAAGACGAAATTCATTAAATCCACAACATGTCGGTTTTGTGCGAATTAAATCTACCAAACATGAGCAAGAATGTGCTGAAAATTTTTTCATTAGAGCATTGGTAGGTAGGTAGAAAGTACGCCAAAAAATGGAATTCAACTCATATCGAAATAATTAGGTACTTTATTGAGAATTATTATTCATGGAATGTGCCACAATGAATCGGGCAATGAATTCAAAAATATAATCTTTGACGCAAACTTCCCCTCAATCCGATTTCTGCTTTTCGTCGTAATAATTTGCCCCAAGAACAAACATTCTGATGGGATAGACGTGGCCACGGTAACGAGATGGGACGTTGTAGCCAGCTGATAAAGCAGTGGGTATGAAGCTGACATTTCACTCCAAAATTTCAGTGGATCTTGCTCCATTTTTTCTGCTGGCGTCCTCAAATATAAATGGCTGATTTGAGGGGAGCTTGGTAGTCTAGTGGAATAGACGAAGGATTGGTGTGGTACTCCGAGTGGCCAGGGTTCGAATCCTGGCTAGAGCAACTTAATTGCTTGTCTTGACCCTCATATTCGTCCTCTTCACTTAAGGGAGTGAGGCAATAAGTAGCCACGAGCGAAATCGTCAGATCAATTTACGATCCTCTTTGGAGGACGGCTGACGACGTCCGCGACACCTGACCAAGGTAGTCGGACGAAAATCCAAGGTGAAAGTCCTTGTTTACTTTACTTTACTTTCATTCACTTTTGAATGTTTCCAAATGGAACTCACTCGTCCCCGAGGCATTTCGCTTAGTTTCAAGCAGCAAGGAACATGCAAAAAATAATAGGTAACTGATACCAAACAAAAGGCAATGAAACAAAATGAAGAACTACTCACATCTTCAACTGAACTGAAGATTCTTCAGTTTCGATAGTATCGCCCAGAAACCATCGATAGTGGTAAAACATCGGTTCGTAACTATCGATGGTGAAAACATCGACTATCGGATGCAAACTATCGATAGTTCGATAGTATCGACCATCGATGCTCATCCCTACATGCCGTCCCTAGACGCGAAACGTTTCAGTGACGTGAAACATGAATTTCTATTTCTATACTTCATAATAAAGTTGTTAAATGAGCGATTTGGATGTTCTTCTGACGCCGGTCCTAGGGATATCACTGTCAGCAGGCTCCTGAAGGTATTCATCGAGGTTTATATTGGTGAGTTTGTAGTTTTCCAGTGCCATGGCAAGTAATATACATTTATTTAAGAAGCACGCAACAGAAACCAATATACTGGAATGGCTCACATTAGATGGTTCTCCATTTCTCATTAGTACGACGAGCTAATTCACTGGCACTAGGTGAGGGAAGGCAAGTATGTACTACAAGCGCCAACTTTTGTACGTTGGCCTACGTATAGGTGCTGCGGATGTTGCTTGTGTATCCACCCACTTTATGCTTTTGACTACCTGTCAGTGAGACCCTGCAGTCTGACTTGTTTCACCATCTGACTGTAGAATGGGTGCATCTGGAAAGCAGTTGCTCTTGCCAAAAAGCATTTGAACTCGCAGCACGGGTTGTCAATTCATCAGTGGCTCCAATGTCTCAACGCTATGCCCACGCCACCTACTACGCAATCGCTGGTGGAATCTTCAGCGCAATTGGAAGCGCTCTCGGCAAACTTCCCGGATTATTTGTAAGTTGTTCGTTTATTTTTCTAAAATTGCGGTTTCCATTATTAATTAATGCTACGAACTACAATCACTATCTTCTGTAGGACTCATGGATACTGGTGGGACTTGGTTTCTTGATGATGGCCACTGTCAACTCGATTGGATTCATGATGTTCGCCAAGAGTTTGCACGAATCGTCAACTTCCCTTCGGCCTACTCTTCTCAGCACG
The DNA here is from genome assembly GCA_019603395.1 of Cyrtorhinus lividipennis. Lineage (NCBI taxonomy): Eukaryota > Metazoa > Arthropoda > Insecta > Hemiptera > Miridae > Cyrtorhinus > Cyrtorhinus lividipennis. The sequence goes on from CM034008.1 coordinate 5,977,234, forward strand.
GCTTCCAGCTACTTCACATCTGTAAGTCGTTTTGGTTAATTATATTTTTAAATAATGAACTTGATAGAGTACCTTGAATAATCAACCTATTTCATCATGACAGAGGTCAACCTCTCTGATTGGCGCAAAAATTTGACCTTTTACTTTACAAGGTGATCAAAACGCTGCAAATTCTTTCAAAGGGTTTGGTAATTCATCGGACCACGAGCATGGAGACTTATTCCGATCGATTCAGCCTCCAAAATTTAGTAGAAAATGATACCCCATACGCCTAGGTTCCAGAAATCTCGAAAACACATTCGAAATGGGTAGGTAGATACCCTCTACTCCGCCTAAATTTGGTCCGATCGGGCTGAAAAGTTTTAAGGACAACTAGAGCCGGAAACGGGTCCCTCACTAAAATTTCAGATTTTTAGAAAATTTTCTACTACCCAAGTTGGCGTAGGCGGCGGACGGACATTTGCTATTTTGATCAAGACATCTTGAAACGACCCATTCCCTTTTCCGGTGGGTGCCAATCCTCCAGGTATCCGTCTCATTGAATTCAGTGTCCAAAAATTTAGTGGGAAATCATACCCCGCACACCAAGATCGTCGAAAATCTCAAAAATACTGTTGCGAGCTCGCACCGGCGCCGGTCAAATGGGCTGCTGGCGTCGCAAGGTCAATGACCTGTGGAGGATTAAGGGTCTTGAACATTGGGGAACCTCCCAGTTCGCTCCAGACAACATGTTGAGTTCCCAGAACCAGGGAACATTCTGGAAGGTACTTGAGAGGCAGCAGGTATAAAACAGACCCATGAGCGCCGCCCAGTTCAGTTCAATTCGGAGTCCGGATATAGACGCTTCGGGTTATAAATTGTGCCGTGCCGCGTTATAAATAGTGCGACAACCGCGTTACAACCGTGTATTGTGATTCTGTCATTGTGTAAGTGCGCAAATGTGAACAGTGTATGTACTCAAGTGAACGATTGTTAATAAATTATTTACTAAGAACATAAATCGTTACAATACATTTTTCGGAGTACTAATCTTGACCACTACTCCCCCTCGCCCTCAAATTTCGTCCGAACGGGGTGAAAAGTTTCGTGGACTAACTAAAGCAAAAAACGGGTCCCTGACCAAATCGATGAATTTAAGATTTTCTTCTCCGAAAACGACGTGGACTGCAGAAATTTGCTTATTTTGACCCAAACACCCAGAAAAAAATTTTGAGGCAAATCGGAGAGGTCGACTTTCCGCATGAAAACAGGTTGATTATGTAAGGAATCACCAACCATGAACGATGCAAATTATTCCGGCAATGATTGATTATTCCTTGGAGCAAGAGTATAAGGTAAATAGATTAATTATTCAAGGAATAACCAAGAGTGAGTGTGGAGTGTCCCGGACTCGTTCCAATTGATTCAGCGTCCAACATTGTAGAAAGAAATACCCCACACTCCTAGGTACCAAATACCTTGAAAACCCATTGCAGAAATAGGTAGGTAGGTACCCATTTTGACCCCTACCCTCCTCTGGTCGACGCCAATCGTCTCCGTATCCGTCTCATTGGATTCAGCTTCCAAAATTTAGTGGGGAATGATACCCCACATGCCTAGTTCATGAAAATCGAATTTCAAAATACATGTTTACCTATACCCTCACCAAATTTGAGCCAATCGGACTGAAATGTGTCAAGAAACAAATAGAAGCGGAAAGAGGTTCCCAACAAAAATTTCAGATTTCATGGATATATGTCTACTACCAAAACGGCGTGGACGGCGGACGGCACAAATGAGTTTTTGACATTTTTTGGGTACCTAGGAGTGTGGGATTTCTATTTCCACAATGTTGGACGCTGAATCTATAAGAACGAGTCCAAGACACTCCACACTCACTGTTATCTCCATAATGTTGCTGCAAGAATGCTGTTAATTCCTTATGAACATTCTTGAACCTTCTTTGAAAGAATACAAGGCCTTGTGAGATCATGATGTAATCCTTTCTCCTCTTTCTAGGCACTTCTAGGGTTGATGGTTTTCACAGAAGAAACATCACTGACTTGGTGGACAGGCACATTCTTGATCCTAGCAGGAATTCTTGCAATATCTTCGGAGAAAACTAAAACTGACTAAACCGGACCAGGATTGCTGTGGTAGATTTACCTCGTGGCGTTATTTTGTGATAAGTACTATTTATAGCGGCTGTGAACAATAAATAATTTATTTTTTGGTTTATTTAACTCATCACTTTTTTTCTTCGTATGAACTGAAGATAATTTGTATTCACTGAAAAAAGCCAGCATTGACTTTATAAAAGATGAACAATTTATCTTACAAAAAAACTAAATATTGAATGTGATCACACTGGTACAGATTCTTGCTCTTTCAGTCGTTCCACCTCCAGTTCAAGAGCTTTTTGTTTTCTTCGGCCTATTGGCGTTTTAGAAAACCAAATAGCAAATTCTTCTTCCTCCTCTTTGTAGACAGGTTCCCGTTTGCAGAGGACGTTGATAATTTCTGCATGCGTGAGCTGATGCATACGCAGTTGTAAAACCCTTTTACAAGTCAAAACCTGAAAAGGATACTTCATAAGCAAAATTGTTATGATTTTGCCTTGGACAAATTCTCCAATGTGATTATAACTGGCAGTTGGTGGGGACTCAATTGAAACAAAAATGTACTAATAATTTGAGGCAATGAAATCCTCTGCTGCTGCCAAGGGGAGCAGCCAGTCATTGACATAGTGAAAACTCTTCTATGCAACATTCAGACTGTCCTCACTCCAGAGGTACTTACATCTTTTATGGCAGCCAAAATGCTTCCAACTGTGTACCCATCAGAAAGCCTGGCCAGCGAGGAAGTGTTGAACTGTCGGCTGAGGCCAGCATACTGAAAAAGTTGTTCGGTCCAAAGAAGGCTGAGCGATGCGTAGTCTGGACGTGGTATGTAAATCATTTTGTGGTAAGCTTGTTGGAGGAGTTTCTGGTCACATTCCCAAGGGAGCCTCGTTGTACCAATCACAATAACCTACGACAATTTATTCTCATCTTCGGTTTTTGCAGCCATTTAAAGTGTAAAAGGTTACGGCGACAACCTCACCTGATCCTCAGATCCAATGCCTTTGATCAATTTGGCTAAATCTTTTTTGAGACGTTTTGGATCAGTCTTGTCCGTTTTGGGCACTTTTTTCATGAATGTTTTTTCAGCAGAGTCGATGTAAATAACTGAAGGTTGTAATAACCTGAAACGAAAAAAAAAATCTATATAGAGGAAAAGTGGGATTATGGACACTGCTGGTAGTATGGTCTCCATCTGCTTTGTGGCGGGATCTCCATGGTGTGCTATGGCTCCAGTACCTAACAGCTGACTCAGACTGTTCCGGGAACGATAACGAAATCTTCATATGTGATTTCTGCCGGTAAAATTCTTTTTCATCATCTCAGAAGGTACCTTGTAGGTAATTATTTAAAAATAAAAAGTTTTTTGTTTCTTAAGCGAAAAATTTGTAGGGCTCATTTTATTATCACTATGGGTTCCATAACACCTTCAACTCAGTTCAAATGCTGATTTGGATTTTTTGTTGAAATTCTCATTTTTCTCAATAACTATTTATTCTATTCGCGAATTCTTCAAGGTTTGAGTAAATTATTGAGTTATGAAGAGGTTAGTACAAGGAAGTAAAAAATGTTTGAGCTACTGGTACGACCATAGGGTTATAAAATGGTGGGTCCATTATACTCACTTTTCCTCTACATTCATCAGTCATGCTCTCCCGAATTCTAATTTTTACTAGTATCTTCATAGAATTTGTTAGAAAATATGAGGTTTTCTATTAAATCAAAAATGGTTGTTCTCACCTTGACACTTTGGACACCAAATGCAGAAGCATAACGAGTCCACTCTTCCCAGGGTATTTGCCAACAATATTCGCCGGTGATAAATCGAAAAGTGTCGCTCCAGTCTCAGTACAAATGGCATTGATAAGGAGCCGTTTGCCGCTTCCTTGAGGCCCAGCAATCAAGACAGAGCGGACAATGGGGGAGTTTTTGTGAACTTGAGGGCTTCCCAAGGGCATTATGCAGTATTCTAAAATCACCTGAGGAGAAAATAAAATGTATGCTAATGTGTGTTCACCCTAAGTACCATCAATACAATTACATTAGTGCAATCACGCTGTTAGTTTGATGGAATGTTATCTTGCCTACATTTTGGACTGTGTAATCTTCTACAATACTTCAGGGAACCTGTGTATGTGTGATTTCATCCTTGTAAAATATGTTTAAATTGTAGAAGTCTTACATTCATAGATCGAACCCACTACTGTGTGGCAGATGATGGACAGTGAAGCCACAAGTAGTCATGGGACGCAAGGAAAACGGAAATAAAATATCTACAAGAATGACACGGTGACTAGCCAAGAAGTTGCTGCAAAGGTGAGAAACTTGACTTGTTTCTGATCATCTTTTTGTCAACAACCCTACTCCCCCAGCTTGGCTGTAGCAGTGCTGGTGACATGAGCAATAGCCGTTTTCTTTGTTGTCCTTGTCCAGTCTGTGTACAAACGGCTAATGTCACTTGTTACATTTTTGATCTTTTTGCACATTGTGGCCGTTTACATTTTGTTGGTTGTTCCATCCTAAAAGTTGTAAGCATTTCCCTTCTACTGATGTAAATTCCCATGGCCAAGGTACATCACCAATAAATCAGGAGTCTTCGAAAGACCATTGCATACGCTAAATTTGGTGCAGTAAGTGCCTTAAGTAAGTACTTGAATATTGTCTGCGTGTTATACTGATCCTTTGTATGCAGAAAGTATCACAATTAGGCATCATTCCTGGCAGAAAGACTTGGACTAAAATCACACTCCTGTGCATCCAACAGAAGCCATTGGACAACACTCTCTAACAGGAGCTGTCCAAAGACTTTTAACTGGCAACGGATTGGAGCCCTTCTACCCCAATTCCCCCTCCCAGGTTGTGGAGACAGCAGACTCAGTCAAGGCATGTGCAGGATCCTACGCTATATACAGGATATTATTTATGTACCTGCCTGTCTTCTGCAATCTTCTGATCCTACTGTTCTTTCTGCTGTTTGTTTTTATCTGAAGCAATAAGGTCGTAATTGGGCTTGCCTGCTCTAGATAAATGAATACTTGGTTGCTCATCATGTCAGGCAATATTTTATGCTCAGTGTGTTTGATTCCTTTGTTTATCTCTTTTCATTTCAAACAAACGTATGAAAAACAAGAAGAAGATGAAGAAGAAGAAGAAAAAAAAAATGTTCATTAAAAAAGCATGAGTATCAATTTACAGATCAAAAATCAAAATAAACTTCCCAACATGGTTGTTTTTAGACCATCCTAATACAATTCATGTTTGTAAATGAGGAGGTGAAGGATCCACCGCCAGCCCATCTAAATATGCAGTGGTAGATGAATCTTCCCACTCTCGGAGAAAGCAGAGCGAGCATGGGGGCAAAAGGCTTTGCATTCAGGCAGAGCATCTCTGCCTTGGTCTTGAACACCTACCACGACATGTAGGTCGTGGGATATTAGAATCCGACGCCAGGCTGGCGCACATGAAGCCAAATCCAGCTCCCGGTAAAGTATAAACCTCTCTGAAGGCTCGGTGCAAGACCAAAAATGTTCTTTCCTGTCCTTGATGTCAGCCCTTAATATCTCTTCTGTGGAGGCTCTCAGCAAAGTCGGGTCAGGGGTGTTGTCGACGATGTATTTTAGAGCCATCACAGAAAATTCTCTGGCCAGATACGAGGCAATCACCCCTACAACCACTCGCCGTCCCAAAGCTGGCATCCCCCAACACTCTGACGAGATATTGGCAGTGCAAAGATTGGGTTCAGCTCAGTTTCTAGATGGATCAAGTACCTGCGAGTCCACTGTGGCATATGAAAAAGGCATGTAACGAAGGACAGAAGCAAAGCAAATTCCCCACGCTGGAGCAGCATAACTGAGGGTAGCCCCAACGACTGCTTCAAAGACCTGGACCTTTGCTGGCAGTGAGGCCCTTCAAGATGGAATGGTTCATAGCAGACCTTTACCTTTAGCTTCAGGTATTAACAAATGACGTATGAGCACGTCACTATTAGGTACAATAATCAAAAAGTTAATTAAAAATATCCGGATACCAACTTGACGGATGTCCCCCAGTGATGGTGGCGGGTCGAGCCCTTTCATCCTCAACTCGTGGTTGGCGTAAGACTTTTCCCCGACGAAACTAGTGATCGAGACTTCGGGATATTTCTTGATAATTCCGTTCGTGACCAACTCTTCAAAGAGAGACTCAGTCGTTCGGTCCGGCGTCAAGTCTTTTTCTTTCTTCTTTTTCCCCTTCTTCCCTCCTCGACGCCCTTTTTTCTTTGCGGCTTTTTTCGCTTTTTTCCCTTTACGAGCTCGGTCCCTGTCGAGTGCTGCTTGAAGTGCTTCGAGTTCCGCTCTCAACTGCTCGTCCACTATCTGCAATCACGCATTATTGTGGAAAAGGGGGCTCTTCATTACACTAAGCCCCTTATTGACACGAACATTCTCAAGCTTATTTCTAGGTATTCAAAATTTGTTGTCCACCATACCTTTCGTAGTTCAGCTTCAACTTCGGCCGTTTTGTCTTTACGAATCATGTCGTCGTAGTATCTTTGACTAGGATTTTTCGACTCGTCCAAATTTTTCCACTTCTCGTCGTAATCGGCTCCGGCCACCATCAAATCGGCCAAAAACGCCGACGACGACATTTTGAAGCCAAGATCTTCCTCGTCGTCCGGCCTCTTTTTTACTTCTTCTTTCTCTTTCACGTTTTTCTTTCCCTTCCCCCCTTTTTCTGGTAATTCGAAAGGAATTTCAAATTTCAATAAGATAATGAAGTGATGGGTTAACTACTGTTTGTACCCAGGATGTTTCTGGATGCTAGGTAGTAGTTTCAGCGTTATATTCTACAAGTACCTAATTCCTGACAGAACCCTAGATATTTGGATTTTGATTTATTTTATTTTTTCAGTTGGAAAGTGATAAAAAGTAGATTTTTCAGCATATTTGCTTCTGGTTGATTTTTTCTATGGAAAAGAAAACATTCATATTAGAGCAATAAAATCATACATAGAAGAAAAGTTGAAATGTTCAAACTGTTGAGGGTTCCTGTGTAATGATCAGTTTTTTAAATGTTAGCAAGAAAAATGGAGAATTAGTATCAAATTTTGATTTTGACTATCATATTGTGCCATGTTGCAAGAAGGTAGCAATTGTTATACAGGCTAGGGCCGAAGATATGAATTGGTTCCGAAACGCCAGGAATCGACCTGTGGTAGGATGATGGGAGGGATCTCACTGTAACCGTCACATAACCCTGTTTTCAGTCAATGCACTGGTTTGGACAGGTAGACACAGTGGACTCGTAGTGCGCAGGTTTTTTGAAAATGGCCGTTATTATCATCCACTTCACTTGAATGTGCTCTGAGCTGAAAGCGTCCCTCAGGGTAATGGTATCGGCATGCTGGGCTAGTTGATTTGAAGTCCACAGCGATTCCCAGGAGAACAGGAAGACTTCCAACAGTGAGAACACCTGACAATGTGAACTGAGTGAGACTTGCAATTGCAAGCAATGCAGCCACTCAGACGATCAACACGGAAACATGTACGTTCTTCAAGCATGTCAATTCAGTCTCTAAGAAGGATTTTGCATGAACATTTATAACTTTACCCCTTCAAGATGATGGATGATTGTTCAAGAACTGCTGCCCCTGATTATCTAAAAAACATTTTTTTGAGCACCAACTAGAAACTAATTTTATAGACCCCTGGTTGGAAGCCAAGGCTAAGCAGGATTGAGCTTATTGCCTGGTTAAATGGAAAGAACTGGACAGCTTTAAGTCGATACATCACTGCGGCGGGCGCATACAGAAAGTACCTACCTCATTGAACAATTTAATTATTTCTAGCGACCCAAGTTACCATCTTTAGTTACCAAGCCATAGTAGAAAGCGCTGTTGTTTCAAATACTCGTCAACCATTTATGTGTAAATATGTGTTATTTTATGTGTAATTTATGTGTAAACCTTTGTATGTTAAGTGAGAATTGTGATAGCTTATGGATATAAATTATGAAAGAACCTGTTTTTTTGCAGTTACTAAATTTAAGATTAGTATTAGAAAACGGAGGATGTTTGCATTATAAAAAAAAAAAAATAATAATAAAAAAATAATAAATTAATTAATTAAAACCCGTGGCAGACGGTGTAGCCATTGTAAGGGGGCGGCAGAATCCCAGAGCCCGCCAAGAAACTTCGGCGGCGGGGTAAGGATCGAGCTCCCTCCCCTCCAAGCGCCTGAACCAGCTGGGCGGAAGGGGTGACCTCGTCGGATTGGCCGGGCAATGAGGTGGCAGGAGGCCACCGAGAATAGGAGGGGGGGAAGGCGGCCGGGCAAGTGGACTGGTGAAGGCTGCGGGTCAGTCGTGTACGAACTCAAGTGAAACGAGGTTGTGCCCCCCCTGCTCGCCATAATCTCGAGAGGACGAGGCGGGGCAGGGGTGGGGCGGAGCAACCAGAGCAAAACAACCGAAGCGAAACAACCGAAGCGGAGCGACCGAAGCGATTGAGCTTAAATAAACATCTTCATTCATTCATTCATTCATAGACCCCTGGTTTCAACAGGATGGGACAACATCACATTATGAGTAGGAGCGCATCGTGTACATTGATGAGGTTTAGGACAATCATGCCTCCAAATCTTAAGCAGTACCCATGACCAAGCAAGAGAAAGCTACTCATGTCAGTGACCAATTCAGCCATGCTGTATGGAGCAGAGACATGGGGAGACGCACTATCTGTCGCACACTGCTGGAAGCGACTAATGGCGGTATAACGGCGAGGATAGTAAGGCGTTAAGGAGAGTAAGTCCATACAGAACGGTATCGAAGCCAGCTGTTCTTGTACTGGCTGGGGTCATCCCGATACATTTACTGGCTGCAGACAGAAAACGGATTTATGTTAGAAGAATGGGACCAAGGAAGGCAATAGTGATCAAGGAAGAACGGTAAAGGACACTCAACGACTGGCAGACCATCTGGGACAATGAACCGAGAGGTCGATGGACAGCGAGACTAGTACCAGAAGTGAGAGGCTGGAGAGGCCACACAGTGAGGTAAGCTACTACCTCACGCAATCCTCACAGGACACGGACTTTTCTATCAATACCTACACCGGATAGGGCTCGCACAGAGCCCAGGGTGTTTGCACTGCCCAGACACGGAGGACAGCGCGAAACCTTCTTCGACTATGAACGATGGCGTAGTTATGGTCAGAACTAGGTCTGAACTCACCATCTCCGGAGGAGCTAGTGCAACGAATTTTATCAAGCGAAAAAGCATGGAAAAAGAACGGCAGAATACACAGAGACTCTCCTCAGAAGAAAGAACGAGGAAGGAAGAGCCCGGCAACAAGGCACAGGCAACAAGCAGACAACTGAGACTGGCCCTAGGTCCAACTCGAAGACATGTGATAAATAGTACTAGGTTGGGCCGTTGGGAGGGTGAGGTTTTAGTGGATTGGACTTCCACATAACTGGAGGATGCCGCCCCTAGTATCTAACCACGAAGCATCACACCTGGCCTCAAAAGAGTTCCTCATCTAAAAAAAAAAAAAAAAATCTCATAGCAGTGACACGGGTCAGCATGAGAATATTTTCTTAGTGGTAGAAGGCGCAACGCCCAGGAGTCCCCAAGCTATGGTTGAGTGACTCATATTTTCGTAGAGTTGTTAATGAACGACTAATTCAAATCTTGGCGGAGAGTCATGATAAAAGTTAGTTGAAGTTGAATAATGCAAAGCTCATCTCGAGAATGTTATAAAACTGACTGCTCTCTTTGGACGAAGGTGCGGTGGATTTGCTCCTTTCGCTCTCAGCTTGTCCCTGCCGACTGAAGATAAGCGCAGAACCACCGGCTTCTTCCGTCGGCAAATCGGGAAATTTGCCGGTTTGATCTTTATAACCCATGAACCAGGAGCGAACCTCGTCACCCATCTCTTCCATCATGACGGAGCCGCGGGTCTTCTTAATCTGTTAGGTTAGAATGCATTCCAGAGTGTGTAATTTACAAAGGAAGCATTTGAGAATATTCATTTTGAGCTTAGAAATCACAAAACACTAAAAATTGGCACACCAGAGGGAAATTTGCGGGATTTGTCTGACTTATATGTTTGAGTTGATTCGAAGAGGAATATATTACCTGTTTTGTCGCACTAGGGCGAAAAATGTATTGAGATTTCCCACTAAAAATGTAACGTTAATATTCTTACTTCCTCTCTTATGGTGACCAAAGCTCCTTCGTATTCCCGTTGTCGCTCCTCCTGAAGCAGTCGCCTGTCCTCTTTGACTTCTTCAGCTCGTGTTCTCTCTGCCACAGATGTGTAGGCTCCCGGAAGCATTCCAATGAGTAGCATCTCTTCTACGACCCGTTTACGTATTTTCCTTCTTGTTATATATCTAGATAAAGATGATTGAAATATTTTAAAACACTACGTATGCGAGAAACAGTGAATGTGGAGTGTCCCAGACTTCAGCAATAGGTAGGTATTTCGACCCATACCCACCTCCAATGGGCACCAATCGGCCTGGAACCCATCTCAATGGCTTCATTGTCCAAAATTTAATGGAAAATGACACCCCGCTTGCCACGCTCCCAAAAAGTCCCGAAAATCTAGTTTTAAAGAACCGATGGGTAGATCCCCATTTTGGCCCATAACCAGAGGGCACCAATCGTTCCGGGACCCGTCTCATTGGATTCAGCCTCCAAAATTTAGTGGAAAATGATACCCCACACGCCTAGGTACCAAAAATCTCAAAAACACATATTCAAAAATTTTTTTAAAATACATTTATTTCAATTAAACACATGAATACACGAAAAAATACAACGGATGCGCACATTTGTGTGTAACACAACCGGCATGATCCGCCGCGATCACATAATATCCTACGAAATTAATCCCCCATATGAGCAAGAGCTCGTGGTGGGGGATGAGCAGAGTTCTGGCTGTACGCAAGCATGCACTACTAGGCAAATAAATTAAATTTAGCTAAAGCTATAGTTAGGTAGGTAGTAGTCACAGTTACATCGTTTGGTAATTAACAGTTGGATAGGAAGTACATCATTAGCTGTTTTTTTATTGGTCCAGTCAGTTTATTGTGTAGTAATTTTCCCCCTTAGATAGATTGTCAAAAACGTGAAGGCCCCTATATTTGTATGATTTCTGAGCGAAGGTTGTGCGGAAGAAAGGGTACTCAATTGTATAGTTGTTACTTTTTTTTTTTTTTTAATTTTAGAAAATTGGTTGTTACTGAATTTGGTGTTTGTTGTGTGAGATGGGAAGTTGTATTTTGTTTTTATTATTTGCTTAATATTATTAAGAGCGATTAATTTATTTAACTTATTAAAGGCAAAATCTGCAGTTCCAGGAAAAGTTGTGCAGTATGCTCAAGCCTGCTTTTCTTGACGATTTTCCTAATGACAGCTTTCTGCGTTTTTATGATTGGCTCCAGCAATGTGCTGTAAGTACATCCCGTGCTCCGAACGGGGAGGCAGTAAGTAAGCACGGATTCGACGAAAACAACGTACACTCGCTTTAACAAATCTCGGTCTAGGATCGGTGCGAGCTATGAAAATACATATAGGAGTTTCCTGAGCTTCAAGTTAGTGTTTTGTTTGCTGTTCGAACTTCATTTTGGTGTCAAAAATTACTCCTAGGTATCTGGCACAATGACTTGGATGTACGGGTTGGCAGGTTGCACATTGTGATACCCTGCAGTTTAAATCGTGGATAATAACTGGTGACAGCACAGGCGGGTTACGGTTGTCCAGACTGAATGGGACATATGCAGTTTTTGCGACATTCAATGTTAATTTATTGCGCATCATCCATCTACTAATGGCAATGTTATTGGCTGCTGAATTACGCATTGCATATTTAAAATAAATAAACTGAATAACAAATTCAAGGCTGTGATCATAAATCAACTTACCCACGCCATATCTTTTGTATTTTCAAAGCTGCTTTTCTTGCACCCTCTTCCAGCTCTTCCTCTTTCGGCTCGGCTTTGATTTTGTCCTTCAAAGATCGAATTTCTTTCATAAATTGAGCTCTGAGCCTCCCCTGACGAGCCCTCTCGTGCGTTTGGATCAGTCTATGACGCGAAATTGAAAAATGCCGTAATTGAATAAAAAACTAAAATTAATAGTTAGGGTAAATTATATCAAACCTGATGGCTTTCATTTCCGTCATGATGATTCCCGTCGTATCATCTTCATAAAATCCCAAATCTCTCATTATCCTATCAATAGTTTGTCGCCTTTCTCGAATCTCTTTTTCCCTCTCTCGTCGAAAATACGTCGGAACCTTAGAAATTAACTAAGAAATCAGTTCGACGACAGTACACTGAATTTATTGGCTCGGCATCAACACTCACCCTGATTTCGGACTCTTGAGGCAGTATCCTCCGCTCGACCATGATGTCGTCGAAATAACTGAACTCTGACAAGTCAATATTGACCAATTCGTGTTTCAACTCGAGCATACGCCCGATGCTGGCGTCCAACAATTTCCGAATGAGAAATCTTTTTTGCGGTTGAACGATTTGATCGTAACATTGGTCGAGCATGTTGACGGCGCGGATGTACTGGAGGTTCAGCGTACCGACGACTCTGCACAATTTATTGATCACACACATGAGTATTTAACCAAAAACTCTGCAAATGTTTTCACAGGGGTTGGTTACTCCTCGGACCTGGAGCATGGAGACTCGTTCCAATCGATTCAGCGTCCAAATTTTAGTGGAAAATGATACCCCACAAGAAATCTCGGAAACCCACTTTCAAAATACCCCATACCTGAAATGGGTAGATTGATACCCATTCTGACCTATAACTACTTCCAGTGGGTGCCAATTGTTCTGGGACCCGCCCCATTTGATTCAACGTCCCAAATTTAGTGGAAAATTATACCTCACAAGCCTAGAACTAAGAAATACTAAGAAAATAAGAAAATTGGTTTCCCAGAGAAGCATCCATTTTCAAAACACATCATCATGATAAACCAACCTCGAAGGTTCTTTTTTTCCTCGAGTTGGGCTTTGAATGGTAATTCACCTCTACCTACAACAGGCTCTATGATGCGTTTTATAGGAGAAAGAGGAAGAGATAATTCACAATAGTCTCAATCAGTAGTCCCCATATCCCATCATAAAATACTCCAATGTGCGCTAATTGGGTTCAATTTCAGGCTTCAAACATAGTTATTTTACTGTATCAATGTTTGCTTTGTTACAAGCATGCGGTATAATGACGCACTCCGGCCTACATGTTTATCAAAAATAAAAAATTATCAAAAATGAGGTGAACATTGTGCCAAATTAATAACATACTTGCGAGCAAAATCGCGGTCCTTCGTCGGCTTTGCAGACTGTTGCTCAACATCAATCTTCGTCGCCTCTTCGAGCACAGTTTGCGCCTCGGCCCATAAAAGATTGTACGTGACGTGAGACATAATCACCGACTCTAGACACAAAGCGGAATGGGTGCCGGCAAAAGTCCTATGACTTATCGATGTTTCCACGTGCTGTTATCGGTAACTGAGGTGATACCACGGTTGATTCACATAACAAGGGGTGACTCCAACGTACGTCTCTGGGTTTCCGGAAGCGCATGGCGGACAATACTCAGGAGGCTTTGACAAACCATAATTATCATTCCGCGACGAGGAGAGCAGATAATATAGAGTGATACGCACTCTCGAATCTCTTGTCTCGGGGTAATCTGAGGTCAATTCTGAGCTCTTGGTTGATTATGCCATAAATAACAGTTCAAAACGGTCCGGGACCCATTCCAATCGATTCAGCGTCCAAAGTTTAGTGGAAAATGACACCCCTCACGCCTAGATCGCCAAAAAACTTGATAATAAATTGATAAATAAATTTGAAATACACATTTTGACCCCTCGGGGTCAAACGGGTCCCTGACCAAAATTTCAGATTTTTAGAACATTTTATACTATCAAAATTGGCACGTACGGCGGATGGCGGAGTCCAGGAACGATTGGCGCCCACTGGAAGTGGTTATGGGACAAAATGGGTGCACACCTACCAATTTTGGATGTGGGTTCCCGAGATTTCTGGTACCTGGCGAGTGGGGTATCGTTTTCCACTAAATTTTGGACGCAGAATCGAATGGAATGAGTCTCCATGCTGATGGTCCGAATAATACCCAACCCCTGTCAATGAATTTGCAGCCTTTTTTGCGTTAATTTGCCTGGAATATTGGAATTGTAGGTGGCTGCATCCATTTTGTTGGCAAGAGGACTTTTCTTGGCTCGGAAGGGCCTCTCGTGGCTGCCTCGTTCGGTACACTCACCAAGTTCAATAATGGATACAAAATGGTGGGCACAGTTGTTGGTTAAGGGTTGCCATTCAGTTGCTGTAGTTGTATCTGAAGAGCAATGCGAGATGCGGAGATGAAGATAACTACGTCTCAGTACCAACGAGTTGACGAAGTAATAAACCGTCTCACGCGTTTATAAGGGCTGTTCTAGGCAACTAAGGACAAGACGAGGTCAGGAGTGACCTTCTAACCCGTTCTTCCGTGATAATAGTGGAACCCTGGGAGAGGACGGAATGGACAGGAGCTGTGGGTCAGGCGAGGACAATCACGTTTGTGTCCACATGAAGTATAGGGTCAGTTAGGGGGGGGAGGGTGTTTAACGCCCCAACGCTTGCCCGCACCAGAATTAATCCATCTCTAGCGAGGAGTTTAAGGGCGTTTCGGAATAAAATCTCTTCCCTTGTGGTTGCCACCCTTACGGGATGACCGTCATACGTGCGAATGCAGAAATCCTCATGAAGCTTGATACGACGAAATCTAAACACACTGGCGCCTGGCACGCACGGATTCCCACCACGTTCTGATCACTTTTTTGTCAAACGGTTAGGGTGAATATCCTCGGATCAGGACACCTGAGCGTTGGCAACAACCCGGGACGCTGAAACCGCCCTTGGTCGATAATAGGGAAGAATATACAGCGTTTTTAATTTAATTTAGTTGGTTACTCCTTGAATTAATCAACCTATGTTTTCATGCAAACTGTCAATCTCTCCGATTCGGCCCAAAACAATTTTCTGGACGTTTCAAGGTATCTAGATCAAAAGAGTCAAATGTCCATCCGCCGTTCACGCTAATTTTGGTAGTAGAAAATTTACTCAAAATCTGAAATTTGGGTCAGGTTATCTGTTCCTGGCTCTAGTTGGTGCTCGAAACTTTTCAGCCCGATCGGACCAAATTTGAACGGGGTAGGGGTCAAAATGTGTATTTCGAAAATTTCGGATTTTCGAAATTTTTGGCCGCTAGATTTCTGGTACCTAGGCGTGTGGGGTATCATTTTCCACTAAATTTTGGACCTTAAATCGATTGGAATGGGTCCGGAACCCGCCACACCCACTGTTTCTCCGATTTTCCCCATATTCGACATTTGCGGCGTCCTAGGCGTGTGGGTTATCGTTTTTCACTATATTTTGAACGCTGAATCCAATGAAATCCCAGAACTTCAACTTTCATGATGTCCATTCAGCAGTAACCTTCTGCACAGTGAGGGAAGCAGTCAAACCTCAGAGTCCATCCCTCCCTCTGTACTTGTTGGCTAGCTGCATCGTTTCCAGAACGCACTCCAGTCCACTCCTAGTAGACACAAAATTTAACATTTAGCGAATTATGCAAACATTCTGATTCTACCCTCACCAGAAAAATAACTGATTGATATACGCCTTTAAAAAACTTTCATTTTTCAAAGTATACAGGAGGAATGTCCCTGTGGCGGTGAGAATGACAGAATTCTCTCGCCCTCGCTGAGATTGGGCTGACCTAAATGACGAGCTCTAATGAAGGATCGGAAGAATGTGGAAGCACGATTCTCTGAGCCTCGGAGGGGATATTGTGAAGAATAATAGGGACCCGTCCTCAACCTTTCCTCGCTCGGTGTGGAGTTTCCTTTATTTCCTTCATCTCTTTCGTTTCGTAACTTGTGAACACCGTGTGGTCGAGACAGTGCTACCAACCCCTTAGAACAATTCTCATTGAAAAAATCTGCAAATTCTTACACACGGGTTGGTTATTCCTCGAATGGGGGAAACGGTGGATGTGGCGGGTCCCGGACCCATTCCAATCGATTCAGGGTCCAAAATTTAGTGGCAATGATATCCCACACGCTATTCGCCGTAGTTTAGATTACACTATGGCGCAAGTGGCTAGCGCTTTCGGCAGTAACCGGAAGGTACTCAGTTCGAACCCAGGTGGTGCTTTAGTTTTTTTTTACCCATAAATTGACCAATTACTTCTTCCAGTGGGTGCCAATCGTTCTGGGACTAATTTATTTGGATTCAGCGTCCAAAATTTAGTGGAAAATGACACCCTACTCGCCTAGATCGCCCAAAATCTCGAAAATCCATTTTTCAAAAAACACATTTTGACCCCTACCCCCGCCAAATTTGGTCCGATCGGGCTGAAAAGTTTCGAGGACCCGTCTCGGCAGGGAACAGACCCCTGACCAAAATTTCAGATTTTTAGAAAATTTTCTTCTACCAAAAAGGGCGCGGACGATGGACGGCGTACGGCGTACGGCGTACGGCGTACGGGGTACGGCGTACGGCGTACGGCGTACGGCGGACGGACATCGACCTTTTTTGATCAGGACATCATGAAACGTCCAGAAAAAAATTTTGAGCCAAATCGGAGAGGTTGACCATTATCATGAAAACATAGGTTGATTATTCGAGGAATAACCAACCAAAAGTCGGTAGTCCTCGCCTTTGTGCGCGTGTTGTCAACAAAACGTGGTGTGAAAACTCATATCACTCTACGTCCATTAGGATTAGAATTCATTTCGTCGACTCAGCACTGTTGGCAGCTATCTCAACGTAATTTGTGACGTAACTCGTGTCCCCTGAACCCGCACTAATTGCCAGTATCCAGTAATTGCCAACTGGACGGCAGCAAATGGCTGCTCTGGCTGCAAATCTAGTCAATGATTTGCAACACGACCTCCCTGTTCTTTTTCACGTTTTCGTTGTGAAGCCTCATTTGTGAAACTTTTTCCCGACAAGTAACAGATTTACACGAGGGATCTTTCCAAATTCTAATAAAGCAAGAGTAGAAGCTACGTTTTGGGTTGAAAAAATGCAGAGAAAACAGTATTAACGATTATTGGAACGACAGCCGGACAACCGTTGATACCTATTATAATTTATTCCTTGAATAATCAACTTGTTTTCATGCAACAATTTAAATTTCTCCGATCCGGCCCAAAATTTGTCCCTGGACGTTTCAAGGTGTCTAGTTAAAAATTATGAAATGTCCACCCGCTGTCCACGCCGATTTTGGTAGTAGAAAATTTTCTAAAAATCTGAAATTGTAGTCAGGGCTTCTGGCTCAAAACTTTTCAGCCCGATCGGACCAAATTGGAGGGGGGGGGGGGGTGTTAGGGATCAAAATGAGATTTTTGGCGGTGTGGGGTATCATTTTCGAATACATTTTGGAAGCTGAATCCAATGAGGAGGGTCCCGGAACTATTGGCACCCTCTGGATGAGGTAATGGGTCAAAATGGATACCTATCCACCGATTTTAAATATGTATTTGTAAGCCCCCAGGCTTGCTGCCTCCAGAAGGCCAGAAGGGAGAGAGCATGCGCCAAATGCGCGCGCAGCTTCTGCCTGGACGTCGCATTTAGAGAGGCCCAGCACTCACTCGTTCCAAAGGCGTCCAACCAGGCAGTCGTCGTCAAGGCGCCCCTTGGGGCTGAGGCGCCCAACATGTTGGAGTATATATTTTTGTAACCCTGTCGTGCAAGAGATTTCTCACTCAGTCCATCCTGGCTTCGTCCTGTGCTCGCTCTGAAGTGAACTCTTCTACCGTGCTGAAGTCGACCGAAGCTGTAATATTGTGTTCCCCATGAGATAAAGGACTCAAGTTAAGAAGCCTTGCTGTGTACCTGCGGGACAGCGAGCCCCCTCCTGTTTTTCCTTCGACGTCGACGCCGTTTTCGTTGCACTTGCTCATTAAATTGTATTTCATGTAAATCATAATTTCATGTGTCTTGTATTAATTGTATTTTATGCTCCACATGTTGTCTATTTTACTTTGTCAAATTACTTTGTCTTCTATCAATTGTAGCCCAGGTTGAGGCATATTTCCCTTTGCAACGAGTCCTTGTTTCAATTATAATTCAGTTTGTATCAATGTATTTTATGTTCATCCTTGGTATCCCTAGTTGCTCAGTCGTAAGTCTTGGACTTACATCCTGTATCCTCTCGCTAGGTCCCTTCCAAATTCTCCGAAGAAACCCGAATTAAATTATAGTAAAATTCAAACACATTTTAATTCGAGAGAGGCTTACATATTTTCGAGATTTCTGGCACCTAGGCAAGTGGAGTATCGTTTTCCACTAAACTTTGGACGCTGAATCGATTGGAATGATTCTCCATGCTGCTGATCCGAGAAATAACCAATTCCTGTGAATGAATTTTGGTTGTAGAATGGTAGGTGTACTCACAATTAGGTTCCTTTACAACTGCCAACAGGTTTGAAAGCAAGAGAGTTGAATGGGACCCAACTTGATGATCTCAAATTTCTATACAAAATAATGTCAACCAAACAATTGATTAAGGGACAATTCATGCAACAGCTACCCATTTTTGATATCAAAAGCAGCGAAAAGTAGCTGACAATACATGTAGACCGAATGGAGATCAATAAAACAATGGATTGGAAAATATGAACAACGCAGAAACTTTCAACTTCTAGAATCTATAGCTTGTCAGTGATAAAAAGAATACCAAGGAGCCGCTGCCTGGCGGAGAAGAAGCGAAACAAAAAGTGGGGGAAATATCCCGTTTGTACGGTTTTTCTCCCCTACAAACGTCAGCACTGAATCGACTCCCAAAAATGGTATGTCCTCATTACCGACAAAAACCATACAAACCGGCTATGAACGAATCGATTATACCTAATGTCTTTGATAGCATTAAAAACACTACAGAACTGCATAAACCCTAGAAATGGACCACTGGACACTACACACACCAAATCAACGTTTATCATCTTACAAATAGTTCAGAATGCCAGATTATATGGATTTTCCTGTTAGCAAAAGTATGAACGTTTCTGAATCTGATGTTCAGTCTGTTGATACAATACAAACCCATTAAGCAGAAGTTCACGAGTCGAGCACAAAAAGTGTAATGGCGGTCAACTTTTCTCGCAGTAATCCCGCAATATGAACAATTACAATAGGACGAGCGTTCGAATTAGGTTGCTACGGGAAAAAAGGCGAAAATGCCTCTGCAAACTTCGTCAATGTCCATTGAGTTGAAGCTCGTGAGCTCTTTTTAATCGAAAAACCTCGCTGAGACCCTCATGCATGAATAAATTGGGATGAACGAGGGCTCCGGCTTCTTTTTTTTTCATAAACTAAATTATACCGGGAGCCACCGACTCCTCTTCAAAACAACCTTCGATGTTCGAGTGACTTTGAGATGAATTTACAGGCGTGGAAAAGCCTCGCTCTCTTCTTTGTAGTAAATAAATCAAAATTCGAAATTCAATGGTTTTCGGGTTGAAGTCACATGTTCAAAAGTCTATTACAACCTTTTTTGGTTGGTTATTCCTCGAATAATCAACCTATGTTTTCATGATAATAGTCAACCTCTCCGATTCGGCTCAAAATTTTTTTCTGGACGTTTCATGATGTCCGGATCAAAAAAGGTCAATGTCCGCGTCCGCCGTACGCCGTACGCCGTCCATTGTCCACGCCGTTTTTGGTAGTAGACAATTTTCTAAAAATCTAAAATTTGGGTCAGGGGTCTGTTCCCAGCCGAGATGGGTCCTCGAAACTTTTCAGCCCGATCGGACCAAATTTGGAGGGGGTAGGGGTTTTTTGAAAAATGGATTTTCGAGATTTTGGGTGATTTAGGCGAGTGGGGTGTCATTTCCACTAAATTTTGGACGCTGAATCCAATAAAATGGGTCCCAGAACAATTGGCACCCACCGGAAGAAGTTATGGGTCAAAATGGGTATGTATCCACCCATTTTGTATATGTCAGGATTTCTGGTGCCTAGGCGTGTGGGGTATCATATTCCACTAAATTTTGGACCCTGATTCGATTGGAATGAGTCTGGGACCCGCCACACCCACTGTTTCCCCCATTCGAGGAATAACCAACCCGTGTGTAAGAATTTGCAGATTTTTTTTTTTTTAGTGAAACAATTTATAAGCAATTCTCTTCTGAAACATCGTACAAATTTACGGAGCGTATTTAGAAAAACGCTGCAAATTCTTTCACACGGGTTGGTTATTCCTCGGACCAGGCGCATGGAGACTCATTTCTTCAACATGGGAAAAATGGGGGGAAAAAGTGTGGTGGGTCCCGGACCCATTCCAATCAATTCAGGGTCCAAAATTTTTGGAAAATGAAACCCCCCACGCTCAGATACCAGAAATCTCGAAAACACACATTCGAAATGGGTAGATAGGTACCCATTTTGACCCATTACCCCATCCAGAGGACGCCAATCGTCCTGGGACCCATTTGACTGGATTGAGCGTCCAGAATTTAGTGGAAAATTATACCCCACACGCTTAGATCGCCAAAAATATCGAAAATCCATTTTTCAAAAAACACATTTTGATCCCTACCCCGCCAAAATTTGGCCCGATCGGGTTGAAAAGTTTCGAGAACCAACTAGAGCCATGAACGGACCCCTGATCCAAATTCAGTATTTAAAAACAAATTTCTACTACCAAAGTCGGCGGACGGACATTTGACTTTTTTGATCTAGACATTTTTGAAATGCCCAGAAAATAGTTATGGGCCGAATCTGAGAGAATCTTTTTGCATGAATACATAGGTTTATTATTCAATGAATAACCAACCAAGATGACAGCGACCGAGGTCGAAAGTTTTCATGTGAATCTCAGAAAGCAAATGGTGGAAAAGTGTAAGAGAAAACGCCTGCTGAGAACGACATAACACCCCCCTTAACGGTAACTTGATCTCAGCCACTTTTCCCGTTCACAGCTCCAGAGGGAAATTCCGTTCAGGAAAACAAGGTCACGAAAGTGGGAAGAAAAACAACAAAACAAAACAATTTTCCTGTTAGATCGTAATGGTGACAGCAGGGATGGAATTTAAATCGTGTCTTGTTCGAATTTGGAGAATGCCATTCCACGTATAATCGATCTCATACTTGTCAGCTTTGACCTCTTTTGTTTGGTTATTTCTTGAATAACCAACCTATTTTTCAACCCGTTATCCATTAACATGATTCTTGCACTTATGTATGTTCTCTTGCCGTACGCCGTCCGCCGACCACACCATTTTGTTAACTCACAATTTTCAAAAAATCTGAATTATGGTAAGGTACCTCATTCCGGCTCTAGTTGGGCCTCGAAACATTCCAGCCCAATCGGACCAAATTTCAGAGGGGTATGGATGAAAATGTGTTTATTGAAACTTGATTTCCGTGACTTTTTGGGGATCAGGCATGTGTGGTATCGTTCTCCACTATATTTGAACGCTGAATCCGTTGAGATGGGTCCCGAACTGATAAATATACGCCCACCGTAAGTGGGTATTTGTCAAAATGAGCACCTACCTACCTATTCCTAGAAGGGATTTCGAGTATTTGGGTACCCTGCCGTGTGGGGTGTCAGTTTCCACTATATGTTGGATTCAGGACCGATTAGAATGAGTCTGGGATACTCTACACCCACTGTTTTCGCTATAATCCTGCTCCTAAGAGTAATCAAACATCGTGGAAGAATTTGTTGTCAGATTATACTAACCCTCACGACCGCCACGTCTTGAAGGAGGTGAAGGATTTTTGGCCTTCCATATGACTCCAGCATGTGATATTACAAAGGGGTTGGTTATTCCTCGAACCAGGAGTACGGAGACTCATCCTAATCGATTCATCGTCCAAAATTAAGAGGACAATGATACCCAACACGCCTAAATGCAACACAAGTATCTGTACTCATTGCCAGGACATACAATTGTATTCGCAGCTGAAAACCGTTTTTGGAAATTCTTGCAAAGCCCATTCTTAACATGTACGAGTATATCATCGAAAGTCCGGTACCGTTGAAGGTGCGATGTTTCTCTATCAAGAGCCAGCCATGCAATACTAGTCGTCATGAGAAAATTTTTACCAAAATAGTAGCTTCAAACCATTGTTTTGAATCATTAAACAAACCCTCAGGTGAATTGGAAGGGTAATGTTAGCACAGACAATTTTATGGTGTTTAGAAGGTGTGAGTTGAGCAATGACAGGAACGCTGCGAATTCTTTCACTGGGGTTGGTTATTCCTCGGACCAGGCGCATGAGACTCATAGTTTCAACATGGGGAAAATTGGGGAAACAGTGGGTGTGGCATATCCCAGACCCATTCCAATTGATTCAGGGTCCAAAATTTAGAGGAAAATGATACGACACACGCCTAGATTGCCAAAAATCTTAAAATCCATTTTTTTGAAATACACATTTTGACCCCTACCCCACCCAAATTTGGTCCGGTCCTGCTGAAAAGTTTTGAGGACTAACTTGAGCCGGAAACGGACCCCTGACCTAAATTTCAGATTTTTAGAAATTCTTCTACTATCAAATATTGCGTGGGCAGATTTAATGAGAATGTTCTAGAAGAAAATTCTCAAAACGAGTTTGGGAAAGTCTCAAACTCCTCAAAATCCTGAACTGGTTTAGAAGAGTCTCAAACTTGTTTGGAGAAACCTTGAACTGGTTTAGAATAATTTTGAACTGGTTTGGAAAAATCTCAAATTGGTCAAGAAAATTCCAGGGTTTCCAGCAGCTGCATTAGTTTCTCCCAATTAATAACCAAGGCTAGTGGGAAATCATTTTCCACTAAATTTTGGATGCTGAATCCAATGAGACGGGTCCCAGACAATTGGCGCCAACTCAAAAGGTTATGGGGCAAAATGGGTATCTATCAACCCATTTCGAATATGGGTTTTCGTGATTTCTGGTACCTAGGCGTGTGGGGTATCATTCTCCACTAAATTTTTGATGCTTAATCGATTGAAATGAGTCTCCATGCGCCTGGTCTGAGGAATAACCAACCCTTATGAAGGAACTCGCAGCGTTTTTTCTGTTTGGTGCAAAATATGAAAGGGTTCTTGAATTAATTTCTCGTTGATCAACCATTATTTTTTAATCGAAGGAAAACCGGTAACATTGTACCGTCGAGGCTTCTAACGTGGCTTAGTTCTGTCAACGTTAGCGAGCAACTTGGGCCGTTTTCGTTCCTAACATTTCACTCAAGTGAGCCGAAATCCTCTTTTCGCCCCTCTCTCGGAAGCTTTTCAAGAGAAGGAGTTCATTTGAATTCCAATCAGAACTTTTCGCGACTGGTTTTCATCTCGACTCCCGTTTTAGGTGAAAACTGACGGCTGTATGGGTGAACCTTTTAATCCGCGACGAGAATCTACGAGTGCACGAGAGAGGTTTGCTGTAAATGGAAAATATCGGGAGACTATTTAAACCCTAATTAAAAATGGTTCTCGCTTAATTAACATTTTTGGATAAAATTAGCTTTCTTCAGTATTTGATACTCAGTTAAGTTCTAACTGCTGTTACATTGCGACACAAAGTCCAGGAAGTTTGCAAGGGTGCTGATTTTTGATGGTTATTCCATGAATAATCAACCTATGTTCTCATGCAACAATTTAATTTCTCAGATTCGGCCCAAAAATTTTTCTGGACATTTTTAACTGTCTAGATCAAAAAATTCAAATGTCCGTGCGCCGTACCACGCCGACATTGGTAGTAGAACAATTTCTAAAATTTGGTTCAGGGACCCGTTCTTGACTCTAGTTGGTCCTCGAAACTTTCAACCCAATCGGACCAAATTTGGGCGGGGTAGGAGTAAAAATGTGTTTTTTGAAAAATGGATTTTCGAAATTTTTGGCGATCCAGGCGAGTGGGGTATTATTTTCCACTAAATTTTGGACGCTGAATCCAATGAGATGGATCTCGGAACGATTACCGCCCACCGGAAGGGGTTATGTACGCTGAATCTATTTTTTTTTTTAAATTAGTCTCTATGCGTCTGGTCCGAGAAATTACCAACCCCTGTGTATGAATTTGAATAATTTTGTTTATTATTTAATAACCAACCTGTATTCATGCCAGAGGTCAATCTCTCCGATTCACTCCATATCCGCTCGCTGTTTTCACCATACACCTCAAGGAATAATCTTCCATTGTGGAGTAGTTTGCAGGGTTTTTAGAAATGCCTGTGACGCCCATGGAGCTTAATTACGTTAGCTCGTCCCGGCAACGAACCGACTACTCTAATTTCGGAACCTGGCGCAATTTGATCGGATGTGTTCGCTGACAATCTAATAAAGCGATGCTTAATGATCTCGAGCGCCGTCAAGGTTATCGCCAATCACGGGATTTAATAGGAAGTTCATGTTTACTCACTCAAGAGCCTGCAGGGTATTTTCCGGGTCAGCTCTAATATCCTCCGATTAGCTCCTCAACCCCTTCCATCAACTACCGTTCATAGTCGCTCTCTCGATGGACAATCCACGCCCTTCTCGAGGGCTTTCGAAAAGCGAAATTATTTCGTATTGCTTCTCCCAATATTAGCGCATCCTTCGGTATCGTGTTGAGGGTTCGTTACACAAGCGAGTCACGACTGTTCAACACAAGGCGGTCAGGCACGCTGATTGGATCGCTTTTGCCACATATCGCATCCCGTCACTGGTTAACTGCCGAGTCCTCGTGATGTGCCAAGAAAAATCTCTCAGCAGCAACGATCAGCTCAAGATTAAGTGATTTCTAAACTCATAATTTTTAAAATCATTCTAGCAGGTGCTGAACTTCACAAACCGCGATGACTGAACATATATGGAAACTTGTTTTTAGTATTCGAGGCATTCTTTGCAAGAAGTTATTGTCCATTCTACTCTGGTGATTCGTTTCGTTGTCGGCGACTGATATTTATACCGTCTTGAAATTGCGTCACGTGTTCTCTATCCCCATATATCTGAGTCTGAGATTATAAAAATAATTCAGCCGAGCTCGCGCAAGCGAAGCCAATTTCACCGCGTTGTGACTGGAAATTATTACTGAGCGTAGTTTCCCTTTGTCGACGCGTCTGAGAGGAAATAAAGTGGCATCGTCAAAAGTTATACTGGTGAATTCATCACGAATGAGTTAATTTATGAGATGACGATGATATTTTTCGGTATTGAATAGGGAAAGTTTGAAGGTGAAGTTTGAAGTTTTTGTTGACTGCTAGCCACGTCATTAGATGTTGTAGTTAAACTGCAAATTATTTCACTGTTTTATATTGCTTAGGAAACAGAGAGTGTCCCGGACTTATTTCAATCAATTCAGCGCCCAACTTTAGTTGAAAATGATACCTCATACGCTCAAGCCTCTATAAATCTCGAAAACTCATTTCAAATACCTATTTTTACCCCTACCCACGTCCAATGAGCAGTGGGGGGTAGGGGTCAAAATGTGTTTTTTTGAAGAATGGATTTTTCGAGATTTTGGGCGATTTAGGCAAGTAGGGTATCATTTTCCACTAAATTTTGGACGCTGAATCCAATGAAATGGGTCCCAGAACGATTGGCACCCACTGGAAGAAGTTATGGCTCAAATTGGGTATTTACTGCCCATTTTGAATAAGTGTTTTCGGGATTTCTGGTACCTAGGCGTGTGGGGTATAACTTACCACTAAATCATGGACGCTGAATTCAATGAAGTGGGTCTCAGAACGATTGGCACCCACCGGAAGAAGTTATGGGTCAAATTGGGTATATATTACCCATTTTGTATGTGTCAAGATTTCTGGTGCCTAGGCGTGTGGGGTATCATTTTCCAATAAATTTTGGACGTTGAATTCAATGAAGTGGGTCCCAGAACGATTGGCACCCACTGGAAGAAGTTATGGCTCAAATTGGGTATTTATTGCCCATTTTGAATATGTGTTTTCGAGATTCCTGATACCTGGGCGTTTGGGGTATCATTTTCCACTAAATTTTGGATTCTGAATCGATTGGGATGGGGTCTGGGACCCGCCGCACCCACTGTTTTCCCCATTTCCCCATGTTGAAGAAATGAGTCTCCATGCGCCTGGTCCGAGGAATAACCTACCCGTGTGTAAGAATTTGCAGCGTTCTTTGTTACTTGTTCTTGGTATTCAAATTGGTTCTTTGCGCAGTGATTCGCCCTTTCAACCCTTCGATTCCACCCTGGACGCGTCACGAGTTCACCGGCCTCCGTCGGAAATTCGGAGACGCTGGGAATTGAAACCTCAGCCGCTTTGAGGAACCTTTGAGGCGGAGCTGACGGAGCAGATAGTTTGATAATATCGTATAAAGGGGGAAATCGATCGGACCTGTGAAGGAGCCCCGTGGGAAGGCGGCTCCGCTCTTGACCGGGTTTAATGAGTTGTAAACACACGGAGGGGGTTGAGTGTAGCGGCGGGGAAGGGTTGGGATCTCAAGTGAACACGGTGGAGCCCGTACATCCCGGGCGCCTATTGCGGTTCGGTTGCACCCTCTGGGAAGGGGCAGCCAGGCGAACCCCGCACCGGCGGGAACTTCCAACCTATCATTGTCCCACTTGCCTGTTCCTTCGTTTTGGATTCGGGCGCTTCAAGGTGTCTAAATTTGCAAATGTCCGTCTGCCGTCCACGCCGACTTTGGTAGTAGAACATTTTCTGAAATTTGAATGAAAATCTGAAATTTTGGTCAGGAAACCTGTTTCCGGCTCTTGTTGGTCCTCGACACTTTTTAGCCCGATCGGACCAAATTTGGGCGGGAAAGGGGTCAAAATGTGTTTTTCGAAAAATGGATTTTCGAGATTTTTGGCGATATACGAGTGTGAGGAATCAGTTTCCACTAAATTTCGGATGCTGAATCCAAGGATACGGGTCCCGAAACGACCGGAGCCCACCGGAAGAGGTCATGGATCAAAATGGGTACCTATCTACCTATATAAAATGTGGGTTTTTGGATGGTTATTCCTTGAATAATCAACCTTAGTATGTTTTCATAATAATGGTCAACCTCTCCGATTCGGCTCAAAATTTTTTTTGGACGTTTCATGATGTCCTGATCAAAAAAGGTCAATGTCCGTCCGCCGTACGCCGTCCATTGTCCACGCCGTTTTTGGCAGTAGAAAAATTTCTAAAAATCTGAAATTTGGGTCAGGGGTCTGTTCCCGGCCGTGACGGATCCTCGAAACTTTTCAGCCCGATTGGACCAAATTTGGGGGAGGTAGGGGTCAAAATGTGTTTTTTGAAAAATGGATTTTCGAGATTTTGGGCGATTTAGGCTAGTAAGGTGTCATTTTCCACTAAATTTTGGACGCTGAATCCAATGAAACGGGTCCCAGAACGATTGGCACCCACTGGAAGAAGTAATGGGCCAAATTGGGTATTTGTGACCCATTTTGAATATGTGTTTTCGGGATTTCTGGTGCCTAGGCGTGTGGGGTATCATATTCCACTAAATTTTGGACCCTGAATCGATTGGATTGGGTCTGAGACCCGCCACACCCACTGTTTCCCCCATTCGAGGAATAACCAACCCGTGAGTAAGAATTTGCAGATTTTGTGATTTTTGGTTGTAGAAAAGATTGGAGTATGGGGTATAATGTTCCACTAAGTTTTGAACTGATAGAATATCGTATCGATAGAATATATATAGAATAGTACTGGAGACTCCACGCTCACTGCTTTCCCCAAAAATCTTGCTCCAAGGGATAATCAACCATTATAGAAGAATTTGCAGCTTTATCTCTTTACATATTACCAAAATCGGTGTGAACGGCGGACTAACATATTGCTTATTTTGATCTTGATCCATGAAGATCTTCGAGTGATTGACTTTTTGCATGAAAGCATAGGTTGATTATTCAAGGAATATCCAACCAAAAGCGTTGTTTTTCATGGACATTTCCTGTAGCTCACGTGAGGTGCAGAGAACCTAGGTACGGTCGGAGTGCGATCGACCTACAAATTGAGCAAAGGACGTATAACTTTGCTATAGCACCAAGATGGGAAAAAAAAGATTGAAGAAATTAATCTCCTTGATCTTTAACATTTTTCCCGAGGACTACAGACTTCCTTCTCCCTTCTACCTTTTTTCATTCGAATGAGGCTTTCAACGTTAATTAATTACTCACAGGTTCGCGTATTTTGCTCGGACAAAAGGTGAGAGAAATAGAAGAAGAAAAAATTAAAAAAAAAAAAAAAAAAAAAAAAAAAAAAAAAAAGGTTCCGTCAAGAGCCCCGAATGGGCGTTTTATTCGCTCAAAGTGTTGAAAAGACCGAGAAAGAGCCGGACGAGAAATACTCGAGAAGGCGAATAAAGAGAACTTGGAATGACATTTTGTATCGGGAAATTTTCTCGACGAAACAACGGAGGACTCGGGTAAAGAAGTTGAAGGCGAACAATGGGGAAATACCGACGGAAAAGTTTCCAACCGAACTAATTTCGGGACCGTTTCTCAGTGTTGAAAACGATCCGAAAGTGGGCACGAATGAATTGAGGAGAAGTCGACAACTTTTTAAGCGGCTATATTTAGCGCGATAAAACAAAACAGTTCGTCACTCGCCCAGTAACGTAATATCTGCAAAATGACTGTCGATGTCGTCAAATTTCAGGCCCTCATTGAAATAGATAAAAATACCCATCCGTTATAATCATCGAAACCGGTCGTTTTAGGTCTCATTTAGGAACAAAAAAAGAGAGGAGGGCCGACTACAACTCGAGAAAGGCTGAACCGATTTAGATGATTTTTAAACATAACTTATTCAATAAAAATAGACCATGTCGGCAATTATGTCCAAAACCGAATAATTGAAAACGTTTTAAAGTCTTCAGTAAAAAGTGTTGTAACTAAAAACACTGCAAATTCATACTCAGGGGTTGGTTATTCCTTGGACCTGGCACATAGAGACTAAAAATGGATTCAGCGTCCATAACCTCTTCCGGTGGACGCCAATCGTTTTGGGACCCGACTTATTGGATTCAGCGTCCAAAATTTAGTGGAAAACGATACCTCACACGCCAAGGTACCAGAAATCTCAAAAAACACACAATCAAAATGGGTAGTTAGGTACCCATATTGGCCCATGACCTCATCCAAAGGGCGCCAGTCGTCCCGAGACCGATTTCATCGGATTCAGCGTCCCAAATTTAGTGGAAAACAATACCCCACTCAACTAGATCGCCAAAAATCTCGAAAATCCATTTCTTAAAAACACATTTTGAGCCCTACTCCGTCCGAATTTGGTCCGTTCGGGCTGAAAAGTGTCGAGGACCAACTAGAGCCGGTAACAAGCCCCTGGCACAAATTTTAGATTTTTAGAAAAATTTTCTACTACCAAAATCACCACGGACGGACATTTGCTAAATTTGTTCTAGTTACTTTGATACGCCCAGAAAAAATTTTGGGTTGAATAGGAGAAATTGACATTTTTTATGAAAACATAGGTTGATTATTCAAGGAATAACCAACCAAAAACAAAAAAATTAATGTGCCACTCATTAGATTAGAGTTAACCATCATCCTCTATCTGGCAATTTTAGGGGTTGCGCACGATAAAAAAAAAAAATGGTTGGGGGATCAAATTTTCATGAAATTTCGGAAAGAATCTGAAAATGCAACAAACAGTTGGGGTTCCCATTTAAAATAAGAAAAATAATGTCACTCGTGCTTGATTGCGCAATTACGCGGGGTGCGCAAATATGATATTTGAGATTTTTAGAAAAATATAACGAGGATTAAAAAAAAAAACTTTGAAGCCTCTTACTTACTTACTTACTCCCTGGCGCTACAGCCCATGTAGGGCCCTGGCCGCCTCAACAACAGTCCGCCAATCAGCTCGATCCTGTGCTCTGGTCCTCCATCTTCCCGCTCCTGCTCCCCGGAGGTCGTCCTCGACGTCGTCCAGCCATCTCTTCCTCGGCCTTCCCCTCAGTCGGCGACCTCCCGGCTTTCCTTGGTGTACCCTCTTCACGGCCCGATCTCCGCTCATCCTCTCCACATGACCAATCCATCTTATTCGGTTCGCCTTTATTTCGGCGACTATGTCTGGCTTTCCATACAGCAAACACAACTCGTGATTTGTGCGGATTCTCCAGCGACCATTTTCACATCTGGCGCCAAAAATCTTACGGAGGATTTTCCTTTCGAATCTTTTCAAAAATTCCTCGTCGGCGCTGGTCATGGTCCATGTTTCTGAGCCATACAGTACTACAGGCCTCACCATAGTTCGGTACACCATGAGTTTAAGGTTTCTGCTGAGGGCTCGGGCTCGAAAGACTCTTCCCAGGGCAAAATAGCATCGGTTGCCAGCTGCAACACGTGCTCTTATTTCCTCTTTCATGCTATTGTCCTCGGTGAGAAGAGTTCCCAGATACTTGAAGGTCGAGGTGCGCTCATACGAGGAACCATTCAACGTAATGCGGTTTGGTTTATGCACCTCTTCCCGCCTCGTTGAGAACATGTAGTGGGTTTTTCGGCGGTTAATGGACAGACCCATTTCCTCTGCGCTTTGCTCCAGTCTCCGAAGACCACCCTCAAGCTCTCCAAGGTTCCTTGCCAACATGTCAATGTCGTCCGCATATGCGAGGCTCTGACTCATCCGGTTGCACAGAGTGCCTCCAGGATTGCTCCGTTCCACTTCCCTCATGACCTTTTCGAGAGCTAGGTTGAACAAAATGGTTGACAAGGCATCCCCCTGTCTCAGGCCCTGATCAACCTCAAAATCACCCGAGAGCCCACTGCCCACCTTAACTTTACATTTGGTATTGGCGAGTGTCATCCGCACAAGGCGAATCAGTTTCCGGGGGACACCCAACTCATCCATGGCCTGATAAAGTCGCGATCTTCTTATCGAGTCGTATGCCTGGCGGAAATCCACGAACAGCTGGTGAATGTCTACGTTGTATTCGTAACATTTCTCCATGAGTTGGCGGACAATGAAGATTTGATCTGTCGTGGACCTGCCGGCTCTGAAGCCACACTGATAATCCCCCAGGACTTCCTCCGTGTAGTGATTCAGCCGCTTTGCAGTTATCTTTGCCAAGATCTTATACACGGTGCAGAGAAGAGCAATGCCCCGGTAGTTGTCGCACACAGCCTTATCCCCCTTCTTATGGATCGGGCAAAGCACCGCCATCTTCCACTGATCTGGCATCGCCTCGGTTTCCCACACCTTTAGGATCAGCTCATGGATATTAGAGGCTAGCTGCTCTCCACCATACTTTATCATCTCTGCAGTGATGCCATCCTCCCCTGGTGCCTTATTGTTCTTAAGACCTTTAATGGCCTCAACTACTTCTGTACGGGTGGGTGGGGGTATTAATACCTCGTTCTCCCTATCTAACATAGGCTGAACATCTCCGGTACCATCTGTGTGCTCACTGCCCGTCACATTAAGCAGCTCCCGAAAGTATTGGGCCCAACGGTCCAACACCTGCTCCTGGCTCCCAAGGAAGTTTCCTTCTTTGTCCTTACAGAACACTGCTCGCGGCTGAAACCCCTTCTTAATATCTTTAGTCCGCCGGTAAAACTTCCTTGAGTTAGGTAGCTCAGCGGCTTCAGCCAACTCCTCTATCTCCCTCTTTTCATGTGCCCTCTTCTTTCTACGGCAGACACGGTCTGCCTCCCTTCTTTTACGTCTATATTCTTCTGTGGAGGCTCTTGTCGTTCTTGCCATCATTCGAATTCTTGCTTCATTCCTTTGACCAACTTTCAGTGCGCATTCCTCATCATACCATTCCTCCCGCCGCTGTGGTTGTCGTTCACCCAGTATCTCTTCTGCAGCAGCATGCAGAGCTGCTTTTAGCCTGCCCCATTTCTCTGGGATACTTGCATTCTGTGGGATCTGGGTTTCTGTCAGTATTGCCTCCACTTTTCTGCCATAATCCTCCGCCACCCTCTCATCAGCCTTCAATTTGGCATCATCAAACCTGGTTACACCAGAACTTGATCTAGTCTGTCTGTGACAGGCTAGTCGCTGCCTATACTTCACTCGGACAAGATAGTGGTCAGAGTCTGCATCTGCACCTCTGCAGCTATCCACTTCGAGGATGTCTGATGCATGCCTTCGGTCGATAAGGACGTGGTCGATCTGGTTCTCCGTAACCCCATCCGGGGAGTGCCAGGTGGCTTTCCTTTTATTACGGCGCTGCAGCCACGTACTTTTAACCACCATGTCATTAGCAATTGCCATATCGATAAGCCGTTCTCCATTATCGTTCGAGATGGCATGGAGGCTTTCTTTCCCAACCGTGCTCCGATAGATTTCTTCCCTGCCTAACTTGGCATTGAAGTCCCCCATCAGGATCCGGATGTCGTGGTGAGGAATGGCATTCATCTCTCTCTCCAGGGTCTCGTAGAACACGTCTTTAGCTTCCTCTTCAGCCTCCTCCGTAGGGGCATAAGCACAAACGAAAGAGATATTGAAGAAGCGGGCCCTCATTCTCAGAGTACAGAGCCTCTCATTAATGGGCTTAAAGTCCAGCACAAAGGGCTTAAACTTGTTGTCCACCAGAAAGCCTGTCCCTCCTTGTCCCCTGATTTGAAGCCTCTGTTTACTACGATTTGGATTATTTTAGGAGGGGAGGAACAACTTGTGGGAAACCTTCTATGAATGACAACAAATGGAACTGTTTCTGGTTGACAATGAGTCCAACTGTTGTCGGGGATGAAGTAATTTAACTGACAGGTTCTAGTCTTGCAGACTTCAATTTAGGAAATCGAGATAGAACGGATTTGCGGTTGTATTGGCTCGAAATAGGATTCCAGTTGTCCCTTACTGTCACTCAGTTCCTTTGCGGCGGTGAAATCAATTATAATGGAATTGCTACGTCTGGAGAAAACCACTTTTATTAATATTCCGTGATGAATATTACCATCACAAAGGGAATGGGTTGTTTTGTTGTGAGTTTGGGGTGAAAAGAGGTTGGTAAACATTTTATTAAATAATATTCTCGAAGGGGAATGCAACGGTAACCACTGAAAATTATCCCACCACGGTATATTATTCCAGTGAATCAAGTACTACGCATCATTCAATTATATTTAGGGCAAGAACTGAATTTCACCAATTTGCAGTAATTGGTTAAAACCTTTTCTCTGGTTTCCGAAAAAAAAGATTAAAAATGAGTAAATAGGCACCTATTTTGACCCATAGCCTCATCCAGAGAGTACCAAACGTTCCGAGAACCGTCTCATTGGATTCAGCGTCCAGAATTTTGTGGAAAGTGATACCCCACTCGCCTAGGTACCAGAAATCTCGAAAACACATATTCAAAATGGGTAATATATACCCAATTTGACCCATAACTTCTTCCAGTGGGTGCCGATCGTTCAGGGACCCATTTCATTTGATTCAGCGTCCATGATTTAGTGGAAAATGATACCCCACACGCCCAGGTACCAGAAATCTCACAAACACATATTTAAAATGGGTAATATATACCCAATTTGACCCATAACTTCTTCCAGTGGGTGCCAATCGTTTTGGGACCCGTTTCATTGGATTCAGCGTCCAAAATTTAGTGGAAAATAATACCCTACTCGCCTAGATCGCCCAAAATCTCGAAAATCCATTTTTCAAAAAACACATTTTGACCCCTACCCCGCCCAAATTTGGTCCGATCGGGCTGAAAAGCTTGGAGGACCGTCCCAGGCCGGTTACAGACCCCTGACCCAAATTTCAGATTTTTAGAAAATTTTCTACTACCAAAAACGGCGTGGACGGCGGACGGCGGACGGCGGACGGCGTACGGCGGACGGCGGACGGACATTGACCTTTTTTGATCTAGACACCATGAAACGTCCAGAAAAAAATTTTGAGCCGGATCGGAGAGGTTGACCATTTGCATGAAAACATAGGTTGATTATTCAAGGAATAACCAACCAAAATGGGTAATATATACCCAATTTGACCCATAACTTCTTCCAGTGGATGCCAATGGTTCTGGGACCCGTTTCGTTGGATTCAGCGTCCAAAATTTAGTGGAAAACGATACCCCACTCGCCTAGATCGCCCAAAAACTCGAAAATCCATTATTCAAAAAACACATTTTGACCCTTACCCGCCCAAATTTGGTCATGGAGCTCCCCAATCAGGGAAGACTGTCATGGGCCACACGGCCCCGTAAAAGTCAAAAAGGGGTGTTTTGAGGGATTTAATTATTAAGTAAAATGATATAACACACTTAATATGTAGGTAGATATTTAAAAATATACCTTCTCTTATTAAGCAAATAGATTTTTTTTTTTTTTTTTTTTTTTTTTGGCTGAGGTGATTTTGATTTATGAACAACACAGAATTAGAAGAAGGTGAATGTGAACACGACTGTGAAGTGTGGGAGGCCTCAAACTCAAAACCACCCACAACTTCATTCATACCATTTACCTGAAGAACAATGAGCCTTTTGAAAAGCAACGAACAACAAGTTGATAAGTGAGAGAATATTTCCTGACGGCCAACTCTCTTCGGGGTGGCACTCGTCGCCTTTTATCGAACTCATTTCCTATTTCACCCCCGCAGGTTTTTCCCGATCGGTGTTTTCCTCGCTGTACAACCGTGTTCAGTCATTCTCTTACCTTTGTGGAGTCGATTTCCCGTGAACGGTGAGCTCTGATCAATCCGTTTATCAATGAACAGTGTTGGGTTTATTATTCGAGTGGGTTCTTATTGAAGGATGCTCCCATCAGCGACGGATGACAAGTGAGTATGCAAATCATTTCAAAACTGCAATCATTGTAATACAGAAAACCTCAAATGAAATGTAGAGAAAAAAATTCGTTAAAAAACTTTTTCTCTGAAATTAAGAACAGGTTGAGACAAAGAAGTAATCAAAAACTGCATCCGGCACACCTAGCTCCCCATAAAATTTCAAAACCCCACTTGAGAAAAATCAATTTTCACCTCTGTCTTGCTTCCGTTTGCGGTGGTCGGTCAGAAAACCCTCTCTATTGATTCAGCGCCCAATACCCAGTGAAAAACGCTGCAAATTCTTACACAGGGGTTGGTTATTTCATGGACCAGGCGCATGGAGACTCATTTCTTCAACATGGGGAAAATGGGGGAAAAGTGGGTGCGGCGGGTCCCAAACCCATTCCAATCGATTCAAAATCCAAAATTTAGTGGAAAATGATACCCCACACGCCCAGGTTCCAGAAATCTCGAAAACACATATTTAAACACAGGGGTTGGTTATTCCTCGGACCAGGCGCATGGAGACTCATTTTTTCAACATGGGGAAATGGGGAAAAAAGTGGGTGCGGCGGGTCCCAGACCCATTCCAATCGATTCAGGATCCAAAATGTAGTGGAAAATGATACCCCACACGCCCAGGTTCCAGAAATCTCGAAAAAACATATTTAAAATGAGTAATATATACACAATTTGACCCATTACTTCTTCCAGTGGATGCCAATCGTCCTGAGACCCACTCCATTGGATTCAGCTTCCAAGATTTAGCGGAAAATGATACCCCACACGCCTAGGTTCCAGAAATCTCAAAAACACATATTCAAAATGGGTAATATATACCCAATTTGACCCACAACTTCTTCCAGTGGGCGCCGATCGTTCTGGGACCCATTTCATTTGATTCAGCGTCCAAAATTTAGTGGAAAATGATACCCCACTCGCCTAGATCGCCCAAAATCTCGAAAATCCATTTTTCAAAAAACACATTTTGACCCCTACCCCGCCCAAATTTGGTCCGATTGGGCTGAAAAGCTTGGAGGACCGTCCCAGGCCGGGAACAGACCCCTGACCCAAATTTCAGATTTTTAGAAATTTTTCTACTACCAAAAACGGCGTGGACGGCGGACGGCGTACGGCGGACGGACATTGACCTTTTTTGATCTAGACACCATGAAACGTCCAGAAAAAAAATTTGAGCCGAATCGGAGAGGTTGACCATTTGCATGAAAACATAGGTTGATTATTCAAGGAATAACCAACCAAAACGCTGCAATATCTCACACACGGGTTGGTTATTCCTCGGACCAGGCGCATAGACTCATTTTTTCAACATGGGGAAAATAGTGGGTGTGGTGGATCCCGGACCAATTCCAATCGATTCAGCGTTTAAAATTTATTGGAAAATGATACCCCACAGGCCTAGGTACCAGAAGTCTTGAAACACATACAAAATGGGTAGATAGATACCCATTTTGATCCATAACATCTTCCGGTGGGTGGCAATCGTTCTGGGACCCATTTCATTGGATTCAGCGTCCAATAATTAATGGGAAATGATACCCCACACGCCTATATTGCAAAAAATCTAGAAAATTCATTTTTTGAAATACAGATTTTGGCACCTACCCCTCCCAAAATTGGTCCGATTGGGCTGAAAAGTTTTGAGAACCGACTTGGAAATAGGATTCAAGGAATAACCAACCAAAACGACACCCCACACACCCGTGAGCCTAATGGGTTCGAAACCCATGTCCAAAACTCAAAATTTTACCCTAAACTATGTCCTCATTTGCAATAATTGGCATACAAATTGAAGGAAACCAATTATAATAGGTCTAATGCTAAGGCCTCTGACATCGAAGGCTAAACATCGATATGAGCATCGATGTTACCTCGGGCGTTCAATTCGATGTGACATGTAAGTGAAATATCGACCAAAAAACATCTATATACCGATGTTTGACGATTTTTATATTATATTTATATTTTTATATTTCGGAATCTCAGGGTTTTCAATCATAAACGCAATTCTCAGGTGACCAGCGTTGGAGCTCAATCTTTCAGATGTCAGCATTATACTGAGTATTTACCACTTACCAAAATGTAACAGTAGTCAGTTGAACATATACTAAACTAAGGCGAAGAATCTAACTCATGGTAATATACACTGTATAGGATTCGACTGTTAATAAAAAGACCTGAACACAGTAACACGCAGTAGCAGATCAACAAATGGGGGCAAGGCGTCTGAGTAAAGTCGCCATAATCGGGCTGTACAACATAACATCTAACATTATATAAACTTATTTTGGATTGATGTAACGGATTCAGCCGACGCTACGTGACGTAGCCGCACCAAGCTAAAGGCAAACTCATATGGGTTTCATGTCCTATAAGAGGACTATAAAGTAGTAACACGATTGCAAAATCTCGCAGAGTTTTCGGTTTTGAATGAAAGTGTGACAAAATATGGTAAAAACCACTACAACCAGGGTGACAAATTCATTTAGTTTTTGTGTTGCTGCTTCATTGATCATTTTGAAACGCAAAATGTCATATTCAAGGAACAGTAAACCAAAACCACAACAACTAGGTAAAACATGAATGACAGATTATATTGGCTACTCAAAATCGAACATCGGAGCTAAAACATTGATGTTTCGATGGAATCGATCCTACTGAACAGTTATGACGTGAGGGGATGAGACAAAACGAAAAAGCAGGACCCAAACGGAGCCTATGTACAAAAGTCGTGTCATTCTCCTCTATATTTGGGTTGCTGAATCCAATGGTAGCTCCAAGAACGATTGGTGCCCACCGGAAGAGGTTATGGATCAAAATGGGCATCTATCTACCCATTTTGAATGTGTTTTCGAGATTTCTGGAACCTAGCCGCGTGGGGTAACATTTTCCACTAAATTTTGGACGCTGAATCGATTGGAATGAGTCTCCATGCTGCTGATCCGAGAAATAACCAACCTCTGTGAATGAATTTGCAGCGTTTTTGTTTTTGGCTCTGAGGGGGAATATACACATATAAAAAAGCATAAATACAATTTTGAAAGTGAAAAAAAGAGTGTATTTTTCTGATAGGAATATTGAGTAAAAAATAAATATGTTCTTGCATGAGTCGCAGAGTACTGACTCAGTGTTCCCACTTCCTGTAATTAAATAGTTATTTAAATAAAAGGTAAATTTTTTTCCAGTCCAAAGTAATATGCGTTTCTGTAACTAGATAGTCTTACACGAAATGATGTTATCATTTTTGAATAGCTGGAAATTCGTGCGACCACAGAAATCTTACCTGTTTTGTGTGACGTCACAACCAGACCATTTTATCGGTCTCAGCTCTCCTCCAATAAATTCTCTTAATCTTTATCAGTAGTCCTGTTCGATGCTCATTGGCCATAATGAATAAAAAGTCCGACTATTTTTCCTAAGAACAATGAATCACAAAGAACGTTGTTTGATTAGTTTCTTTATTTTTCTGAAATTATATTATTTTTTCTACACATCTCATCCAATGGAAAGCATCTTGAAGGGAGGAAATAGTCTGAGGCATCCACCGACTGAATTCATATTTCATTCAAGACTTCCTTGAGACGGTTGGCGGCAAACGGTCGTGTAGGGGGTAGGGGGGGGGGGTAGACACGGGGTTGGTCTTGACATTTCAATTTGTGCCAGGAACACGAGCTTTGGGGGTGGGAGAGCTACGTTCTCTTTCCTTCTACCTTTCCACCTGCCCAAACCATTCGGCACCTTGTCCACCCGTGTTTACCCGCGGAGGCGCCTTGGGTGACAAACCTCGGTGGTTGGAAATGTCGGCGATCAAATTTACCATAAAGAGTCTCAGCCCTACATCATGTTACATGAATACAAATGACCGTGAATGAAGTATATACTGTTACGATTTATATTCTTAGTAAATAATTTATTAACAATCGTTCACTTGAGTACATACACTGTTCACATTCGCGCACTTACACAACGACAGAATCACAATACACAGTTGTAACGCAGTTGTCGCACTATTTATAACGCGGCACGGCACAATTTATAACCCGAAGCATCTATATCCGGACTCCGAATTGAACTGAACTGCGCGGCGTTTCTGGACCCGTTTTATACCTGCTGCCTCTCGGTCGAGTACCTTCCAGAACGTTCCCTGGTTCCGGGAACTCGACGTGTTGTCTGGAGCAAACGGGGAGGTTCCCGAATGTTCGAGACCCTTAATCTTCCACAGGTCGTTGACCTTGCGACGCCAGCAGCCCTTTTGACCGGCGCAGGTGCGAGCTCGCAACAATACTTACAAAATGTCGTATTTTTCTTCTTGCCAGAAAAGTGCTCTTTGAACATTTTTGAGGACACTCGGAATGAAGCTGCGTTTGAAAAAGACGCGGGAGCAGAGCACGGGGATGTTGAAGATAATTCACGTACATTGACAGCGCTGCCAACTAAACAAGGCTGACAAAGGCAGTCTAACCTTACTAGACCAGCGAGATTAACAATATCTTTGAAGCAATGAGGATAAAACTAAAGCAAAGGCCTCCTTTTGGTGGAGAGGGTAGCTACAAACTATGTCCCTATGAGCAACCTGGCATGAGCCTTGAGGGTGCCTACGTAGGGATTTCCATTACGATTTTTGGCGCATTAAAGAGCTTACAGTTGGCATTGCAATAATGGCTCTAGCGGCCATGATTGTGAAGAGCTTGACCATTGTCATTCCTAATCAAGTGGGATTTATTGATGACCAGTGTAGGGCCTTGTTTCTCCTGCGTACAAGGTCGCTGCAAATGACCCAAAGAACCTACCATTATCATGTGATATATCCTATAATATTATAATAATAGTATAAATTAAAAGTAGGAAGAGGAAATAAGGAACGGAAGGGGTATGAATGACAACCCTAACTGCCAAAACTGTACCCACCCCGTGATTGAGAAGGATATTACAATACATTATTCTGAAATGATGGCGCGAAAATGAACTTCATAGAGCGCTTCTATTGCATCCAAAAAACACAATCCACGACTTGTATCTACTTACAGCATTATGACCCTTAAAGTGGGGATGCGACATCGAAGTCGATGTTTTGAAACATCGATGATTTTTTATAAAACATCGATGTTTTATTCATCGATGTATTGAAACCTATGTTTACTCAACATCGATGTTTTGAAATCGATGGTATAACTTATAAACAACACATGAACACGCTCTCTTTCTAGGATCTAGACTGTTCTAGTCCTGGGTTCACAGAATAGAAAGGTACTACCTATCTAGGTTCTCACATCTGTCTATCTCGTGCTCTTCTGTTCTCCATCAAAACTCTTGGCTAAATTTGACGGCGACAGCATGCAGCCTATAATTGCCATTAAATATACTATATTAAGCAATTTTTTCGCCCAAAACATTTCTAATCATTTTGTTCCTTCTTTCATGTTTATTTTTGTTATTTTAATTTTGGAGGAGTTAGAGATTGTTTTCTTGTAAGTTGTTTTAATATTACATATCGATGTTTTGTGGTCGATGTCGCATCCCTACCTTAGAGCACCCAGAAAGGGAGCCAAAAAACACCGATATTTTCACAATATCGACATTTTCGATCATTGGAAAATAACGAACCTACCAGGCTGTTACGTTCTCTTGAACTACTTCCTCAAACCACCAACTAAAAATAACAACGTAAACCTCCTCTTAACTAAAAATAACGATATGAACCCCACTAATTTGTTTCATTTAATGTTTCATTTAATTATATCGAAGGTGGGTATCAACTCACTAGTTGTCTGCGTCAGCGTGTTTATTTTTGCGGCAGCATGCAAATAATGCAAGCTTGCAACAACAACTGCTACGCGTGTGTGTTGGTCACCCAGTGACAGAGCTGTCTACCGGAATAGCGGGGCAACTGTTCCTGGGTAAACTCAACAAACTATCAATTATTATGGACAATATTGGCTATTAAGCGTATTCTGTTGTACCCTTCCCGGTGGATTATCTCTATGCAGCCATTAGGACCTCATATTTACCAATCTGCCCACTGGTTGTGCCTCAAGAAAATGCATGTTGTATGCTAATTCAATCATAAACCAGCTAATAATAATCAGTTCTAATTAAAGTACATACTGTGGAATTTTTCCCAGACTGCCGTTCTATAGCAACATAGTTGTTGACAAATGATTTGTTTACCTTAACGAAGGTGATTGATTGTGTTCTAATGCATTTTATTTATTCTGTTTATAATTAAAGCAAAGCATGAGATAATTTCTGTACAAATGCAGAACCAAGACATTCGAGAGCGAGCTTTAAGTACAAAAATAGCAAATTTGTTTGTCTTTGCCTCGGTGTTTTTTATAATCGCTTATCACGTTTTGGTTCAAAATCTGACCGTTTCTTTATTTAAATTGTTAAGTGAAACGACCGGTTTCAATATTACTGCTTTTCGCCACGGTAGACGATTTTTGGGGTGAAAAGAGGTGAATACGGATCAAAACATGGACGCGGCGTCCACATTAGGCGCATCAGTGGAATATGTAAGCAAAGTTTCTATCTCGTCTTAGATCACACTTGACGGCTTGAATCCGAAGTATTTTGATGGGTTATCTCTTTAATAATCAACCTCTTGGCCTCAAACCTCAACTTCTGTAACCCGTCGTTTTCACTTAATGGGCTAGGGATCCTAAAATTGACCTAGGCGAATAATTAGTGGGAAATTAAAGGCTTTTACTTACCGTCAGGAATGTCTGCAAACGGTAGGTCAAGGACGTCAAGTACACCTGAAGAGTATTCTAGGTCGTCCAAAGATGTACACCAGAATTTACCAAGCTCTGAGGAATGGGGTTTCGTGATCGAAAGGACAAAGATTCAATAATGACTTATAATAACCGCAAATTGACAGAAATACAAAATACGGAATGTCTCGGCCGAGTAGGATATTGACTTATACGTAACTTAATTATTGGTTAGGCAAAGGTGAAGGGCTGAAGGCCAAATGAATTTACGGGGTAGCTGAAGGCTCAAGAATGTTGAATTGAACAAAACGGTAAAAATGAAAGTGACTTGTTAGTGTCCTCCCCTAATCCCTTTCTCTTTTTCCTAACATACGACAGACAAAATGCAAAATAATACGGTTACAATATACAACTCTACGATCAGCTTTCTGGTGACTAAATGTCAGGGCTTGGGCCAGATTTAGAAGATTAGACTTTCGCGTTGCGAGGGTACGAGACAGAGGTATTTCACCACTTACGTGTACCAACTTCTTATGATGGAGACAACAGGGTGATGTTCTCTTCACGAGATAGAGGTATTTCACCACTTACGTGTACCAACTTCTTGGGATGGAGACAACAGGGTGATGTTCTCTTCACGAGATAGAGGTATTTCACCACTTACGTGTACCAACTTCTTGGGATGGAGACAACAGGGTGATGTTCTCTTCACTGTTCGGCCCACTGTTTCGGGAGAGGAATTGGCTGATCTCCCAATTCCCGAGTTCTCACCCTGAAGGAATACACTGTTCCCTTCAGGTCACGTCCACAACACTGGCTTCACAAGGGGGTTGATTTGCTCCACTCCGGTTGCTCCGCTTCGCTTCGCTCTGCTTCGCTTTGCTCCTCTTTGGTTGCTCCGCTCCGCTTCGCTTTGCTCTGCTTCGCTTCGCTCTGCTTCGGTTGCTTCGCTCCGGTTGCTCTGCCTCGTCCTCTCGAGATTATGGCGAGCAGGGGGGGGCACAACCTCGTTTCACTTGAGTTCGTACACGACTGACTCGGCAGCCTTTCCCCAGTCCACTCGTCCAGTCGCCTTCCCCTCCTCCTATTCTCAGTGGCCTCCTGCCACCCCGTTGCCCGACCAATCCGACGAGGTCACCCCTTCCGCCCAGCTGGTTCAGGCGCTTGGAGGGGAGGGAGCTCGATCCTTACCCCGCCGCCGAAGTTTCTTGGCGGGGCTCTGGGATTCTGCCGCCCCCTTACACTTCAACCTCAAAAACGCTGCAAATTTGTTCACACGGGTTGGTTACACCTCGGACCAGGCGCGTGGAGACTCGTTTCTTCAACATGGAGAAAAATTCAGGAAACAGTGGGTGTGGCGAGTCCCGGACCCATTTCAATCGATTCAGGGTCCAGAATTTAGTGGAAAATGATATCCCACACGCCTAGGTACCAGAAACCTTGAAAACATTCGAAATGGGTTGATAGCCACCCATTTTGACCCATAACCTAATCCGGAAGGAGCCAATCGTTCCCAGACACATTTTCTGGATTCAGCGTCCATAATTTACCAGAAAATGATAATCCACACGCCTAGGTACCAGATATCTCAAAAATCATATTTAAAATGTGTAGATAAATACCCACTTTGACCCATAACCTCATCCAGAGGGCGTCAATCGTTCCGGGACCCATTTCATTGGATTCAGCGTCCAAAATTTAATGGAAGATTATACCCCTCTCGCCTAGATTGTCAAAAATCTCGAAAATTTGTTTTTCAAAATTTACATTTTGACCCCTACTCTGCCCAAATTTTAGATTTTTAGAATATTTTCTACTACCAAGGTCGGCGTGGATGGTGGACGGATATTTAACTTTTTTGAACTAGACACCTTGAAACGCCCAGAGATTGACTTTTTGCATGAAAACAGGTTGACGGAATAACCAATCAAAATCCGAAATGTTTGTCAGGGTTCTCTTACCGGCTTCAGTCATCAGCCCGATCGGCCAGTAGGGTAAAATTAATGTTTTTTGAACATTGGTTTTTCGAGATTTTCGGCGATCTGGGCGTATGGGGTATAATATTGGACGCTAAATCGATTGGAATGAGTCCGGAACATTCCACACTCAATGTTCTTCCCTTAGTCTTGTTCCATGGAGTAATAAACCATTTTGGGAGAATTGCTGCGTTTTTTGTTTGCATCAAGTGCACCATGTGTGATCGCGTTTGTGGTCGAAAAGAAAGAACGAAACTCGCTGGGGTAAAAACTACCCTTTTCAACCCGTACTTGGCCTCGTTTAAAACCGCCTTTCACGACAAGACGCTCGGTAAACTCAGCGACGAGCACAGCCGGACCACTCTACCCCCAGGAGTTGGTAAGTTTACAAGTGCCTACGATGAAAATTGTATTACAGGTCTCAAAAAAATGTACTCACACTTCGAGTGACGAGAAATCCTTTATTTATGAACATAAAGCGAAATGGAATAGCTTCGAATACAGAAGACAAATGTGATTAAGTGTCCAGACAACGCTGGTAACGCGCACCAAGGGATTCGCAAACGTCACGAAACATGTCATTAGGAATATCGCGACCTTGTCTTTCAATTTCCATTGTCAATGTATCAATATTGTTCTTGGTTTGGTGCGATAAACTTTGTCTTTGAGATATCCCCACAAAAAGAAGTCCAAGGGCGTGAGGTCCGGGGAGCGTGGAGGACATTCAATGGCACCCCTTCGGCCAATCCATGTGTCTGGAAAAGCTGCATCGAAGTGAGCTCGTACATCGCGATGGTACTGGGGAGGTGCTCCATCTTGCTGAAGGTACATGTCGCCGTCATCACCCAACACCTCAGACATTTGTGAACCAACAAACTCCTGAAGCAAGTTCAGGTAGCTCCCACCAGTGACAGTTCCGTTAATAAAAAACATAGTGTAACGATTTATATTCTTGGTAAATAATTTATTAACAATCGTTCACT
Organism: Cyrtorhinus lividipennis; assembly: GCA_019603395.1. Taxonomy (NCBI): domain Eukaryota; kingdom Metazoa; phylum Arthropoda; class Insecta; order Hemiptera; family Miridae; genus Cyrtorhinus; species Cyrtorhinus lividipennis. The sequence continues at coordinate 6,021,726 of CM034008.1, forward strand.
TGAGTCCTACATACACTGTTCACATACGCGCACTTACACAATGACAGAATCACAATACACGGTTGTAACGCGCGGTTGTCGCACGATTTATAACGCGGCACGGCACAATTTATAACCCAAAGCGTCTATATCCGGACTCTGAATTGAACTGAACTGGGTGGCGCTCGTGGGTCTGTTTTATACCTGCTGCCTCTCGGTCGAGTACCTTCCAGAACGTTCCCTGGTTCCGGGAACTCGACGTGTTGTCTGGAGTGAATGGGGAGGTTCCCGACCGTTCGAGACCTTTAATCCTCCACAGGTCGTTGACCTTGCGACGCCAGCAGCCCATTTGACCGGCGCAGGTGCAAGCTCGCAACACTAGGTTGATTATTTTTGGAATAATAAACCAAAATAGCTCTATGATACCTAGTGTGGACATCCCACACCACACTGTTACTCCTGGCAAGTCTACATGGTGTTCAAGTGTTACACGAGGATTTACAGGACCGACCCCAGTACGTGCAATTATGGCGATTAATTCATTTTAATGACAAATGAATTAATTTAATTATTTCATTAATAAAGGACTTTTCATCATTCGAAGTGTGAGTACATTTTGAGACACCCTGTAGTATCCTAACGAAAAACTGATCGCTGTTTTGGCCTCTACAGCTTCTTTAACGACGGAAAAATATTTCAATTACGACTCTCCAAGCCGCTTTATACCCAAATTCGGCATTATGGGCATGACAGAAATTCCTAAAACCACCGAAGAAGAAAAACTTGAAGAAGAAATGCGAAAAACGTTGGAAAATGCTTATCAAAAGTCAAATGGCGCTTTCACGATGCCCGTCGGTCGCGTTATACAAATACCCCACGTCAAGTGAATCAACTCTTTCCAAGAATATTATTTTTTGTTTTTGGGTGGTTATTCCTTGAACATGCAAAATGTTAATCTCTCCGATTCGGCCCAAAAATGTTTTCTGGACGTTTCGACGATTCGGACGAGTTTAGATCTAAAAATTAAAATGTCCGTCCACCGTCCGCGCCGTTTTTTGCAGTAGACAATTTTCTAAAAATCTGAAATTTTGGTCAGGGGTCCGTTTCTGGCTTTAGTTGGACCTCGGAACTTTCCAGCCCGATCAGCCCAAATTTGGGTGGGTTAGGGGTCAAAATGTAAATTTTGAAAAACGAATTTTCGAGATTTTTGGCTATCGAGGCGTGTGGGTTATGATTTTCCATTATACTCGTATTATGGACGCTGAATCCAATGAAATGGGTCCGGAAACGATTGGCGCCCTCTGGACGAGGTTATGGGTCAAAATGGGTATCTGTCTACCCATTTTGAATATGCTTTTAAGATTTCTGGTACTTAAGCGTGTGGGGTATTATTTTCAACTAAATTTTGGATGCCGAATCCAGTGATGAAATGGCTTTTTGCAGGTATATGAATACTGTTTATATAATTTCATATCATCTTGCGGTTCGGCGAGATAATAACGGGCAATAAACACTTTTTCCTTTAAATTACAGGCACGTTAGTTATCTCAATTACAAAGTGAGGCTCTTGACGCCAGAACCGGTACAAAAATGGAGGCAATTCGTTTACGAGAAAAACCTCCTTTTTCCTTTTGGCGGCTTAAATTTCGTCCAACGAAAATTCAATGCGGCTGAAGTGTCCAAGGCTGCCACCATTGGCCATAAATTGGCTCCACTGACTGAACAAGCGGGCTTAGTAAAAGACTCAAGCAGTACTGAAATCGAGAAGATGCAAAACTCTCAAATACATGAAAAAAATTGAAATCAAATGAACAATCAATCATGTGCCAATCATTTTTTGACAAGAGAAGCTCTGAACAAATATAAATGACTGCGCAATCGTCAATCTTAATCGCCTTTTTTTAATAAATTTACCTCACGCTCACTCAATGTACTATCGTATATTTAAGTATTTTAAAATCCAGACAAGAAACTTGCCTAATGAAGAAGAATCGAGCCGACTTTTACATTATATTCAGCAAAATTCCCTTAAGAGGGACTAATACATTAAGGCTTTTTACACCATATTGCATATTCTGCTTAGCTCCCTGGGGAAATACGCGTAGCGAATCATTTACATTCATAACGGAATTTTTGGCTCTGTTATGTAGTCAAAACCTACAAAAAGTCCGATGTATGCATATAATGTGTCGGGAACCGTTCACTAAAACTAGCATCAAGATTCATCTATTATTTCCTGCGGACACATGGTATGAGAATTAACAACATATCTGGTCCTCGAAAGGGCCGCTTGAGTGCACTACCTGTCAGATTCGTCTGACGGAGGATGTGCAGAACATCACCAGGCATGTGCGTCATTCTTGCTCTAGCTTTTGTATAGACAACTCGGTGTGTGGCTTCTCAATATTTCCAAACGTAATATTTAAGGAATACTACCTTTTTCCAATCAACGGTGCCGTGTTGTGATTCAACCCCTGACGAAACGACGTTTTTCCTTACTTATGTATATTCATTGCTACTCTACTCCTCCAGCTCATAGTGACGCCTTGATCAAGGGTTTAAGGGGTTTGGGACAGTGGTGGGAGTAAATGCACCCCTCTAACAACCCCCTTGTATAGATCAGGTTGAGGCACCCAGGTGGGCGTTATTTCAGGACTACTCTCCCCCATTTTGAGAAAACACTTCAGTTCCTAAAGTCATTGCAGTAGGCGTTCTTCTGCCTGCAATGATCCTGGCAGCTGCAGACAGGTGGTTTTCTTCATCCTACTCACATATTTGTCTCTTTCTCTTTCTCCACATCTGTACGCCGATTTGTCCCAACATTCCTCCTGCCGTAGGCTCCTCTGAACCCAAATAATGGAACTCCATTTTCTCAACAAAAAAATCGCCCATTTTTCCTCTCCAAGAAAGAATCTTCTGAAGTGGTGAGCGTTTGAAGAGGCTGTTCCAAACGTACATACATAAACATGATCAATTGAATTCGAAGGTTGAGGAAGGAGAAGATTAATGATTGAGAAGAATGATTGAGATGAATGAGAAGATTAATCAATCCCACTCTCCTTCCACAAAGGACTTACGATGATAAAATCATCCCAAATTGTGCTAGCCTGGACGTGAGGACTCTTCTGATACAACCTATTACCCGTATTTTTGGAATTTCTGAGAAAGAAGAAAACTCAAAAGAAAAAAAAAAAAATGTGTGTATGAGGTATGTACGTGAGTTTTTGTTGAACTTTTTTTGGGTCGATAAGTACTTTTTTCTTTTTTTTTCACGACACGACGCTCGGCAAACTCAGCAACGAGGACTCTACCGCCAGGTGTTGACGTGAACCATGAAGAAGAAGTCTTCAAAATCAAATGTCAAATCAAAATTGAAATGGCGCTTTTACAATGCTCGTCAGTTGCGTAATGCAAATGAGGCATTGCCAAGTGAATCGACTCCCCAAGAATATTGGTTTTTTTTCTTGAATCATCTTTGGCTTATTGCAGTTGAATGAATGCTGTTTATATCACTGCTCAATCACTGTATTAACAAACAAATTTTTATTAGGTTTTACAAAAAAATAATAATGGGACAACTCAATCATTGTCTCTTAGTGCAGTATAGGTATTCACAAGCTTGCAAGAAATCGATGTATCGAACTGAATCACCATTTCCGTAACCTCTGACAATGGCGTCAACCTGTCTGTTACTGAGCGCTGATAGTCCGCAAACTTTGGACAAAATAATTTGAAAGTTGGCTCTTGATATTTCGTTGGTGGCTTCTATATCGTGACTCTGTAGGCAAACAAATATATTTATCAATCATCAAATACACCGTTGAGACATGTTGTGGCTCTGCACTGAGTGTCACACATAGAAGGTTGGGGTTGTGGATGGCAATCTCAATCAGTAGGCACTTTGAGATCACGGTCAGTAAGGGAAGGTATTGTTAAGTATGCAACAATAGTGTTCCAAGGAATCCTGTTACCCAGAGATTGAAAGAATACCACTTTGTTTGGCTATTTTCAGATGGCTGATTCCACTCCTGCTCCAAGGAGAAGGACTGTTGCAGGGGATGTTATGTTACTAAGTCTATGAAAACATATGGGCGTTTAACCCTCCGTGGACCACGTGAAACAGCGGAACACGGTGGACCACGTGGGGTCTACGCAGACCCCACACACTTTTTTGCCCTAAAAGATTGCAAAACGCTTCAGATTGGCTTCCAAACACCTTGCAATGTATTTAGAGGTGTCTACGACTATACTCTATAAATTTGAAGCTTCAGGAAGCATTATTGTGGCTGCTATATATTGAAATTCATGAGAAAATGCATTCAATGACCCTTCATGCAACTCCTTTGGTGAAAATGGTATGGATTAGGTAGAGTTATGAACACTCAGGCATGTTTTTGAACAAAATCCAAATTCTATGTCTTTTATTGATACCAAAATACAAACTTCAAAATACTGCAATATCACAGTTTTTGTCTCAAAACTAGAGACAATTTGTTTCACTAAGCGTGGAAATTCTTAGAAAATCATCATTGAAATTGATCACCGTAATAAATTACGTAAAATATCACAATATCAGTCTTCGTCAGAATCACTTATCGAATTATTTTCGCATATCAAGCAAGAGCGAATCAATTTCTCGTGCTCCTTCCAAATTGGACGGTGACATTTTTGACATAAGTTGGACGTTTTTCGGTCATTTTTCCTTTCACATATGAAACATCTCAATTTTCTGCGGGGTGGCTCATCAGTGACTAAGGGAGGGGGGGTATCTCCTTCAATTTTGAGAATCATTCCAATTTTCATTCACTGATCCTTGGATAGCCGTGCCTTCGCTTCATATGAGGTTCAGCCAAGCTTTGGGCAATGTTTTTCAAAAAATGTTGTCTCGTCAAATCATTTCCAGCTAAGGTGGACAAAACCCAGAATCCCACAATTCACGGATCGGTGATAATTTGTCATCCCTTTTCCTTTGATCGCGTGTTATCTTCGAATCAAACCTCAGATGTGAATGCAGGAATTTGAATCTGTTCCTTGACATCACATATTTGAAAAATGGAATACCGAACTTCCGGGAATACAGATCCTCGGACGTGACATCTGAGTTTTTGGTGGCCCCGCAGAGCTCCTCACCTATGAACGTCCAGTGAGCCATTTTTTCTGCAATCCTGGGAAGAAAGAAAAACATTGTTACATCATGGGCCACGTGGGGTCCGCCCAGACCCCAACCAGGTTTTTCTTCTTCAAACCTTTCAAAGGGCGGGTTACTGACCTGCGAGGACGATGCTACTTGGCCGACGTCTGGACCACGACTAGGTCGGAAGGTATTCAAGGCCACAACGCCCTTGGTGGGGGTAGGTGGGCGTGGGAGGGATTTTTGCGCACTTGGGGTCCGCCTGGACCCCACGTGGTCCACGGAGGGTTAAGAAGCACACAGAATGACCAACTACAATTTCTGAGTAGTCTGATTCTCACCTTGAACAAGGCCAAAAGCGTCAGATTAACTTTCATGCATATCATCCTCATTGCCTCAACAGCGCACTTTTTCTCTTGAAAATTCAACAGCTGTGGTTCAAGAAACTCAGTTACTTTGTCACTCTTGATGCAGTCTCCAGTTGCACCTGCAGCACTATCATACGGCAAACGCGTTGTTGAAGTCAGAGCCGCACATGTTGTGTCTGAGCAATCTTCCTCAGTTTGTGAGGAGCGCAGACTGACAAAATCTCCCCAACCCTTCAACGTTGACAGCTCCTTATTGGCGTAGCAAACCCTCCCCTTGACAAGGACGTAAGTTGGATTCCCTTTGACTTTGATCCCTTCAAAAATATTCACATCATTATTGTGATGATGAGAAACGCTCGATATGACGCGTTCCAACCTGCTGTCCCACACAACAATATCCGCATCTGAACCAGGAGCAATGCAACCCTTTCTGGGAAATACATTAAAAATCTTGGCAGCATTAGTGCTTGTTGCAGCCACAAATTGCTGTGCTGAAAGAACGCCAGTTTCAACGCCAAAATTCCAAACCAAGGACATTCTGTCTTCAAGACCATTGACTCCATCTGGGATCAAAGTAAAATTCTGATTTCCTACTTCTTTTTGAGCTTTGTTAAACGTGCAGTTCCCGCTGCCTACAGTTGAAATGTCACCATCAGCAAGACGCATCATGAGTGATTGTGGATTATTTTTGCTGGAGCTTATTGGAGGGCAGGTAATCATCGCTGCAGATAAGCCAAAGTCTGCAACGTTTGAAAAAGTAGTCCCCAAGCTAGCTGCGATAGTCTCGCCGAAAATTCTAGTATTTCCAGCATTTCTCCATAAAGACAGCATCGCTGCGGCGCACTCACTCATCACTGGGCTGACGTACAATGAGCTACCAACGTTCTCTGCTATCACGCAAGCTCTGTTGGTTGCTTCAGCTTCTATATTTTCTGATCTTGAGAGCACGTGACCTTCTGGTCCAGTTATTCCCCGCATCAACAGATCCATGATATTTTCATTAATAATCAGCCCATTTTCAGCATGAACCATAGGCAGTGCGTTTAGTGATTCGCATTTTTTAAATGCATTGTACAATTCAGAGTCGTTCATCATGAAATCTCCCGCCATGTACATTTTGTATGATGTCACGCCGTATTGTTTTGTCAAAGTTTCCATATCCTGCTCCACTTGTGATCCCCACCACGTTACCGCAACATGCAGCGCATAGTCGCACACAGCCTTCTTCTCTGCTCTGTTTCTCCAATCTAAATAAGCGTTCAAGAGGCTCTCGCCTTTTTGCGGCACCACCAGATCTATTACCATTGTTGTTCCACCTGACACACCAGCTCTTGTCCCATGGTAGAAATCGTCTTGTGGTTTGAGACCATTAGAAGTGGCCTCTAGACGCGTATTGGTGTCTATCCCTCCAGGTAAGACGTATTGCCCATTGGCGTCTATCACGTCGTGTTCGAATAGCAGTTTTAAATCGCGTCCTACGTCTACCACTTTCCCATTGGCAATGAGTATATCATACAGTTCTGTGCTGGTTGCATTTACGACAGTGCCACTTTTAATGAGAATAGGCTTAGCACCCATATTGTACGTTGCTGATGTTGCAGTTTTAACAAAATTGAAGATAACTCATCACTTTGTTATTTAGAAATATCCTAGGTTACCTTTGCCATTCTTACAGCCTGATGGACTCGTTATTGTTACTTAAGAGCTAATAGAAACCTTCAATCAAATGGCCATGACTTCAGTGGCAAACCAGATCACCTATGTACGCTGCTCATAGCTGGTAAATGCTCCTCATATGGGTTGTTAAATTAATCTCATATGTTTGCGGGTGTATACGAGATGGAAATAGTTAGATCGGTAAATAATACATCTTTCTATTCACCTATAAATATTAATCAGCCAGGTGTCTCTTATCTAATTCTTTTGACGGTAGTACTGTCAAACGAAATGTGATTCCTGTTTCCATTGATAATTATGGACAAAAATGCAAAATGACGGAAGCAAAAAAGACTTTTAATTCCGTTCTAATGAAAACAGGTTTTGACAGGTTTATCGGAGGCCGTTAATTCCCTTTTGATGCTTTTGAAAGTTGAAGGGCGAGAGAAGGAAATTCTGGTTTCCCCTTTTGACGAAGAAAAAAGGAAACGAAGCTTTGCGGTTCGAGGAAGAGTCTTTGCAGATCATTTGATTGTGGCCACCGCCATTTCTGCGAGATAACAAACTCGAGGGGTTTCGATGGGAACGATGAAGTCTTCCGCCTCCTCAGTGTCAGAAAGTGGACCGGAAGATCGATTCTCAGATCTCTAAGGGCGAGTCCCAGGGGCGAAAGTAATGAAATTCGTGACCTTGCTTCGAGTGTAGTTATAAAGGAAAGGGAAAGACAGTGTCCCAAAAGGGAAGTTTCATGTTCGAACAAATCGGGGTTTGGGAAAAGGTCTCCAGGGCAAGATTCAGCGTCTTCTGCTGATTTCTAACGGTTGTCCAGACACGTGCGGTGTACAGCGTTTGCCAAGAGCAAATGTTTGGCAAGCTTCATACCGTTTTGCTCAGTATTTGGTGAATCATATCTAGGGTTGCGGGAGCCCTTACAGAAATATGTACATTTATCCGAAGGTTCTCACCGTTAGTGAGTTTAGCCTACACACTTTGGAGAACCTAGGGTATGCGACTTTCCGTTGCTGCAAGCAAGCGTTGGTCATAGTGTAGAGATCCTGGAATCCCGCTCCGTGGACTCCATGATGAGATGCCTGATAATGTCTTCCAAACAAATCGCCTCAAGACGTTTGAGCGTAGGACAAAGAAAGTCAGTTTCTAAACATGAAATAAAATACATATCAGAGTACATACTTGTTGGAACACTTGATATTATGATAGTAAAGTTAAAAGATGTTTCGAGGTAGAGAGCAAAACACAAACAAAACATCTACTTTTCACTAGCTCCCATACCAGAACCCGACATCCGTGAGTAGCTACCCCAGGAATGTCCTCCTTTTGAAGCAAGCAAGTGCGAGGCTGGACAGAACACTACATTCATACTCAAGCACGATAATAAGCAGCTTACAATGTATTCGTCGCTCAACCGAGCCGAGCCGAAAAGAAAGTATTCTCTCTTTTTCAAGTTGTGGGCACCAACCAAAGACATGTGCGAAAATGACGCGGCAAAATCTTTCCCCGGGCCAGTTCTCAGTTTCCAAATAGCAATTTGTTGTCAATGTTGAGGTAGCCTGCCACTGGTGATGGGTTAGGGTGTCACGGGACAGGTTGTTCAAATCCTGAAGGCAACCAGATTTGAAGTCTTATAAACCAGAATGGCTTGGGCAGAAGTGGATAAACGATTGCTTTTTGGTACCTGTGTTGTTCTGTCTGCCTTAAACGAGCTCACGAACGAGATTACCGATCAATGCGGGTCATGGGTACCTAGAGTATCTTTTGACTGTAGAAGTGATAGATGTTAGTGATAGCGTTGATTTTTAATAGTGTTCTTGCATTAATATTTGTTGAAAGTGAATAAGACAGCGGCCTGTACGATGGTGGCTTCTAGCTGGCCTGAGTACAATTTATTTCGTCGTCATTACAGGAGCACTCCCTCGAGAACGTTTCCTCCCAATCTATACATTTTTCAAAATTACATTACACAGTCACTGTTACACCACGGGCATGAGCTCGGAAACACTTGGCATTGATCATCTTGACAGGGAAATCGCCTCTACCTACGGCCTAAACGACCGTAATAATCCGGTCGAATTTCAAATTGGCCGCTCCATTTCAAACCCCGTTCTTCCACCGTTAATCTTTTCCTCCCAGTTCTTTTCCAATTAAAGGGGAATACAGGCGAGAAATGAGAAAACTCGGCGGTGTAATAGAAGAAAATCCCTCGGCAGACTTACGAAGAGAGAACTTCAGACGCTTATCAGTGGATAGATAGTCGGATTACGTTTGGACTTGAAGCTTGGAGCTTTCTAGTACAGAAGCTTCCCAGAGAAGGAGAAAAACCTAATCTAATAACCTTGAGATGAAAGAAAAACGTAAATTGCGTGGAGCAGGGACTTTTCCCGCTTTTCTTCCGTAGGAATTGCGCCTCTCCTGATTGGAAATTATTCGGTCAGTAGCTTTGTTTTCTCTTTGAGCTGAGAAGCGGGAAGTGGTCTTATTAGCATGAGAACCAATAGAATGGACTCTACGTCACATACAACGTAACACTGTCTCCAGTCAAGCAGTTCCAAGCTGGAGATTGTTCTAGAGATGGTATAACAAATATTGAGGTATAAACGTCGTCAAAAGTCAATTTTTATCGGTGAGATACTCTATTGGAGCATGTAATTTGAAATTAAACAGATCACAGCTCATTCGTATCCACTGCAGAAATGAGGAGATGGGTTTTACGAAATGAATTTTGTTTATGTAACTCTGGGACACTAGCTTTGATACTAGAATCACTGTCCAGATTCTATATTAAAGGGGGAGGGGGAAGGGAGGCTCAAGGGCAAACAATTACAAGTTACAAGTTGTTTCGAAACGTTTCATGGAAGAATGGTTATTCTTCCTAGATATCAGTGATTGGAAACAGAGGCCTCCTTTTTCCGTAGCCTGGGGAAATATCCGTAAACGTTGGCTAATCTGCTGATATCACGTATTCCCGCCAGTTGATGGGTGCTGAGGTTTCAGAGGAACAAAATGTCCGTCTGCCATCCGCCATCCATGCTGTTATTAGTAATAGACAATTTCTATAAATCTGAAATTTTGGTCAGGGACCTGTTACCGGCTTTAGTTGTCTTCCAAACTTGGTAAAAATTTGCTTAGTGGAACTCGACTTCTGCCGGGTTTTTGGGAAGTAGGCGCGTGGAGCGTTGTTTTCCACTAAATTTTGAACGCTGAATTGATTGGAATCTTCCCATATACTTGCTCTACGGGGTAATAAAACATTTTGGAAGAATTTAGAGCGTTTTTGTCCAAACGGTGAGCCGTCGTGACGCCAATAAAAAGAAGGTTGCGGAATGATTTCTCTTTCCGACCTTCCGAGGGCAGAAAGGCGAAGGCGAAAACCATTTTTCTGGATGACTTGACCGGGTTTTCAAGGGTCAAGCGAACTCTTCCTTCGACAAGAGGATGTTAGAGAGATCGTTCAGTCTCGGACATATCTGAGTAATCGCTCAATAGTGAAGCAATAAAATGAAAGCGGATGTTCGAACGTCAAATGAAAAGGTGACATTTCGGATTTAATGTGAAGCATTGAACCGAGTGAGCTGGTACTTTTCATCTGGGACACTGCACACTCACTGTTTTCCCGATAATCTCGCTCTAAGGATAACAAATGACGTAAAAATTTTCATTGTGACATAGTAAACAGACAACCATTTCAGCCATATTGGGTTCATGTTAAGAATACCCATCTTGACCCATGACCCGACTTATGTTTATAGGAACCAGTCCAGACCAATCTCAATCGATTTAGCGTGGACATTTCGACGGAAAAAATGATATTGCAAAATCCCAAATTCTATCAAAATCGTCTATTATTCCATCCAACAAGAGTATGGGGAAAACAGTGAGTATGGAGTGTTCGGGACTCATTCCACAGGGGTTGAAATGGGGGGTTATTCCTCGGACCAGCAGCATGGAGGCTCATTCCAATCTATTCAGCGTTTACAATTTAGTGGGAAACGATACCCCACACGCCAAAATTGCTGAAAATTTCGAACGTGGGGAAAATGAGGAAAACAGTGAGTGTGAAGTGTCCCAAATCCATTCCAATCGATTCAGCGTTCAAAATTTAGTGGTGATGATACCTCACACGGCGCTTACCCAGAAAACGAGGCGGACGGTGGAGGGACATTTGCTTAATTGATCTAAACACCTTGAAACGCCTAGAAAATGATTTTGGGGCAAATCGGAGAGGTTGACTTTCTGCATGAAAACATGGGTTGATTATTGAAGGAATAACAATCCAAAAATTTGGGGCCATCGAAAAAGCTCCAACCAAAAAACCAACCAAAAAACTATCTGAATTTTGAACTTTTGTTTCAAACCGATTGGCCGACTACTGTTGAATTGGGGAGGGGGTTTCCGGGGTAATTTATTTTCTGTTTGTCCAAGGTATAAAGAAGGTGTCTTGTTTCGCCTGAATCTCTTGCCAAGAACTTGTTGGAGGGCTCTAAACGCTTTTCGCTTGGCCCTTCCGGGTCTCGAACGAGTCATCCACGTGACCTTTTTCTACAATCTGTCCACGTAGCCCTTATCTTAGAAAGTCTTCGAAAACGGTCGCCTCGAACAATATGCTCAACTGAGGTCAAACTCTCTCCGGGGCCTTCGGCTTTTTCACCGAAACCTTTCCCAGTTCTGGAACAAAAAAAGTAGAAAATACACGATAAAAGAAAACTCGCCACACGACATTATACCTTATTACGATCTTTTATTTGTGGGGAAACGCTGGATATTCCCCTGGAAACCCCCCAAAGGAACTTTCATTTTCATATTTTTTCCTCTACCTCAGAAACGTGAATGTTTACCAGCCTGGAGGCATACATCAGAAAATATGTTCGCCTTATTCGGCGGCTTTCTTCTCATTCGATAGTATTTTTTTCCTAATGGGAAAAGTCTTATTTACGAAAGAGACGAATTCACGAGGCATAGGTTCGATAAAGAAAACCCTCTTCCGCGGCTACGCGGTCGGATTGAAAAGGGATACTTTTCCTCCTCAAATTACTGCCGAGCTCGTGAACATGTTACTTTTCTCGATGATTTTTTGGGAAATTCCATCGTCAAGTCGCGGTTTTCGGTGGGGTCTAGAGTAGAAGTTGGAATTTCCTTCGACAACTCGCCTTTGAAAGATTTACAACCATATAATAAGAAATTTGGATTCATTTCCTATATTGGAAATCAACTTGCCTCTGAAAGAAACGAGATATTGAAATTCTTTTGGTTGGTTATTCATTTTTTAAAAATAGATAATCCCGTCAAAGAAAAACAAACGCGTTTCTATCTTCTATGCCACTTTTACACTATAAATTACCGGTTGAAATGCAATTTGTGTACTAGCAATATCAACAACACGTGGAAACACAAGAGAACAAACAAGAACAAACTGCAAGGCAAATCAAAACACTGCAAATTCTTACACAATGGTTGGTTATTCCTTGGGGCAGTATTATGGGAAAAATTGTGTGTGGAGTATTCCGGTCTCATACCAATCGATTCAGATGCAGAACTGTGACGACATAGCTAAATGAGAACAAAAATGAACAAAAAGAAGTAGAAGATCAACAAAACTCGATTTCCGGAACATTTTGGGAACTAGACATCAGTTTTAACTAAATTTTGGACGCTGAATCGATTGGAATGAGTCCGGAACACTGCACACTCACTGATTTCTTTATACTCTTGCTCCAAGGAATAATCAACCAATGTGGAATAATTTGCAAAGATTTTTAGTAGTCCTTTGTCCCATTTGTAACGAGGTACTGCTGGGCCTGCCCCCTGTAGATATCTTCTTCAAAGGAGAGGCTCTAATCGCCTCCCTGAGGCTAAAAGGGAGTGGAACCTGGCGGGAATCAACCCATCGGGGCCATACTACAATTCTGAGAGAGATAAACACACCACCACTAGATATGGTGGCTGATGTCATGCCCAGAACTCCCTCCAAACCCCTCCGATATAAGTCGTCAATGACTTTAGACGTCAGCGGGGCGAACGGTCATACAGTGCTGCCCCAGCGACCTGAAACTGCTGTGTACAGGTTCAAACCTAGGTGGCAATACTACTAATACCACTAGGGAAATACACCTTTGTCTTCCGGGCCGAAATTCTGGCAATCAATGCATGTGCCCTGGAGAGTCTGAGGATAGGGCATACCAATGCACACTTCCGCATTCTCTCTGCAGCCAGGCGTCGTTTAAAGCCCTCAAGCCGAGGCCGCAGTGCAGGAAGGTTGGTAGGATGGTGGATGGTAGATACCTGCCTGGCGACCATCCAGCTATTTATAACGTAAGTAATGGTACGATGGTAGCCGCAGTGGCCTCCCACTACCATCTAACCCCTTGAAACTATCCTAGGTACCTGCCTAGCGTCTATCCACCCATATCAGTCGTGTTTGTTATTCCATCCACCATCCACCTCTACCATCCAACCTCCTTGCGACCATCTAGCATCCTGCAGTGCGGCCTCAGCCTCACAGCAGCCCAAACAGACTCTCTGTGTCCTAGCAGCCCGCAATACAGTGTCTCTTGAGTGGGTGGCGGGGCAAAGGGGAATTGAGGGCAACGAAAGAGCCGATGAGCTTGCCAGGAGGGGTGCCAGAATACCCTTCATTGGCCCAGAGCCGGCTGTAGGTTTGCCCAAAAGCTCTTCCAGAGCTGCCATCAAGGAGTGGACGTTCAACCCTCATCTGGGAACTAGGGCTGTTAATGGACTAAAAGAATGGGACACCTAAGAGAAGCACAACAAACCACTAAGCTTCCGCGCTTGGGGCCCACTATAACCCCTTCCTCTAGGGTCTGTCACCATCTACCGTCTACCCATTTGAAATTAAATATCATCAGCAAAACCAATCAGACCTGTCTTAACTTCACAACATTTTAGATCTCGTAATTTGATAGTTATCCGAGTTAGTCTAAGATGAGGAAATTGGAACTCTGCTTTTAAAACTTCAACCTCAAGTGTCCTCGAGTTTTCTCAAACCCGCATTTTTCTCCAGATCCGTTTAACCAACAGCAGGAATTGATAAATTCAATTTGCTTCCTTCCGAGGTAAGTTTTCCAAAGATCGATTCTCGTTGTGCTCCGTGTTGTGCAATGGCTTATTCGCATTTTGTTCCTTCTACCTTTTACAAAAAAAAAAAAAAAAACTTGGAAAGAATCCGAGAGAAGATTTTTGTTCACCTTTTTCCGTTATTTTCCTTTCAAAAAGAAGACTTAGGTGACCGGTGAATTCAATTCAAGGCGTTGTGATTGGATTCTATTCAGAGAAGAGAACAGTTGGCCTCTTTTTTTATACGTCTTTGCCAGCCCGGAGCGGACTGCCTTTGAAACAACCTGTTCAAAGTAACGGCAAGAGCGACACACTTTGCGACTTGGGTACTAAGCAGTATAAGAGGATGTCACACAAAAGGGATTGGTTTTTTGAGAACCCCATATACGGCCAAAGAGATCACCAACGGCTGAATAGTGTTTATTCAATGGTAGACTTTGTAGACGAAATTATTTGTCTGAGGTCACCACATCAGGTGAAAGTTGAGGGTTTTAAAATTTGTTGAATTCGCCTAAGACCAACTTTTTGGGTTTCATTTTTACTCAGACAATAATAACAATTTTTATAATGTAATAAAATAATATTTTTTAAACAGGCAATCACAAGTCTTAAAAAAAAAAAAAAAACTCTTGATCCAAGATCGATGGCAAGTACCACGTATTGGTGTGATTGGTACGCAACCAAATAGAGCGTTTTGAGTTGAGTAATTTTTAAAAAAAATCTGGATATTCTTTTTAAGGGGATGTTATACCTCGGACTAGGCGCATGAAGACTCATTCCAATCAATTCAGCGTCCAACATTTAGTGGAAGATGAAACCCTATGCACTATGTACCAGAAATCTCGATACACATTTTCAAAATAGGTAGATAGATGCCCATTTTGACCAATAATCTCTTCCGGTGGGTGCCAATCGTTCCGGGATCCGTCTTATTGGATTCAGCGTCCAAAACTTTGTCGAAAATGATACTCCACACGCTTAAATTACCAAAAATCTTGAAAATCCATTTTCCGAAAAACACATTTTGACCCCTATTCCGCCCAAATTTGGTCCGATCGGGCCGAAACGTTTTGAGGTACAACTAGAGCCGGGAACGGACCCCTGACCCAAATTTCAGATTTTTAGAAAATTTTCTACCAGCGAAACCGGCGTGGACGGCGGACGGACATTTGCTAATTTTGATCTAGACACCTTGAAACGTCCTGAAGGCTGTCAACTGTAATAGACGTTAACATCCTGTATTGAACACGTAGAAGAATAATCAATAGGCGGATAGATTAGATTGTAGTCAAGTAGATAGGTAGGTTTATTGATGATAGGGTAGTCGGGCATGTATAGACAAATGGGGTAGATCGACGGAAGAGAGACTCATCAATGAATGGGTAGATAGGATTTTTAAAAGAAGAGGATCGATTTTTGAAAGCACCTGTATTGGTCAGGAGGCCGGACTGTTAGCGCTTGATAATGTAAAAGGCGAAAGTCAGGGAAAA
The DNA here is from genome assembly GCA_019603395.1 of Cyrtorhinus lividipennis. NCBI lineage: Eukaryota > Metazoa > Arthropoda > Insecta > Hemiptera > Miridae > Cyrtorhinus > Cyrtorhinus lividipennis. The sequence goes on from CM034008.1 coordinate 6,037,436, forward strand.
CCAAATTTTTTATGTTTGAAAATGAATACAACAGTGTACTGCTTCTAATGAGAATGTCAAACTAAAACGAGTGATCGTGACTGTAACGACAATGCAAGTCAATTGAAACTAGCACGATTGGAACTGCATCGACCTCACACAACTCACCAAATTTGTAAAATGGCAGAACGCAGCTAAAGCCGATTGCGAAGAACTTGAACATGATTTGGAAGGGTCGTTGTTTCATAATCCGTATTATTTCTGAAGGGTGAGCGTTAGAAGTGGAATCACACTAGACACAAGAGCACAAAACAAAACCTGTTACGAGTCAAACTAAAATGAAAACTCGCTCATTTGCGAATTCAAATGAAAAAAGTTTCTCTCATTATACCGTCAGGGGGGTGGGGGAATTGAAAACCGGCTGCCGAGTAAATTGTCCGACGATAATGAAACGAAAGCCGTTGAACCGCCGTTTTACTCTCATATTATTAAAACCCCGATCCAAGTTACGTTGAGCACATGGGATAGCGCTGGAAAAGTCGCCGTTGATTGAATTCCCTTCATTGAATAGGTAAGGTTTTGGTTTCGTCGAGCGACGTTCTGTGTTTATCTTTTAATGGGAATTGAAGACGAGAGTGGTGAGCCGCGCCCAGGAACCGTTGACTGAACGATTAATGGAATAGAGACGGTACCTAGCTAGTGTCGCTGACAGCCTGACAGGTCTTTCGTTAGCTGGTCCAAGTCTAAATCGCCTACTGGAGTCGGAATGATTTTTCGAGACAGACTACTTCGTTATAACACATTCTAATATTTTATCAAATTCAAAAAATGTTCACATCTATAGTAGAAAATGCTGCAAATTCTTTCACAGAGGTTGGTTACTCCTTGAACCAAGAGCATGAAGACTAATTTCAATCGATTCAGCGTCTAAAATTTAGCTGAAAATGATGCCCCACACTCCTTGGTACCTGAAATCTCGAAAACACGAGACTGCGGCGGACGGACATTTGCTAAATTTTAGGCATTTTATCCAGGCAGGGGAGGAATATTCCAGTACTCGCCCTGCCTCAGACGTTCTTGCAAAAGACTCCTTTCGCAGGAAGAAAATTTTCCTTCTGCCAAAAAATTACTGTTCAATTGATGAACGCTAATGAGGCGCTAATTTTCTGTTATGAGGAAACTTAATTATCCGTTTAGTTTAGCGACGGTCCTGAGGCAAAGAACGCGCACAATAACCGACAATATTAATACTTGTTATTAAATTAATACTCTAAAATTATTTTGTATTCTTTTATTCTCCATTTTGGTTGGTTATTCCTTGAATAATCAACCTAAGTTTTCTTGCAAATGGTCAACCTCTCCGATTCGGCTCAAATTTTTTTTCTGGACGTTTCATGATGTCTAGATAAAAAAAAACATAGGTTGATTATTCAAGGAATAACCAACCAAAAGGTCAATGTCCGTCCGCCGTCCGCCGTCCACGCCGTTTTTGGTAGTAGAAAATATTCTAAAAATCTGAAATTTGGGTCAGTGGTCTGTTCCCGGCCTAGGACGGTCCTCCAAGCTTTTCAGCCCGATCGGACCAAATTTGGGCGGGGTAGGGGTCAAAATGTGTTTTTTGAAAAATGGATTTTCGAGATTTTGGGCGATCTAGGCAAGTGGGGTATCATTTTCCACTAAATTTTGGACGCTGAATCAAATGAAATGGGTCCTTGAACGATCGGCACTCCACTGGAAGAAGTTATGGGTCAAATTGGGTATATATTACCCATTTTGAATATGTCTTTTTGAGATTTCTGGAACCTAGGCGTGTGGGGTATCATTCTCCACTAAATTTTGGACGCTGAATCAAATTAAATGGGTCCCTGAACGATCGGCACCCACTGGAAGAAGTTATGGGTCAAATTGGGTATATATTACCCATTTTGAATATGTGTTTTTGAGATTTCTGGAACCTAGGCGTGTGGGGTATCATTTTCCACTAAATTTTGGACGCTGAATCAAATTAAATGGGTCCCTGAACGATCGGCACCCACTGGAAGAAGTTATGGGTCAAATTGGGTATATATTACCCATTTTGAATATGCGTTTTCGAGATTTCCGGTACCTGGGCGTGTGGGGTATCATTTTCTACTAAATTTTGGATCCTGAATCAATTGGAATGGGTCTGGGACCCCCCGCACCCACTGTTTCCCCATTTCCCCCATGTTGAAGAAATGAGGTCTCCATGCGCCTGGTCCGAGGAATAACCAACCCCTGTGTAAGAATTTGCAGCGTTTTTATTGGTGGTCTTGTACAATAATATTAATTTGTTAATAATGCGTGACAAATCGTAGCCACAGTCTGAAAATGTTGGAAGAAGTTTTTAAAATTAAGGGAAAGTTCACGTTCCAATTTTCCACTTATTTTCCGATAATCGAGTAAATTTGTCACCTCGACGGTTTTCAATGGTACGCGCTGAATAAATGTTTGTCTTTAGCGCCGAGAGTGTGACACATTCTCGAAGGAAACGGGCTACCGGCCTTCCGATAAACCCTCCTATAGGGTGGGCGTTATCGTTAACGAGAGGCAGTAAATTGCGTTGTATACTCTTCGGGTCATCGTTTTTCCGGGTTTCAAGCTTCATGCTCGCCTTCTAGGGAAAAAAACAACAACTAAGTGGCAAATATTAGAGCTCGAGACAAAATTTTGGGGCACCGTTTTGGTTGGTTATTCTTTGAATCATCAACCTGTTTTCATGCAAAAAGTCAACCTTTCCGATTCGGCCCAAAAAATTTTTCTGGACGTTTCATGGTGTCTAGATCAAAACGCTGCAAATTCTCACACACGGACCAGGCGAATGGAGACTCATTTCTTCAACATGGGGAAAATGGGGGAAACAGTGGGTGTGGCGGGTCCCGGATCCGTTCAAATCGATTCAGGGTCCAAAATTTAGTAGAAAATGATACCCCACATGCCTAGGTACCAGAAATCTGAAAAACACACATTCGAAATGGGTAAATAGGCACCCACTTTGACCCATAGCCTCACTAAGAGGGCACCAATCGTTCCGGGACCACTCTCTCAAAAGAAATCCAAATAAGGTGATGTTTCACCGGATGGTTGGCCAGCGAAGAAGGGGACGACCAAGGAGAGAATGGCTGGAAGATGTCACTGATGACGTTGGGACGATGAGAGTGACTAAATGGAGGAATGCCACAATGGATCGGGTGCGCTGAAGGGCGATTGTTCAGGAAGCCAGGCTGTAATGCCATGGGCTGTAGCGCCAAGAAGAAGAGGAAGAAGAAGAAGAAGGCAGTAGGCATTTCTATTCCGCTTTTCATCAGTCTTGCAAAAAGAAAAAGTTTGAATTTCCATTAATACAGGAGCTTCAATAAATTCGGAATACTTTGCAAGGGACTGTCTGACGCCTCTTGATAAGATGGGAAGGTTTTCCAGGGATATGATCAGAGGAATGTTTCAGTTTACCTCCCGGATCATTGTTTCCCATCCGGACGACCTATTACTACCTAATTTGAACGAATTTCATAACTCATCGCTCTTTATGTTGCTTTTCGCCAATTTCCCTTTATACCGCTCTGCATCAATTGATCTTTAAGGCCAATCAGGGACAGCAAGAGTCCACTGTGTGAGAAACCCAGCTCTGCCCCCCCCCCCCCCCAAGCAGTGTCAACAACGAATGTAATTGAATCGTAATGGGTAATTATGTGACTCGATGTAATAACACATAAATATTTGGAATGGTAACATCCTCTAAATACCAGGAATCCAGCTTTCCTTTCACAATGTCATCAAAATTGTTTGCTTAGATCAGCACGTAGTACATTTCTCCTTCTTTCTATGTTTTTTGGCTGTTTATTCCTTGAATAATCAACCTGTTTTCATGCAAAAAGTCAATCTCTCCGATTCGGCCCAAACAATTTTTCTGGGCGTTTCAAGGTGTCTAGATCAAAAAAGGTCCGCCCGATGTCCGTCCGCCGTCCACGCCGATTTAGGTAGTAGAACACATGACATTAAGCACCAGCCGCTTCTGCCGATCATAGAAAACGAAATGCAAATAGCAAGGATCGAAGTACGCGTGAGTGGGGTACAATTTCAAATTGCTGCCTTTTACTCTGCGGGTGCCAACTCACTTCAAGCAAGTGATGTCTGGGCCTTTACACATGAACTAGGTTCTCGCTTCATTATTGGTGGCGATTTTAATGCCAAACACCAGATGTTTGGCTCAGCCGTCACTAATCCGCGGGGAAACATGCTAGCCAATGAAGTTCTGCGCCTAGGAATGTCTGTGTTGCATCCTCGTGAGCCCACCCACTACCCCGAACAAACGGTACATAGGCCGGATGTGCTTGACTATTTCTTGATCAAAAATGTTCCACTAATTACGACTATACCTGAAGTCATCCCCGAGCTGTCATCTGATCACCTACCCGTCGTCATTATGTTTAACTCAGAGGCAACTCTGAAATCCCAACGAAGAATCCTAGCCAGTGGGCCAATGAATTGGGAGCTGTACAGAAACACGTTGGATGTCCTGACTGACTTACACATGCCACTTAAATCATCCTCTGATATCGACTCGGCTGTGGCCAAAATCACAAATGATATTCAGTTTGCGGGATTGATGTCTGAAAAACCCCTAGTTCGTCCTAATCGTTTCAAATCATCAACACCAGAAATTCTACAATTAATTGCTGATAAAAGGAGGGCGAGAAACATATGGCATTTCACCAGGCAAACTGTCCACAAACGGGAGTACAATAAAGCCTCAGAAGCGCTTAGAAAAGCTTTACGAAATCTGCGGGACCATGAGAGAGAACAAGAAATCCTGAACTTAAACACTAAAGATTGCTCGCTATGGCTTAAAACCAAGAGTTTGACACGACAACGTTGGTCAATTCCTCCCTTAAAAAACATCAATCGGTGGGTCACGTCAAATCATGACAAGGCCGAATTATTTGGTCTGGCTCTTCAAAATCAATTCTCCCCAAACCCGTCGGATAACCATGCGTTCGACGAAGAAATTTCTGCAACTCTTGATGAGCCATTGCAGCTTTCCCCTTTTTCCCAGTTTTTCACCCCAGCGAAAGTCCAACAGGAAATTAAAAGAGTTCGAAAGAAAAAGTCACCAGGGCTCGACCGAATCAACAAGATCCTCCTGACTCATATTCCCAGAAAAACTCTCGTTTTCCTTACCCAAATTTATAATGCAATCTTGCGAACTGCATACTTCCCCTCAAAATGGAAAGTTGCCAATATAATCATGATCCACAAAGCTGGTAAGAGATCAGACGATGTGAGTGGGTACCGCCCCATCAGCCTCCTATCTATCTTCTCTAAAATACTTGAGCGGCTGATTTACCCCCACCTTCTCCTACAAATTGAGCATCTCCTACCTAGCACACAATTTGGGTTTCGGGAGTCACACTCTTGCCCGTGGCAGCTTCACCGTGTCCTAGACCGCATCCTGAAGACCTATGAAGATAAGGAGTTAGCACTGGGGCTTTACCTCGACGCCGAAAAGGCATTCGACAAAACTTGGCATGCGGGCCTCCTTGCCAAGCTCAAACCTCACTTGAGCGACACTTACTACCGCTTAATCCAATCATTCTTGGCTGATAGGCGATACAGAGTCAGTGTGGAAGATGCTATAACAGAGGAGCTCCCGATCTTCTCTTCCGTACCACAAGGAAGCGTGCTCGGTCCACTGTTGTACATATTTTACATTCATGATGTGCCAATAACCAACGACACCCGCATAATCTCAGCGCAGTTTGCTGACGACTGCGCTTATCTAGCCCAGTTTCCGACCGGTGAGGAGGCAAGCGCGAAAATCCAAAATATTGCCAACGACGTGGGGCTGTGGGCCAAAAAGTGGCGGATCAAAATCAATGAAACGAAATCAAACTTATCTCTCTTCACCTACAAACGCAAATACACAATTCCCCCTGTACAAATGAATGGCTCAGTACTTGAATTGAAAACGCATGTAAAGTACCTGGGGATGACCATGGACCAACGACTCACGTGGAAAAACCATGTTAGTGATATCACATCGAGAATCCGTCACAGAATCAGCCAGCTAAAACCTCTTCTCAAAAACAAAAATCTCAGCACTAAAAACAAATTACTCATTTACAGCACCCTTATTAAGCCCATCTGGTGCTATGGCGGTGGTCTATGGTCGTCTGGCTCTGACACCCAAATAAATAGAATTCAGGTGCTCCAAAACCGTGTTCTCCGCTTAATTACGGGGGCCGACTGGTACATAAGGAATGAAGAACTTCACAAAGACCTGGAAGTGCCGACAGTGAAGGACTGCCTGATCTCCACCTACTACGCCTCCTACCAAAAGGCCTCGTCCCATGGAAACAGCCTCATCAGCAGTATCCCACAGGAGCGACCACCCCCTCGTCATCTTAGGCGGCTCAAACGGAAACACCACTCCGACTTTGCCGAAGGCTTCACCTAGAGACCCCTAAATTCCGTTCCAAATCTCTTCAAATTCTCCGAGCCAAATAACTTACATTATAGTACAGCTGTTTCTGTACTCCATACATATTCATAACTAGGTAGTTGATGGACTTACCCTAGTTCATAGTCATCAATCACGTTACTTGTTATATATCGATTATTGTTTTCTTACTATAAAGTGCTCTGCACAAAAATGTATCGAAATTAAAAAAAAAAAAAAAAAAAAAAAAAGCCATGACGGCTCATCGTTGAAAAGCCACTGTTGAGAGTATGACGGATATTTCGACGATTCTCGTCCGACAGAAGGATCAACACTTATCGACAGATGTTCAACCGAGGACGGTGCACCGGTCCAAACGGCGGTTTTTGGTTCGGGAGGACGAACTCATTGGTGGATTGGACGTCAAAGGACAACTCAAACTGAAACACTCGCGGATGACCGACAAAAGGCCGAATCGGAAATCCGACCGAACGACGGAACAGAACGCCCCGAACTCGTCACACACACACAAACACTTTCTCGGGACTGCCAGTGCCACCTTTGCCAATTTCCAAGTCGACACTTGTTTATGCGAACCCCCCACCACTGTCCACCCTCTCCCAAACACAAACTGACACTACACGAATAATAATAAGTTAAATCAATTTCACCACCACACATTCAAAATCCTATATCAACAACCAACCTTCAAATAAAGTTGGAAATCGAAACATCCCAACTATTATTCGCATTCTAAAGTTGGCAACACTGACTTCCAAAAAGCCCGCGAAGTTCGAACTCACCCTCTACACCACCTTTGGGGACATACGATACTAATCGATATAAGTAAACTATCGAATATATCTTTCGATACCAAGTACTTTCGGTATCGATACCACAGATTTGAGTATAAGTAACTATTAATACTAATAATAACTGGTAACTTGTTTATGCGAACCCCCCACCACTGATCTCCAATAAGCCCGCGAAGTTCAAACTCGCCCTCCACACCACCGCTAAGGACATACGATAGTGATCGATATGAGTAAAGTATCGATTACTTCTTTCGATATCAAGTAAGTTTGGCATCGATACGACGGAAATACACCTACGTTTTCCAGGCCGACATTCTGGCAATCAATGCATGTGCTCTGGAGAGTCTGAGGAGAGGACTAATGCACACCTCCGCATTCTCTCCGACAGCCAGGCGTCGATTAAAGCACTCACAGCACCCAACATCTCATCAAAGATGGTGAAGGACTGTGAACAGACTCTGTGCTCTAGCAGCCCGCAATACAGTGTCCCTTGAGTGGGTGGCAGGGCACAGGGGAATTGAGGGCAACGAAAAAGCCGATGAGCTGGCCAGGAGGGGCTCAAAAACCCCCTTTGTGGGCCCTGAGCCGGCTGTAGGTTTGCCCAATAGCTCCTGAAGAGCTGCCATCAAGGAGTGGACGCACAAGAAACACACCGACAGATGGCGGAATATTGAGGAACATGTCCACAGTAATGGTGGCAGAACCCCATCCATCACTCACCAAGGACCTACTCAGACTTAAACGCGGCGACCTAAGAGCGATAGTTGGCCTACCAACCGGCTTCGCTCCTCTGCGTTTTCAACCAACAACTCTATGCAGATTCTGTGAGGAAGCAGACGAAACTGCAACTCATATAATCTTTGAGTGCCCAGCACTCACATCTCGCAGATACACCTTCTTTGGGACACAAACCCTAAGGCCGGGTACACACATTGAGGATTCCGGAGAGGGATTCCTCTGGAAAGTGGAAAATGATACCCAAACACCTAGATCGCGAAAATCCGTTGTTAAAAAAACACATTTTGAGTCAAGGAGGTCGCTTCTTTGACTTGAGTCGGTAGATCATTAAAATGCTTTGCCCCTCGGTACGAGCATGTGCACTGACTTGCTGTAGTTAGACGAAGTGGAAGTCTAAGTTCCCATAACTGTGGGTATTCGAATCGTAAAATTCGTATGCTCTGGCTTTTATTTCTTGTAAGTTTCTATTGACGTTATTATTTTGAACGTAGAAAAATTTGGGACTTTAAACTGTTCAAACAGCAGATGGGAAGCGTCTATGTTTTTAAGGAGAGTTTTGATCAAGCATTTTTGAGCTGAACAGTGAGAGGTTGAAGAGCTACACCGTAAGACAGAAACGAGTGGACCAGGGCATAAAAGAATTTTTCACATTTACAAGGTTCGAAACGCTGCAAATTCTCTCACACGAGTTGGTTATTCCTCGGACCAGGAGCATGGAGTCTTAATTCTTCAACATGGGGAAAATGGGGGAAACAGTGGGTGTGGCGGGTCCCGGACAATCGATTCAGCGTCCAAAATTTAGTGGAAAATGATACCCCACACGCCTAGATACCAGAAATCTCGAAAACGCACATTCGAAATGGGTAGAGGAATACCCACTATGATCCATAACATCATCCAGAGGGCTCCAATCGTTCCGGAACCCGTTCTATTAGATTCAGCGTCCAAAATTTTGTCGGAAATGATACCCCACACACCTAGATTGAAAAAAGCTTTCCAGCTCAAACATTGGTCTAACATCACAAGTATCTGACAGATACTCTAACACCCTGAGGGACCGCGTACGAGAACGAGCAGGAGCCACTCAGATAACCGGAGATTTTAACAACTTGCGTCCTGTCCGATAAGTAGCTCTCAATCCATTTTATGAACCATGGTTCGATTCCTCTTTCTCTGATTACGTTTACTAAACAAGCATGCGGAAATACACCTAAGCTAAGCGTACTTTATTCAATGAAAACCTCAACCTCAATTCCATAACTCATAATCATACCTAATTTACTTCAAGGTCTTCTGACAGTCGACGTCAAAAACAAGTACGCCCAGTAGCGATGATTTTTATCCAGAAAACGCTACAAATTCCTAGCATTATTTGATTATCCATACAATACCCATGTTCTTGTTGCCCCGTGATCACGTACAATCCCTGCTGGCTTAGAGATTAGGAGTATAAAACATTTGAATCGATTCTCCTTTCCTACACCAGATATCTCAACGTTAAAATTCAATTTTATTCTATCTGGTGCGCTTAAAGCGTGATTTTTTTTATCAAGAAAGAGCTCCAACTAAAATTTAGGAGCCAGCAGGCTTTTTAGCAAGGTAGGTAGGTATAGGGTAGGCACAAAAATTTGCATTTGACTAGTAAGGACAGTGTTATTCAGTCGCCAATTAAGATTAATGTACATTATTCATCTCTCATTTTCCGTTTTGAGAAAAATCAGAGTGAGATTCCTCAGGCCATCCCACACTATAATGCTAATGGTCTTAAATCTTCACAAACCATACGTACTCCAATTTATTAATTTATTTTTATTTTTATTTTTTTTTTTTTTTTTGTGTGTGTTGGATTGACTTTCCATCTCATCTTGTTTGGTGGTTAGAGTTTTTCAAAAAATTTGTATTCTAGTTTCATTACCCATCTTTATATCGACGTTTCGCCAGGTCCCAGCCTTGCATCATCAGGGATTGTTTAGGTAACTAGTCCTCCAATATCCTAAGGGATGACATTTTTTTGCGTATGTAACTAAAATATGTAACAGATGACGTCTGTATCATCCTTTAGGGAATTGGAGACCTAATTGCCGGATGATCCCTGATGATGCCAAGCTAGGACCTGGCGAAACGTTGGAATAAAAATTGGTGATGAAACAATAATAAAACTAAATTTCTCTTTGTAATTTCATGTTTGGAATAACGGATGGTGTAATAACGTGATAATGGTGATCCATTCTGCAAGAACTTAAGAATTGAGACGTTTTTACTAAAAAAATACCTGAAGAACGTCATATTTTCATAAGATAGAAACGCTGCAAATTCATTCACAGGGGTTGGTTATTCCTCGGACCAGAAACCTACATTACTCATTCAGCCTTCAAACTTTTCAGCCCAATTGGACCGAATTTTGGCAAAGTAGAGGAATAAATGTGTACTTCGACAAATGGATTTTCGACATTTTTGGCGATCTGGCGTGTGGGGTATCATTCTCGATTGAATTTTGATTGCTGAATCCAATGAGACGAGTCCTGGGACGATTGGCGTCCACTGGAAGAGGTTATGGGTCAAAATGGGTACCTATCTACCCATTTCGAATGTGTGTTTTTGAGAATTCTGGATTCGAATGAGGAATAAAGGTTTCTGGTCCGAGGAATAACCAACCCCTGTGAATGAATTTGCAGCGTTTCTATTTTATGAAGATATGATGTTCTTTAGGTATTTTTTAGTAAAAACGTCTCATTCTGAAGTTCTTGCAAAATGGATCACCATTATCACGTTATTACATCCGTTTTTGCAAACATGAAATTACAAAAAGAAATTTAGTTTTATTCTTGTTTCATCACCAATTTTTATTCCGACGTTTCGCCAGGTCCTAGCTTGGCATCATCAAGGATCATTCCGGCAATTAGGTCTCCAATTCCCTAAAGGGTGATACAGTCGTCATCTGTTACATATTTTAGTTACATACGTAACAAATTTCATCCCTTAGGATATTGGAGAACAAGTTGCCTGAACAATCCCTAATGATGCCAGGCCAGGACCTGGCGAAACGTCGGAATAGAAATGGGTAGTGAAACATGAATAAAACTATATTTCTTTTTTTGATTTCACGTTAGGAAAAACGAATGTAATAACATGATAATGGTGATCCATTTTGCAAGAACTTCAGTATGAGACGTTTTTACTAAAAAATACCTGAAGAACATCATATCTTCATAAAATAGAAACGCTGCAAACTCATTCACGGAGGTTGGTTATTCCTCGGACCAGAAACCTTCTTTCCTTATTCCAATCGATTCAGCGTCCGAAGTTTAGTGGAAAATGTACCCCACACGTCTAGGAACCAGAAATCCACATTCAAAATGGGTAGGTGACCCATTTTGACTCATAACCTCTTCGGGTGGGCACAAATCGTCCCGGGACTCGTCTCATTGGATTCAGCAATCAAAATTTAATCGAGAATGATACCCCACACGCCAGATCGCCAAAATCCATTTGTCGAAATATACATTTTGACCCCTACTCCGCCCAAATTTGGTCCAATCGGGCTGAAAAGTTTTGAGGACCAACTAGAGCCGGGAACGGACCCCTGACCTAAATTTCAGATTTTTAGAAAATTTTCTACTACCAAAATTGGTGGACGGCGGACGGACATATGCTCATTTTTGATCTAGACGCCTTGAAAACTATGGGTTTCGTATGTCCCGGAATCATCGTTATTCCAAAAATCCGGTAACTCCAGAGATGGTGGCTGAACTAATTTAGAACGGTTCCATTGTGTCAGCTTGAACGATATGCAATCAGTTTGACAAGCGCAGGACTGCAGTTTGGAGCTCCTCAAACGCCCCAAAAAAGGGCGTCACTAGCTTAGGGCGTTCAAAATTGACTCTTCGAACAAACCATAAGAAGAGGTTTTGACAATTAAAAAAAAAATTCAAATACTAAATCATTTAATTAATACAAATTTGTCATGGCCGGAATCGCTGCCCCTAAAACGGAGCAAAAAATAGCTCAGCTGTCAATAAAAAATATTCTAAAACAAAACTAAAACTGATTTAAATATTTACATTATTTTGCGGTCCACACAATCTTAATTTTTGAAAACAGTTGAGATCACATAGCCATTTCTAGTGGCTATCAAACATTTAAATAAATTTCATTATGCACTTCATTAAGTATTTAAAGTAACTTTTACGAGCTAAATTTTTGATTGAAGTTGCGATGTGGAGGCTAACTGAACTACAAAGCTAGTGTTACGGATTGTGATAAGGAAATTAGGCCTCTGGCGCGCACTTCATGCACTTATGATGTCCGTTTGAACCGCGACATGTAAAAGTCACAGTCGGCGCAGTAGACGGCAGATTGGGGGATTGGCTTTTTACGGCACAGGTTGCACATTAACGTCCGAACAGGGGCAGCGTTGGAGGGCGGACACTGTTTGACTGCCGAGTCCATCTGACGGGGTGGTGGAGGATGTTGGTAGGGGGAGTACTTCGGCTGCAGCTGCTGGTTAGGGTGGTTTTGCTGCTGGCTGTTGGCGACAGGGGTGTAAGGGCTCCCAGAAGGGAAGCCGTTTCCATTAGGAGCCTGTCCGTTCAAGTTAGGCGGGTATTCGCCTTGAAGAGGTCCCATGGGATTAGGCACGCGTTGATACACGCTCTGCAACGGATCCCTCCTCTGCATGGCATCTTGCACGGCCGACTCGTGTTGATAAAGAGTCTGCGGCCTCGATTTGGTGTTGGGCACTATCAAACCACTAGCGGACGTCCGCATCTTTTGAGGAAGCGGCATGTAGCAGGGTTGATTGACCCCATTCTGAGACTGAGCCTGATTCTGAGACTTCAGAGATAGACTTGGGGATGGCGCTACATTTCCTTGAACAGGCGCGGCGTTGCCGACACTGGCCAACGTGGAAGACGGCTGACTGTAAGCAATTTGTGTCTGACCATGACCGTTCATCTGCTGCTGGTGAGCAAAAGCGCTTTGCTGCAGCTGATGAGCATAGGGCCTCAACTGAGGGTTGCAGCTTGGCATCTGATGGTGTGGCTCAACGAGAAATGATGCAGGAACTGGGCTGGGGTTCTTGATATTATAGGGAGCATTGCTTGCAGGGTAATTTTGATTAGGAGATGTTGGGGAAGTATGGTTCAGCTGCCTCATCTGGGCCTGGTGAAGCTGACCATGAACAACAGGGGATGGGATGTTCCTTGGAGGACCAGATGGTGGGAGAGCATTACTCTGCTGTTGAACTTGCTGCCTCTGCTGTTGCGCCATCAAATTTTGGCTCATGGACATCATCGACGGTGGTCCATTACCGTTCATCTGGCTGTATGAAGCGGGCAAAGGCACAGTCTGGTACGGGCTATGGGCTCCAGAACTCACAGGACCATTGACATGACTCAAGTTCTTCGGTAACGACCCATTTTGTGATATCATATGACCATTGTAGGGTTGGTTATAGATGGGCTGTTGAGAGCTGTTGTGCACAGTGTGACTGCCAACCCCATTCATCGAGGAATGGCCAACTGACGCATTCTGCCCTTGATTCCCATTGGGCGTTCCTTCCCCAGGACAATAATCCCCAACGTGTTTATAATAGTTAGACTGGTTGTGCCCATGGTCAACTTCATCTGGAGCATTGTCCATTTTAGTTACACTGTGGTTGGGATGGAAACGATTCCCTTCACTTTCTGAAATCACATTACAGGATGTGCCAGTTGCATGGTTATCCCTGACTCCATTCATCATGTTGTTCCTTGCAACATCGTCGTGATAGTATGGAAGTGAGTGCGAGCCACCATTATAGTAGTTGTTTGAATTGTGATCACCAGCAGTAGTCTGTTGGTGCTGCTGATGCTGTTGTGCGTGATGATGATGTAATGGCTGTTGTTGTTGATGATATGACTGTTGATGTTGCTGAACAGGCATCTGACTGTACGGGTTGTAGTTAGCCGCTGGAGCAGCAGACATTGGGCCCATGCGCGAAATAATGCGGTTAGGCATGGGTGATGGCATCATCCTAGGGAAACCTCGAACAGAACCATTCTGCACAGGAATGCTCTGAATTGACCATTGTGAGCGAGTCCACCCTGCACAGGACTAATATGGACTGACTCTGATGATGTTGGTTCTTGTTTTTGAGGAGCCATTTGACCTGAGCCACCCCTCTTTGTCCTGAGGATCCACTGGAGTGCCCTCCTCGTCCTCAAATATCTCTCGTATTTCTGTAGGCGTTCTTGCTGCGCACTGCCCGTAACTGCCAGAGTCATTCCTTTTCAAAGGTACTACTGAGTGCACAGCAATTTCTTTTGTTTCCTGGTGTGGCGGGTCTCTGTTGAGTACAGAGCGTAAAACCCTCTCCAGGATTGGATTAGGGATGTAACTGTTGGACTTATCCTCTTCAGCAGTAGCAACCAACACCACTTGCTCACAAAAAGTCACATTTTTCTTTTGTTGGACTTCCTACGATCGTCAAATCTACTAACTGAGACCAAATTACTCTTCATCTCTTCAGGCTTGGAGCTTTCAATTTCTGTTTTATTGTCACTTGGGCTGGGAGACTGCTGAGAGTTGTTGACAGGAAGAGTCAAAGGTGACGTACAATTTCGCAGCTTCTCAATAATCGAAGAGTCAGACTTGATTTTTTCTGGCTGTATGGTGATGTTTTCAAATCTCGATTTTAAGTCCTTGACGCTGCTGGACTGATCGTCTTTTTTCTCCATGTTTTCTCCCTTTGAAACTTGTCCCCTAGGCTTATCATCAAAACCTTGTTGCTTGTTTTCATGAGTAGGCCGGCTGAAGTCAACTTCGTCCCGAGTCTTGATTGCTTCTTGCTTGGCTTGGAGTTCTTTGAGCCACAGTTCTTGTTGCTGCATGGCAGTCTGGTGCCTTGTTGGTCCAGCTGGGCCAGCACTGTCGACTACGTCTTTGAAGCCGTTGTCATGAAGAATTTGTTGCCGCTTGAGTTGAAGCTGTTCAAGCAGTGACGTGAACCCTTGAGGAGTTTCAATTTCGGATGGTGGTGGAGGGAAGTCTTCGCTAGCTTGGCGGGAATGAGCGACTGAATTCAGCGGTGATGGGTATGGTGGCAGCACGAAATTCTCTTCACTCCCTGTGCGCTTTATTTCGTTCACTGGAGATCCCACTTGGTGGACCTGAGCCACTGTCACAAGCTTGTTCTGGCCCTCGTCGTTCTGCCCAAGCAAATATCCACCGTTTGCGTAGGTAATGGAGTCTGTTGTATGCGGGTTGAAGTGAGACATGGGTGGCAAACTTTGCGGCTGGTCGTCCCACGTCTTGTACATCCCTCCAGGCAGGGGGAAAGGAGGCCTGTCATTCTTACTCAGCTGCGAAGTGGTCCTTAGTGGAGGAGGAGGTGGTACTTTGGCCATGTGAATCAGTTTACTGCCGTGGAAGCTCTTTCTCATCAATTTACTCCTCTCCAAATTTGGGTTGCCCGAGTATTCGAGGTGACCTTCGGACAAGTAGCCGGAGAGACTTCCTTGGGGCTCAGCTTTGCCCAAGTTGGAGTCATCTTTGGAGCCTCCTTTGATCTGCACTTCGTCTTCTCTTAGATCCGGCATTGAGCGGTTCTTCCTGCGGATGAGTCCTCCCATGAGGAGCTTCCTGCGGACTTTGTGCTGCTTCTTATTCTTTTGTTCTTCTGCTTTAGCCTGTTTCTTGGCTTCTTTAGAAAGCTGATTAGAGACGAATTCTTTCTCTTTTTCTTTTTCTTTCTCTTTGGAAGACTTGTTCCTTTCCTCACTTCGCGCTCTCTTCTCTTCCTTCTTCCCGTTTGGAGGTTTTGTCCGCCCAAGGCCCCTGCCGGGGCGATCGTTCATAAGGTATTCTTCGTCTTCTACAGTGTTCTTCACTTTGGACGACGATCTTGATAACAGGCCTTTTCTGGTTTTGGGGAGAGTCGCGTAAATCTCGATACTCTTCTCAGGTGGTTTCTCTGGAGATTTTTCAGGGCTGCTAAGCTCTACAGGTGCTGGCACGACCGTCAGAAGCTCTCTGCTGTTCTGCCGGGAATGGTTCCCTTTGTCTCTTGACCCTTGCCTGGAATGGGAACCGCTGGAGCCTCGGTTGCTGCATCCACTGCCTTCGCGGCTATGTCGACCCTCTGCATCTGGAAACGAATATAATCATTTAAGCGATAAGCGAATGAGTTGTTGACTAAAGTCACCATAAATTCGGTTCAAAAGCGCAGGATTCAAAAACGCGGCACTCACGTCTTGGGCCATTGGGTTCCTCGAGCCGCTTGTGGATGCTCCTCGCCTGCATGATGCAAGTGTTGTGCTTCATCCGAGCAGCAGACGCTGCCTGGGGGTTGCTGTATGGAGCGTCCATCGCCTGCCTGGCTTTCCCGACAGCAGCGTTTGCAAAGGACAAGGCCTTTTCCAAATCCTCTGTGGCCTGCGAATGCTTGAGGAGCAAATCAGCCTCCTCGCATAAACGCTCGCATTCTAAAATAAATGAAAATCATGAGAAAATCGCTCAATTCAGCTTTACGGTTACTGTCAATGGACTGTAACTTACCGGACTGTCCACTCTTGTGAGCCAACTGCAAACTTGCTAGAACTGGAGACTGATGACCTTCCGGTATCTGGGCCAGCTGAAAAGCATAGTGAGGCATCAGCAAAATGCTCAAAGAAGTATACAAGATACACTAATCCATTAAAGATGTGGCAGCCCGCTACATTCAAATTGTTCTATGTGCATGTGTTATAAGTGCATCAAATGGACAGTTATTAGATGAGCCTGAAAAGGTTCTTGCTAGTATGGCAGCACATTCCAATTCACAAAATATGTAGGTTTAAGGGGAACTACATAGGCACTCACTTGTAGATTGTGTTTGAGCGTCTGCTGAAGGGGAAGACTGTCGGTGGATGAGAGTGAGTACGAGTCATACCCAGGGTCGCATTGGCTACCGCTGGAGCTTGATTCACCGCCTTTTAGGCTTGTTGGACTCCGTGGGACGACTTGACTCCTGTTGATGAGAGAAAACATCACTTTGTAGGTTTTGAATTGTATTTAGGTGACCTTTCAGTGGTGCAAGAGGAACCTTCCATGCTGATGATGACACGGCCCTTTACTTTCTCTCTGACAATTGGGAACATACCTACGAATGAAATAGCAGAAAGAGGGCTTCAAAATAGATATACATGGTTGGTAGAGAAGAGCCTAGTTTCCAAAAATCACATTTTCACCGATATTCTCCAAAAATTTGAGCCGATCTGGCTGTAAGTTTCTCGAAACAGTGGGTGTGGTGGGCATCGGACCCATTCCAATCGATTAAAGACCGAAATTTAGTGGAAAATGACACCCCGCACGCCAAGGTCCCTGACATCTCAAAAACACATACTCAAAATGGGTAAATAGGTACCCATTTTGATCCATAACCTCATCCAGAGGGTGCCAACCGTTCTGGGACCCATTTCATTGAATTCAGCGTCCAAAATTTACTGGAAAATGACACCCCACACGCCTAGATTGCCAAAAATCTCAAAAATCCATTTTTCGAAATACACATTTGACCCCTACCCCCACCCAGTATTGAGACATGAAATCATTTTTGCATGAAAACATAACTTAATTATTAGAGAAATAACAAAAAAAAAAAAACTCTTCATGTGATTTACTTAACGTTCTTCTATTCGTTTGGATTTTGCAAAGAAATGAAGACTGCGCACTCACCTCGACTGCATTTTGCCAATGATGAACTGGTACGGGTTCTCGAGCGACGTCGACGACGACGAACTGGCGCTGTTCCGATCACCGCTCCAATTTCCCGAGTCTCGTCGGACGAGTTCGGCGCCGACGCCGGCGCCGCGTCGTGCGGTTCCAAATTGGCTTGTCCATCCGCCGCCGGTGCGTGTCGGTGACGACATCGGCGACGAGAGGCCTTTTTGTATTTGTATGATCTGAGAGACGTTTTGGTATTCGCTGATCAGCCCGTTCTGCTTTTGAAGCTGAAATAACGTTAAAAAATTCAATATTATTTGGTCTTGAACTGAAAATATGACTCAGTAGAAGTTAATTGAAACTCGGACCAGCAGCATGGAGACTCATTCCAATTGATTCAGGGTCCAAAATTTAGTGGAAAATGATACCCCACACGCCTAGGTACCAGAAATCTCGAAAACACACATTCAAAATGGGTAGATAGGTACCCATTTTGACCCATAACCTCATCCAGAGGGCGCCAATCGTTCCCGGACCCATTTCATTGGGTTAACTACGCGCGGTATTTTGAACTTGAGATTATCCTGATATTCACAACAAGCTTTCAGTTGATCTAATTCTTAATCGTGTTGCAAATTTATTACGTGAGTTGATCAGCAACACGATTGTTGAATTCTTTCATGTTGGACAGGGATAGCTGTCGCTTATTGTGCATTACAAAGAGTGAAAATATCAACAGCGTTTTGAAGTAAAACTCTGCAAACTCTTTCACTGGGGTTGGTTATTCCTCGGACCAGGCGAATGGGCTCATTCCAATCGATTCAGCGTCCAAAATTAAGAGGAAAATGACACGCCTAGGTACCAAATATTTCAAAAACTCACGTTCAAAGTAGGTAGATAAACCCATTTTGACCCATAACTTCTTCCGGTGGGTGCCGATCATTCTGGGACCCATTTCATTGGATTCAGCGACCAAAATTTAGTGGAAAATTATAACTCACACGCCTAGGTACCAGAAATCTCGCAAATACATATTCTAAATGGGAAGGTAGATACCCATTTAGACCCATAACTTCTTCCGGCGGGTGCTGATCATTCTGGAACCCATTTCATTAGACTCAGCGTCCAAAATTTAGTGGAAAATGATACCCCACTCGCCTAGGTACCTGAAATATTGAGAACACAGATTCAAAATGGGTAATGATACCCATTTAGACCCATGACCTCTTCCAGTGGGCACCAATTGTTCTGGGACCATTTTGATCGGATTCAGCGTCCAAAATTTGGTGGAAAATGATACCCCACACACCTAGATTGTCAAAAATCTCGAAAAACACGAATTCAAAATGGGTAGATAGATTACCCATTTTGACCCATAACTTCTTCCGGCGGGTGCCGATCATTCTGGGACCAATAACCAACCAAAAGCGCGCCGACCAGCGCTACTCACCTGAATGTGAGGATCGACGGATTGCTGCTGCGGATTCGGCGTCAGAGCTCGCCTCTGCTGAGCTAAGCCGCCCAAATTGGGTTTTTCCGGACTCGGCGTCAGCGACCTCCTCGCCTGTTGAGCCGCCGGCACGTTCGGCTCCGCCTTGACGACGCCGAGCGCCCTCTGAGCGACCGTGATACTCTTGGGTGACGTCGAAGGGTCGACGGGCGTTCCGTCGGGGGCGGCGAACAGCAGCAGTAGCGGTTGGTAGCGGCCGCGTCGACACTTTTCAACGACCTGGTAAACAGCAGCCAACGTCAATTATATAACATCTACTGCCTATATACCGTCAAGTTAGTTAACGAGCACAAACTATCATATAAGTAGAGTCCGGATATTCATCGTATATAGCAATTTCAAATTGAATTCGGCCTTTTCCAAAATGAATTCGTTCATGCACAAAATGGATTCGACTTTTTACAAAATGCATTCGTCCTACATAAATTGGGATTTTTTTTTTTCTCTCGAAAAATAATAATTTATTGCAATGGTTTGCACACATGATAATGACGTACATGCAATTTGACATAAATGAATAATATTTAATTAATTCAATCACAAGAAATAAGCTATTAAATTTACAGAAAGGCCCAAGAAATTTAATACAAGTTTGCAAGAACGAAAAGTTTACTAAAAATAAAAAAAAGTTTAAGGTGATAATTGGTTTTTTCTCAATGCAGAGGCTGCCCTGACGCTGCTCTAGACTTGATGAAAAGCATATGCATCACAAAATTGGTAGTCATTGGGAGTGATTGCGGAAACATCTATTATTGTTTTTCGCAAAGGATGTTCTCCTGGGCTTCCTAGAATCCCTTAAAATTGCCTTCAAGATATGCTCACTTTCACGTGGAACTGAAATTTATACTATTTCTGTCGTATTTACTGTTGATATTTTGTCTAGTAATTGGGTTCGTTTGTTCCTGTTGAATAAATAAATAAAATTCCAGTGAATTGAGATGATTCTTTGGAAGGTTTCTAAGCCGCTGTACTCACCTGTTCCCATTTAGGGCCGACTTCACGGACGTTGGCGTCGTCGAAATATATCCAAATTTTGAGCTTCGTATGAAAGAAAAAAGTCGAATAGTGTTTGCCATAGTATGTGACAACACCGACGAGTTGATGTCCGCTTTTTGTCGGCGTCGGTAGAGTCGGCGTGTGAAAAACGTCGGAAAGACGAAGCGTCGTTCTGAGCGTGACAAGAAGACTCATAATATGTTCAAGCGACGGCCGATCTGAGTCCCAAACGATGCCGACAGAAACGATTTCCGGGTGATTCGTCAGAGTTCGTCGGATTTGAATTTTAGCGCCGCACGCGCTCTGTGGACACAAAGAGAACTAAGGTTAGCAACGCTGGATAACCTTCACCTAACATGACTCAACACCAAAATATTCAAGGCGAAAATCAAAGAATTATTGCTATAAAAGTAGTATTTAAATAAACTTGAATTGAATTCATAATGAAAATTGAATTTGTGAGTTTACTATGATGGTCGTTGAGGCAAATAAAATGTAAAAATTGTATTTCCTGGGAAGATAGAAGAGAGGGCTTCTAAAAAATACATTTTCTTTCCATTTTTTTAAATGCATTTATTTATGATAAAATAATGAATAAAAAGTCACACTTAAACTACTAGAAATAATATCAATGTTACTCCCCTATTTAAGCCAAGCTTGTGCTGAGGGAGAAGTTGCATTTACATACTCAACAGTAAATTATTTGTTACTATAAATGACTATAAAATAAATACATTTCGCATGATCCTAGAAATGGAACCATTTTGAGTATCAACTTACAATTCCCACCGCTAGGGCGCTAGTAGACGACAGCTACGGTCTTCAAGAGCCAGCCTCCCTCTGTCGCGCCCTAGCGGTTGGAATTGTATGTTGATACTCAAAATGGTTCCTTTTCTAGGATTATACGAAATATATAAAATAAAAACGATGAATCACTACTATTTAGAAATGTTTCCTCATATTATTTTTGAAGGAGTTTAATGGTAAGTCTGCAGTACATAAATTTGTTGGTAGATTATTAAAATAGAGGGCATCTTTGTATGAGTACAGTCGTTGCTCGAGCCAAAATATTTAGTTTCTTTGTTTTGAAGGATCATTCTTTCCATGCTTCTTGTGCCCACATGTTCCCTCAATTTCGTTTTCTAAATAAAGTTTGTATACATACACAACAGAGGTCCTATCCACTAACTTATATAAATCCGCGAATAGTGAGTCCGTGGGGTGCCTAATTTTGACTTCTGGGTGACAGATAAAACCTCTAATTTGGTCTTGGAAGCCGCACCCCACACTATTATATAAGGAGCGACTGTACCATGGCGTAATAAAAAAAATTATTTAGTTTTGGAGCACCAAACGATCTGATCTCTCGGCACAAAGGCACGTGTCTCATCATTTTAGTTATTATAACCTTAATGTGGGATTCCTACCCTAACGTTTGGTCTACAATCACCCCTGAATATTTTGTTTTATGCACCTGTTTAATAGAGGGGCAGCCACAGTTCATATCGCATGTATCATGTGCATGGCATGTGATTGATTCAATATGAGGTATAAACTATGATTGCCAAAAAAATCCCATAAAATTGGTTTTACCTATGTTCAATTTCAGATTTTTAAATTTCAACCAATGGTTCACCTTTTTCAGGTTAAAGGAAGCTTTTCTTGTGATTTTCCCCATGAATCCCCTCTATTACCAAGGCTGAGTCATCTGCAAAGCGTATGATTTTCCCATCTATTCCTCAAGAAGATGTAAATTATGTAATACAGTTGTTGTAAATTATGTAATACACTAGTAACAAGGAATGAAGAGAAAACCGCATAAGAAAAATATGCATTTTTACATACAATTTTACTAAGTAAGTAGGTATATACATTTCAATCTTTTGTAACAGGACCAAACTGGTACAGCGCAAACCTTGACTTGGAACCCATTTTATTTTTCAGATCCTAATTTTGGATTCTACAACTTATGGTTTCAAAAATAGTTTCAACTGGTTTCTTTGATTGTTTCCAAATTGTACCAACTCCGAGATACGGTCAAAATACTCATTTTACGTTGTGGTGCCGGTTTCTGATCAAATTATGCGTTTTGATCGGATATAAAGACGAATAAAAGAGTTTCTCCTATCAGAAAAACATCCTTTTGCAGGCAAAACGATTCAGTAAACTAACTAACTACCAAACCAAGTAGAAACATGAAAATCATGGCTTAAGTTTTACTCATTTTGGAGTTTACAGAAGAAATTTCTCCCTGTAAAAAATGGAAACACACTCAATAAAAGCAGCATATTTTTGACAGGGGTTGGTTATTTCGCGGACCAGGAGCATGTCATTGATTCAGCGTCCAAAATTTAGTAAGAAATGATGCCCCACACGCCTAGGTGCCAGAAATCTCGAAAAGACACATTCAAAAAAGATGAATAGATACCCATTTTAACCCATAACCTCTTCTGGTGGGCTCCAATCGTCCTGGGGTCCATTTCATTGGATTTAGCGTCCAAAGTTTAGTGGAAAATAATACCCCACTGGCCTAGATCGCCGAAAAACTCGAAAATTCATTTTTCGAAATACACATTTTGACCCCTACCCCCCGCCAATTTGATTTGATCGGGCTGAAATGTTTTGAGGACCAACTAAACCCGGAAATGAGTCCCTGGCCCGAATTTCAGATTTTTAGACATTTTTCTACTACCAAAATCGGCGGAGACGGCGTACGGACATTTGCTTGGTATTCAAGGAATAACCAACCAAAGGAAAACTTGGTTTACCAATTATTAAAAGCTTAATACATATTTTTTGTCAAAAGCTTGATAAAAATGTATTGAATCAACTGACAAGGGCATTTGTCCGTTTCTATTGTGTTGAAAAGCAATAGAAGTCCATGTACTACACTTGGCAATACCCAAATTACTGTTGAGGGATAAAAGGGCCATGATACTTAGGGACTTTCTGAGATCTAGAAACAAACCCTTCATGTGAAATACAGAAATTTATTACATAGGGACCTGAATGTGTTGAAAAACGTGTCAGTTTTGGGGGAATTTGTTAATAGTTTCGACAATATGACACAATCGCCAAAAGTTGAAGTAATAATCACCTTTTCATCGGACTCATCGGACAATTTTTTGGTTTTGTCGACAAATATGTACAAAATGAATAGAATTTGACTTTTGAAATTGACGTTCAACTTACCGGACAATCTCTGATGTCGCCCATCCCGCCGGCTTTCTTCAGGAGCTGCCCAAACAAGTCTGGATGTGTTGGGCTTGGCGCTTGTCTGGCTTGGGAAATCAGTGCCGATGCCGAGACGTAGTGAACCATCTGGAATTTAATTGGAAAATACAAAATTAAACTTGATGGTAATCGATGTGTTTAAGCCATTTACAATTACTCAGGTGGTGCAGTTGGCATCCTGATAAACACTACAGCCGCTTGACGGACTGATGGGTAGAAATTACTGAGCACTTTGGAGCTACAGGAAAACACTAACAATACCAACCGCCAAAATCAACCACGCTGAGTTCAGTAAAAATTACCAAGTTCAACCTTGTAGATGGCGAGAGGGCGAATACACCAAAAACAATGCCAATGAGCATCGGCAAAAAATACATAAACATAAAATACATAATACAAAAACACAAAACATACCTGTGAGGTATCGCCACGCCAATTCCCTTATCTCTCAATTGATTTCTTTTAAATCATTCAAGTGTCCTACTGGCGATGGTACAGTGGCAACTGGTGCATATTGACTCTGAGAAAAGCATTGCATTGAATGCTAGTAAGGATCCGCATAGAGGGTATCACTCAGTTCTCCAATGATTGACGCTGTCACGGACCCAACAATTCCCTTTTTGAAGGCTAATTACTCCATTTGCGACCGTGCAGTTTGCACGCATAACTGACAAAAGCGTCGTAGTGAACGCCAGTGATTCATTGCATGGAGGAATGCCCGATTTTCAGCAGGTTGGCATTGGCGAGGAACTTCAAATCTATATTTCCAGGGACTTTGCATTGAGCAAGGCTTTGCATAGAAGAATGCCTTATTTCCCGCCGGCAGACACTGGCAAGGACCCCCAAATCCCCATATTAGTGACAGTTCATTGGCATCATTAGTGTGCATAACTGACAAAAGCGTCGTACCGAACAATAGTGAGGCTCTGCATAGAAGAATGCCTGCTATTCCCTGCATGTTGACGCCAGCGAGGACCTCCAAATTCCATTTCCAGAGACTTTGCATAGAGCAAGGCTTTGCATAGAGGAATGCCTTATTTCCCGCCGGTAGACACTGGCAAGGACCCCAAAAGCCCCATATTTAGAAACTGATTACACCACTAGTGATGGCGCAGTGGCAACATTGGCTCACATAACTGACAAACGCTTCGCATTGAACGCTCGTGAGTCTCTTGCAGAGGCATGGAGGAATGCCCTATTTCTTGCAGGTTGACGCCGGCGAGGACCCCAAAATCCCCATATTTAGAAACTGATTACACCGTCAGGAACTGTGTAGTGGCAACATCGGTGTGCATAACTGACAAACGCTTCACATTGAACATTAGCAAGGCTCCGCATGGAGGAATGCTCTATGTCATGCAGGTTGGCATTGGCGAGGAACTTCAAATCTCTATTTCCAGGGACTTCGCATAGAGCAAGGCTTCGCATAAAGGAATGCCTTATTTCTTGTCGGAAGACACTGGCAAGGACCCCAAATCCCCATATTAGTGACGGTGCAGTGGCAACATTAGTGCGCACAACTGACAAAAGCGTCGTATTGAACGCTAGTGAGGCTATGCATAGAGGAATGCCTGCTATTCCCTGCATGTTGACGCCAGCGAGGACCTCCAAATCCCATTTCCAGAGACTTTGTATAGAGCTCTGCATGGAGGAATGCCCTATGTCATGCAGGTTGGCGCTGGCAAGGACCTTCATATTCACATTTTCAGAGACTAATTAAAGGCTTTACATGGAGGAATGCCGGTTGACGCCGGCAAGGACCCCAAAAGCCCCATATTTAGGAACTAATAACCTCATTAGTGACGGTGCAGTGGCAACATTGGCTCACATGACTGACAAAAGCTTCGCATTGAAGGCTTGTGAGGCTCTGCATGGAGGAAGGCCTATTTCCTGCAGGTTGGCGCTGGCAAGGACCTTCAAATCCCCATTTCCAGATACTAATTACACCACTAGTGATGGTGCAATGGCAACTTTGGTGCTCAGTAACTCTGACAATTGATTGACATAGGACATTAGTAAGGCTATGTATCAAGGACTGCCCAGTTCCCTGCATTTTGACGCCGGCAACGACCTTCAAATCCCCATTTTCAGATACTAACTACCCCATAAGTCATGGTGCAGTTGGCGCGCATAACTGACAAAAGTTTCGTATTGAATGCTAGTGAGGCTCTACATGAAGGAACGCCTTATTTCCTGCAGGTTGACGCTGGCAAGGACCTCCAAATCCCATTTCCAGAGACTTTGCATAGAGCAAGGCTTTGCATAGAGGAATGCTTTTAAACGCTTGTGTTGCTCAGCACGGAGGAGGCCCTATTTCCTGCAGGTTGATGCTGGCAAGGACCTTCAAACCCCCATTTTTAGTGATTAATTAGAGGCTCTGCATGGAGGAACGCCTTATTTCCAACATGTTGACACCGGCAAGGACCTATAAGTCACCTTTTTTAGAGACTAACTTCCCCATAAGTGATGGTGAAGTGGCAACATAAGCGCGCAGTGACTCTGACAAAGGTTTGCATTCAACAAATGGGACAATGACGCCGGTACAAGCATATATAAATACAAACAAAAATGTATGCATGATGGCTCAAATAAAAGAAGAAGACTAACTACAAGAATAGCACACCATACCTATGGAACCCATATCATGTTGTCTTTGACAATTTCCTTAGGATTTAGCGGTATTAGTTGATGAGGTCTCACAGTTTAGGCCACTAAAGAGTTGCAAGCTAAAACCATGGTTGTGCCGGCAAATTTAGCACATATTCTCAACTTATGGAGAGTGGTGATATCGTTTGCTGCCTGCTTCCAACGTGCAAAGCGAATATAAAGGGATAAATTGCGCCTAATTAAGGAAACGAATTTAAAAAAAAGAAGAAATAACGGCTAATGTGCAGCTGTTATTGGTTCAACGGTTTGATTGGCCACAACACAGCAATCTGTTCTGGCAGAAGAGAACGCATTTCCATGTTGGAGTTGATTAACGACTCGCTACGAGAAATGGAAGAAAGAAAAGGATGACGAGCGTTGGCACATCATACGTAGGAGACCAAGTTACGCAGTCGTTTTGAGCGCGGGGCACGAAATACAATTTTTCGTGAAATCCAACGTTTTGCAAGAGGCGCGAGCATGATCGCATTTGATGAAAAAACGTGAGTTCCGCGAGATGAAGGCAAATCATCAGGCTGTCTACCACAATGTCGCGATTGAGACATGGAGTTGAAGTCTCCTACTCCGCCTCCGTTGTCAGGACAACAAGGAGTTCAAAACGTGTCACTGCGCATGCGCAATTGATGCTTTTTACCTTATTGCCAGTAGTATTATATAGTTCCAATACATACTAATGATCGGATAAAATCAGTACATCGTATATTAGAGGGCAAAAACATTGCAACATTATCGATGTTCAAAATATCGATATTTTAGTTCCAATAACCGATGTTTTAATTTCGAGATTTCCCTTTTAATTTTAGCCTGATATTGATAATTTCAATCTGATAAGAATTTTCGATGTATTTTTTTCGAGCTTTCAGCACGTTTCAGCCCGTTTGGACCAAATTTGGGGAGAGGAGGGGGTCAAAATGTATTTTTAGAAAAATGGATTTACGAGGCTTTTGGCGATCTAGGCGTGTTGGGTATCATTTTCCACTAAATTTTGGACGCTGAATCCAATGAAATGGGTCCAAGAACGATTGGCACCCAAACTGATCGTCTAGAGGCGTGAGTGATGATTGAGTCAGTGTTGGGAGGTATGATTGAAAGAAACCTTGAATTTCGGATTGACTGAAGCGACAAACTGATCGTGTAGAGTAAAGATGGGCAAAGTAGTTCATTAAACGGAACTATTTCTTCTTAGTTCGTTCACTAAAGTGAACTGGTTTAAGGAACTAGTTCAATTGAACCATCTAGTTCACATTTTTAAATTAATGCGTGATTTACTACATTTAGCAGTTTAGGTTCATTGCACTGCATTGTTGCACCTCTAGACCAGATCAAGTTAACAAGTCAAAATAGCTATAATACGTTTATAAGAAACAAACAGGTCATCGAAACTGGGACTCTCTAATAATATTATCTTATGGCAGGCAACTGCAATGACAATATTGACAATGCCATGAATGTCGAACTATTTTGATTTTGAACGCCTAGTGACTATTTTACTGGTGACGAACGCCAGCTAGTTCAGAATAGTTCAGACATACAAATCAATTAGGACCAAAGGAACTATTGAACTATAAGGAAGGTGAACTATGATATGAACTATGTGTGTATGCGTCTGCGTAGTACGTATAGCAACGACATTTTGATTTTACCCAGTACCAAGCCAAGCCGAACTGAACTGTAGTTCGCCTGAACGACCGACTGATGTGAATAGTTCACACTCTGGAGCAGTTCACTTGAACTAGTTCGTTCGCGAACTACACATCTCTAGTATAGAGGGGTGATTGAGTCTGTTCGTGTCACTCTTTCCCATTTTTGGCCGCATCAACTCCAATAACTCTCTCCAATAAGTTCGAAGAAAGTTTTTATAATCGTTTGGTTTACGTAAAACATTGAGCAAACGATCGTGAGTGAATCGATTTTTCAGCTTGTACCATTCCTTCGACCATCGTCGTTTCCTTTTTTGGTCATTCTTCTCTTTTTTCAAGGCTATGATCGTCAAAGAAAAGGAAGCCCAGATCACTTTTCGAATGCATACTGAAAGAAAGGAATGCCCTTGATGCAAAACGCGGCGAGCAAGCTCAATACGACAGCACAGAAACTCGACTACGAATGAACGCTGACAGATTGAGAGAAGCGTTGAGTGAAGCGCCACCACGTGCTATCAGTAAAACTGATCGTGACCTACACGATCAGTTTTACTGACAGTCTGGTCCCTCAGTTTTACTGATAGCACGCGGTGGCGCTTCATTCAACGCTTCAGACAATCTGTCAGTGTTCATTCGTAGTCGAGTTTCTGTGCTGTCGTATTGAGCTTGCTTGCCGCGTTTTGCATCAAGGGCATTCCTTTCTTTCAGTATGCTCTCGAAAAGTGATCTGGGCTTCCTTGCTTGGACGATTATAGCCTTAAAAAAAGATGGTCGAAGGAATGGTACAAGCTGAGAAATCGATTCACTCACGATCGTTTGCTCAATGTTTTGCGTGAAACGGAACCAAACGATTATAAAAACTTTCTTCGAATGAACGAAAAAAGTTTCGATTAGTTATTGGAGTTGGTGTGGCCGAAAATTGAAAAGACTGGCACAGTTGTGCGAGAATCTATTCCCGCGACACAGAGACTGTGTGATAACCTTGAGGTACCTAGCTTCTGGAATGGACTTGGAGGACCTAAAGTTCATGTCTGCGATTGCTCCTCAAACACTGGAAGTTATCATAATGGAAACGGTCCACCTGCTGCTTGATCTGCGCTGCTGGGGCCGAGGTATCCGACATGTATACATCCGCAATCGTAACTGAGACGAACTGACACAATCACCCATCTACACGATCAGTTTACCGCTTCAGTCAGTCCGAAATTGTTTCGATCATTGTCAGTTTCTTTCGATCACCTCCCAGCACTGACTCAACCATCACTCACGCCCCTAGACGATCAGTTTGCTCCTTCAATCACCTCGCGTCAATCTCGGAGGGACCAGACTGTCAGTAAAACTGATCGCACCTACTTTATACCTGAAAGGCGCCTAAGAAGTACCAGAATGAATTACCTGAGTGAAAGGGAGCGGCTCCGACGTGGCGCCGCAGGCTCCGCACACGGACTGTTCGACGAGAGTCATCGCAAATTTGACGTGGGGGATGCAGTGACGGGCGCTGCACAGGTCTTCCACTTCGTCACAGGCCAAGTGGAAATGTATTCGCAGCAAGATGTTTTCCTGAAACGCAAAATTATAATTAACGGTTAAAAATCAACCGAAATTTAACGAATGGTGCAACAATCATATTTGCCTCAGTTCCAAAAATGTGGTTATGTAAAAAAAAAAAAAAAAAAAAAAAAAAAAAAAAAAAAAAAAAAAAAAAAAAAAAATCAACAAACGCAGCGGATTCTTTTATAGGGGTTGGTTATTGCACGGACAAGGCGCATGGGGACTCACACCAATGGATTCAGCGTCCAAAACGAGACCCCAAACGCCAATAAAACGGAAATCTCGAAAACCCACATTCGAAATAGGTAGATAGATACCCATATTTTGACGCATAACGTGTCATATATTGAGAAGAATCCATTAGTTTTTGAAACGTACATTCACTTTTTCCATGTAAAAAACCTCCAACTTGACGTGAAAATACAAAAGCTCAACTTTTGAGACAATATTTTTTGTGAATTATTCTTTTATTGTCGTCGATACTGAAGTAGATAGAAACATTCGAATATAGCAACCTAGCTTTCAGCTCAGCAAATGGGAAATGTGGGGTATATCTTCGTACGACGTTATAAATTGATGTATTTAGGCGAATTTTAATGCTTCTAGTGAGAGCACTCCGGAGCGTTTTACGGAACGTGATTAACACGTTCACTGCGGGACACGCGCTCAGCGCGTTAGCTCTGTTCCAGTGTGCGCGTCGCACGCGCCTGGCGCGTGAAGGCAGCCTTCACTTCAGATCGCTCCTCCAGTAAACCAGAAAGTGAAATGGAATATATTTCTACTTCCCGCGCCAGCTTTGAACCTTCTGAAGGTACTGTAAACGTCGGAGTCAGAAACAGAGCGCGTGAGCTCTGTTCCAATGTGTGCGTCGCACGCGCCTGGCGCGTGAAGGTAGCCTTCACATCAGATCGCTCCTCTAGTATACCAGAAAGTGAAACTCCAAAAAAAATATTGCTTTATTTTTAAAACACAATACGTTTCTAATATCTATATTGTTATCATCTACATCATATATTCTGGGTATTATTTACCTAAAGTTGAATCAAATTCTATCACTCACGCGCCAGTCGCGTAAGCCGCACTGGGTCAGGAGCTCGCTTCGAATTTCTTTCTACATGCGGCGCACTCACCTGGCGCGTTCCTATTTCAGATGACTCCCGCACAGCTGCTCAAACGAGCTCAACAATTCCGCAGCGGACGTGTTAAGTAAAATGCGACCAATATTTTTGTAATTGACGATACTTACGAAGCATTCAGCGGCGTCGTCCATAAAACCCAGCTGAAATCGCTGCTGATCGAAGAAGGATTCAGCGAGTGCTCTTCGCAGGGCGTCAGGCGGCAATGCGCTCTCATGGCTGAACTGCAGTTGGGAAAACAGTTCCTGCAACAAAAAGGAAAAACACATTTCAATTTTACTACCTTGGAAACTACAGCGCGATAATCCGAATAATTGCGTTTATCCGTTTATCATTTTTCTCTTTGTAGAAGGTGGTAGTTTTTGTTGCTTCTTTCGGGATTTTTTTTTTGTTTTTTTTTCAGAAGTGATGGGAAAACGAGGTCTTTGTTCTTTGGGCAAGGGCCATGGGAAAAGTCGGAGGAAGGGAAGCTTTTATTAATGAGGACGGAGTAATAGGTTTTCCGGTCTCACGCTCTGTTATACAGTTCTCGCGAAGATGTGATCTGAGGTCTACTACCGACTGAAAGAACAAATCACTTTTCAAGAGCTGTAAGGATTACAGTTTCGAGTAAGTGGAGGTCTTCATCGTACACTTTAGTACTGACGATACCCGCAAACGACTGGAGCGCTGGATTACGGTGGAATAAGAACTGTTAAAGACGAGTAGTCGATAATCATACAGATTTCTACGGAAAACTGACAGTATAGCCCATAGGGTAGGCATTGTTTCATCACACTCCCTTTGCTATTTGCACCTATGTTTGCCACCAGTCCATCGATATCCCTTGTGTCGATTCTGAACACATCGATTGAAACTCGTCCATTTTCAGTTAAGATTCTAGCTTCTGTCCAGTGAGATAGCTCAACAATGAGTAAAAACGCCGCAAAGTCATCCACAATGGTTGATTATTCCTTGGAGATAAACAGTGTCTCAGACTCATTCCAATCGATTCAGCGTTCAAAATTTTGTGGAAAATGATACCCCACACGCCTAGGTTCCAAAAATATCGAAAACACATTTCGAAAAGGGTAGATAGATGCTCATTTTGGCCCAAAACCTCATCCAGAGGACGCCAATCATTCCGGAACCCATTTCATTGGATTCAGCGTCCAGAATTTAGTGGAAAATGATACCCACCACGCCTAGATCGCCAAAAATCTCAAAAATCCATTTTTCAAAATACACATTTTGACCCATACCCCACCCAAATTTGGTCCGATCGGGCAGAAAATTTTCAAGGACCAACTAGAGCCGGGAAAGAACCCCTGACCCAAATTCCAGATTTTTAGAAAATTTTCTACTACCAAAGTTGGCGTGGACGGCGGACGGACATTTGATCTAGACATCTTGAGGCGTCCAGAAGAAAAATTTTGGGCGGAACCAAAGAGATTGTCATTTTGCATGAAAACATCAGTTCATGGAACAACCAACTATAATTAGATACTTCATTAAGTGCTCATTTTGACCCACACCCGGTTAGCACCAATTGGTTCAGGACTCGATGGATTTATCGCCCAAAATGAAGTAGAAAATGATATCCCACATGCCTAATTCTCAAAATCCCCAAAAAATCGTGTCTCATAAAACATTTTTACCCTCTTCACATGTTGGCCAATTGGGCTGAAAAGTTTCAAGGCTAACAAAAGGCAGAAAGAGGTATATGTTCAAAATTTCAGATTTGCGTAAAATGATCACTATCTTAGTACCAACAACGGCGTGGACGTCGGAAGGACATATCGGTTTTGGTTCATTATTCCTTGAATAATCCGATCGGCCCTGCAATTTGATAGTTTGAGTTTCTTGGTGTCCTAATTGAAACAAATTTCTGAAATTTCCGCCCGCCAGCGCTGACATTAATAGTAGATAATTTACTGGAAATTGGACATAGCTCGTCCGCTAACCTTTCAGTCCGATCGACATTAATTTAGTACGAGTGAAAATTAGTTATAAAATCGAAAATGAAAACTCCGATTTGACATCGCTGGACATGTGCAAATAACATTCACTAAATCTAGGGAATTATTCGTCCCTGAGAGTGGCTGGACTGGGCTATAATGACACATTTTTGAATATATTTCTTGAAATTAACGGTAAAATTCATCTTTTGAAATCAGGAAATTGAATAAAGATGAAAGACAAGTAACTGTTAAGTTGTTTAGGGAAACATTGGAAGCCTAATTTCTGTCCATTTAACCCTTGGGCGAGCGCGGTTAATCTGTGAGATGAAGTATCCAATTATGGTTGGTTATTTCTTGAAATTATGTTTTTTGACGATCTAGGCGTGTTGGGTATCATTTTCCACTAAATTTTGGATGCTGAATCCAATGAAATGGGTCCTGGGATGATTGGACCGCGTCCAAAGAGGTTGTGGCCGAAATGGGTATCTATCTACCCATTATGAATATGCGTTTTCTAGATTTCTGGTACCTAGGCGTGTGGGGTATCATTTTCCACCAAATTTTGAACGCTGAATCCAATGAAATGGGCCCCGGAACGATTGGCGCCCTCTGAATGAGGTTATGGGTCAAAAAGTGTACCTATCTACCCATTTCGAATGTGTGAGACAAAAGGGAATCTTCTCTTGGTTGATAGCCCAGAGAATTGATTTTTATTTTTTTCAATTGAGCACAGTATGATTTCGTTATGTCTATAATGTTATAATTGAAACTCGTCATGTACAAAATTTGTTAGAAAACAACGTATAGTATTCAAGTATTCAAGCAACTCCCCCCGCACAGGGGATACCCTATGGTTCCGAGGCATTTCCACTGTATATACATTCTGACTAACTTCTCTGTAATCAATTCGAAATGAAGTCAATCATTCAGACACAAGTAAACAGTTTAGTAGTTTAGAGGCCTCATTTCCCTCCATTTAACGACAAGAATTTTTAACGATCTTTAACGATTTTTAAAGGATTTTTTAGAAGAGGATTGGAGAGACTCAATACAGGACCAACTCCTACACCACACGTCATCATGTGTTGTGATTACAGCGAAAAATACTGCGGCCGATTCGCAGAAATGAGTTCGGCCGTTGGTTGAGAATTTGTGTGTAAATATGTGGTCAAGATGGGAGGTTGTGAGAAGAGGAGGACTGATATTATGGTAATTTGGGCTTCTTGACCGATCAGATTCCCGACCGCGCCCATTATTCGTCATTATCGTCAGATCAGTGGCTGTTGGGACGGTCGAAGGGATGATAGGTACGCCCTCGTCCAGGTCCCAGGTGGACTCCCTTCAAGGAGAACAGGATCAACTGGGGTGGATGCACTGGCGAGCGGGAAATCCTGGCGGGAAGACCAGCCTGGGCGGGAAAGTGGGTTTTGGTTTTGTTTTGAACTGCACGGTTCAACTTCTCTTTCGACTTGAAACGCTCGTTGTTTTGTTTCGCTGCGGTTTCCATTTAACAAAGGCACGATCTCGACTGGCAAGTTCGTCTCAACTCTCAACCACCCGCTGCATCGCAGGCAATTCACCATCTCCACGGAAAGATTTCCTTCCAAACACCACAGCACGTAAAGCAGAGTAAAGAAAGCTGTCGCCGTAAAGCGGTGTAGAATCATATTTTATTCGCGAGTATTTCTTGATGAATCAAATTCCTGCCACCTAGTGCCCCTAGGTAACCTGGGTATGTACAAAATCAAGAATACTGAAGTAACTCACCCAATAATCTGGGATGTATTTCTTCAGTAGAGGCCAGGAAACCAAGTATTCGAAACAGGATGAATTCAGAAGATGGGTTATTAGCGGAGCATATTATTTCAGATGAAAGCCGAGAAGCCAAGAAGCCAAGAACGAAAAGCGGCGTCCCAAGTTGGCGTGCGTTCAAGTAGAAGTCAAATCAGCTGAAATCACTGTCTTCCTGATGGGTAGTCCAATGTGTTTCTCACCCCAATGCAAAGAAGTGAGCCACAATTATAAGGAGAGCGTACCCCACGGGTTATGCTTCTCCTTCCCACTGCTTGCCAGTCTTAACAGACTGGAATGATTGTCCCTTTATTCAGCAGGGCTTGGATAGGGAGTAGTTTAGTACCGACTAGCGGTAGTTCGTGCATTCTAGCTCTCACTCCCACTTCAGCAGAGTGGTTCCCGAGTGTTGCATCTCAACTCCCAGAGCCAGTCTGTTTTGGTACATCCTACACGGATGTATGCAGCACAGACCTACCCATTATAGGCACCTTCATTGGGTGAAGCCCTCTGGCTAGGGTATGCCTCAACCACGACCCCCGCGAACGGTCCATTATTTCGGACCGTAGTTTCCTACCTCAATTGGGGAGGCTGACCGGTGAGGCTTTGCCGAAGCAAACCTGTAAACCTACCTAGCAAACCTACCTGATGGGTAGTGAGGGCTAGTAATAAACTCCAAGTATCCACTCAATATTAACGATATACTGGGTAGTATAATTATGAACACGAGATCGGCTATTCACGCCATTCCCAATGGTGAGAAATCAACCAGGAAAATGGAAGGACATCTACCACTTTCATTTGGCAAAAGCAGTACCGTCGACTTTTATTGACGTTATAGCTGGAAACTGCTCGTTTTCATACGCTATCTAGCCACCACATTGCTTAGTTGCTACATGTGGGTGACTACTTCTGGCTTCGAGTGAATCCTCTCTCTAATAACTGACCTAGAAGGCTACAGTCTGCGAAACTGGTGGGTTTCAAAGGCAGAATGACGAGCAAGTTTGGTTGGCCAATGACCTCCAGACCGATTAGAACTATCCTGGCAGGATAAAACAACTATTACTGTTCAAATCCCCTTTTGATACTGTTTTTCCACCAA
Organism: Cyrtorhinus lividipennis; assembly: GCA_019603395.1. NCBI lineage: Eukaryota > Metazoa > Arthropoda > Insecta > Hemiptera > Miridae > Cyrtorhinus > Cyrtorhinus lividipennis. The sequence continues at coordinate 6,072,670 of CM034008.1, forward strand.
AATTATACCTCATTTTCAGCCATTCTACGATCGCTATTTGACCACTCAAGTCACTCTACGCACATTGCTTCGATGCAGTCTACAATTGGTGTATTATACTATGTAAATTTAAGGGCGCTCGGTAGTCTAGTGGAATAGACGAAGGATTGGTGTGGTACTCCGAGCGGCCAGGGTTCGAATCCTGGCTAGAGCAACTTGTTTGTCTTGACCCTCATATTCGTCCTCTTCACTGAAGGGGGTGAGGCAATAAGTAGCCACGAGCGAAATCGTCAATCAGATCAATTTACGATCTTCTTTGGAGGACGGCTGACGACGTCCGCGACACCTGACCAGGGTAGTCGGACGTAAATCCAAGGTGAAAGTCCTTGTTTACTTTACTTTACTTTACTTACTATGTAAATTTAGACATCTGTGTGGTCAAATGAGGACGGATGGGGTGAAAATATTTACAATAACTACAAAATCACTGGATTTACCAGTTAACAAGAGGAAAATTCAACTCTTTCAGACTCATTTTCAATTTCTAGCTTCTCCTTTCACCACAATTTCCCTCTTTTAGCCTTACTCATCCCCATTTAAGATACAAATGAAGAGTTTAGGGGTCAAAATGTGTTTTTTGAAAAATGGACTTTCGAGATTTTCGGCGATCTAGGCGTGTGGGGTATCATTTTCCACTAAATTTTGGACGCTGAATCCGAAGAGATGGGTCCCGGATCGATTTGGGCCCACCGGAAGAGGTTATGGGTGCTATTTCAAAAGTGGGTTTCGAGATTTTTAGGTACCTATTACCTTGGAGTGAGTCATTTTTTTTTTTTTTTTTTTTTTTTAGCCATTTTGAGCCCTTCAAAACTTTTTTCCCCTTCCACCAAAAACTTTACCAATTTTTCCTGGAGTCCCTAAAGGGCTGACACTGATTTTGACTTCACCCCCGCCCTGAACCAGGTCCTTCTCCATCCAGTCGTATTTTTCTCGAGCCCTTTTGAGCCCCTTTAAGGGCCAATTGCAGCCGTAGCCCCATATTTACACTACTCCCATGCTCCTGGTCTGAGGAATAACCAACCCCTGTGAAAGAATAAGCAGCGTCTTTTCCCTACACTCTTCAAATTTCGCCTCATCGGCCCAGACTTGGCACTTATTACCGTCAATTTCCGTTGGTTAAGTACGTAGATGACCATTGAGACTCCGAAAAATTCCACTAAAAAGAGTTATTAGTTAATCATCAACCAAATAAGACTACTAATATCTTCTGTAGCCGACAATAGGAATCGTAGGTCAGTTCCAATAAGTAGGCTAGAAACAGCGAATAATAAAAACCGCGGTGAAGTTCGGTTAAAGTATGAAAATTTCTCCCTCGTTTTTCGCAGCTGAGTGAACCCATAGCTCATCTCCATACTATTAACACATATTTCACGGTGTTCGCTTTCTCCTGACCAAAGACTTCCTCTCGTCCGCTCTGGTTATCCACGAACATTCTCTTTGTAGCCTATTAACTGGCCCGGTCTCCGCATTTATAATCGATTGAGAATTTTTCGAACTGAATACTCACTCGGTTGAATCGCTCTCTAACTGGTGGGAATGCAGAAAACGTCAGCTCCACGGCTCATTGGATACTTGGTGTTGGTGAGTAATGACAATAATGTGAGATGGATATTTAACCAGCAGACTTTTAGCTTAATTAAAATAATGGCTCAAGTAGGTGATCTTATAAGGAGGGGACAAGATCAACTAATTTCCAAGAGACTTCAAGAAATACAAAGAACGCATGGGTGGTAAATTCATTCAAATTCTTACAAAGGGGTTAGTTATTCCTCGGACTAGGCACATGGAGACTAATTTAAAAACATGCGGAAAACAGTGGGTGTGGTGGGTCCCGGACCCATTCCAATCGATTCAGGGTCCAAAATTTAGTAGAAAATGATACCCCACACGCCTAGGTACCAGAAATCTCGAAAACACACATTCGAAATGGGTAGATAGGCACCCATTTTGACCCATAACCTCTTCCGGTGGATCCCAATCGTTCTGGGACCCATTTCATTGAATTCAGCGTTCAAAATTTAGTGGAAAATTATACCGCACACGCATGCCTAGATCGGCATAAATCTCGAAAAACCATTTTTCGAATTACACATTTTGACCTATCCCGCCCAAATTTGGTCCGATCGGGCAGAAAATTTTTAAGGACCAACTAGAGACGGCAACGGCCCCCCGTTCCAAATTTCAGATTTTGAAAAAATATTCTACTACCAAAGTCGACGTGGACGGCGGACGGACATCTGACTTGTTTGATCTAGACACTTTGAAACGCCCTGAAAACAATTTTGGGCTGAATCTGACAGATTGACTTTTTGCACAAAAATATATTTGCCATTATTTACATTGAATTTAGATGGTGTTTGTCGACCACATTTCACATGAAACGTAGGAAACACACCCTCAAAATTTACATAGATTTGTCGTAGTTCTTTAACGAAAAGATTCCAAAGCACCTCCTCAGAAATATAGGCTCCCATAGAAAGCTGATTGATCCCATTGGATGGTTTAAAATTCCAGAAACTAATTCGAAGAGGAGCCTCGAAGAGTCGAGAGACGGCCTATCATTACGGAAATATTTGGACGAGGCCGGGAATGAGTTTCTCCACGTAATTATCACTTGCCGCTTCTGGTCTCTCGTTGGATCAGTTTTGATTGAAGGAGGGGAAAAAAGGACACAGAGAAGGAACACATAACAGGATTTTTTGAGACGGTAAATACACAGTTCGAGACCGTCCAGGGTGAGATTACAGGTTGGGACTTTCGGTTTTCATGGCCAATTTCTGACGAGGGCTTTGAGGATCAGCAGTTGGGCTCTTTGATCGTCAACGGAGACTGAAAGAGGTAATCAGGGTGAATTGAACATAGCCATGGTTATAGAGGCTCGACTCAAACAAGTGCTGAGTGGCAGGTTGCATCGAAGATCAACATCGAAGGGAGAATCTTGTGTGAGAAGGAAGCAGAAATTGAGGTCCACAGTCCAGAATGAGGAGATTTCCTGCCAGATGGGCAGGTTTCCTTGTGGTCCGTCTGGTCAAGCCTTGATTTGAGCATTTGATGCATTCGTTGCGATCGAATTCGCGTCAATAACCTTTGGCAACAAAGTTAGGGAAAAAATGGGAGGGAAACCGGGGGTGCGGCGGGTCTCAGACCCATAACAATCGATTCAGGGTCCAAAATTTAGTGGAAATCGATACCCCACACGCCAAGGTACCAGAAATTTCGGAAACACCAATTTGAAATGGGTAGATAAATACGCATTTTGACCCATAACCTTCCAGTAGGCGCTGATCGTTTTAGGACTCACTTCATTGGATTCAGCGTCCGAAATTTGGTGTAGTGTGGGGAATTATTTTCCACTAAATTTTGGACGCTGAATCCAATGAGACGGGTCGCGGGACGATTGACGCCCACCCGAACAGGTTATGGGTAAAAATGGGTATCTATCTACCCATTTCGAAAGTGGGTTTTCGAGATTTCTGGTACCTAGGCGTGTGGGGTACCATTTTCCACTAAATTGTGGACGCTGAATCCAATGAGACGGGTCCCGGGATGATTGGCGCTCACTGGATGAGGTTATGGGTCAAAATGGGTGCCTCTCTACCCATTTCAAATGTGTGTTTTAGAGATTTCTGGCGTTTGGGGTATCATTTTCCACTAAATTTTGGACACTTAACCGATTCAAATGAGTCTCCGTGCTGCTGGTCCATGGAATAACCAATTCCTGTTGAAGAATTTGCTGCATTTGTTGCCTGAATTGATCCTCGTCGGTACAGTTCCCGTTAACCATCATTTTGATAAAGAAAATTCCGTTATAATTTGATGTAGTAGATGTGTACACCAAAGCCAATGTTTTTTGTCATCTTGATCGTAGTTCTTTGTTTCAGAGCTTGACAGACAGCGAGGAGTCAGACCTACTGAGCCACCAGGCCCCGCACTGTGTGCCCACATCAAAATCGTGATCGATCAATTATTTAGGAATAAAAGGCTTCGACCTCGGATGTACACCGTCAATTAAGAGTCAATGGAGGGCCGAGAGGGATTCGAAGACGCGGTAGGGCCAAAGGTATACACGAGTTGGTATTGTTCGATAGGATTTCGACGGGATCAGCAATCGCTCCTCTACGTCAGCTCATTTCGTTCTTCAAGTTGCTTCCTTCAGATGCAACAGGCACTGAGGAACCGACAGAGTTGAGGGTTCCGTTCTTTCTTGGTAGTCGATGAACCGTGGCCGAGGAGCTGAGTCATCTCTCTGACAACCCGTCATATTCCGTTTATGCCGACTGTAGTTATCCTCTCGACTTGAATCTACGCTCTTGCCAGCCCACGGGATGAATCGATATTAGAGATTAAGAATTACAGACCCCACACTAAGCGGGATAGGAGCCTTCCTCAATATTTGTACTCAGAAATACTAGTACTTCTCTCACAACTCGCTCTTGGTTAATTATTTCTTGAATAATCAACCTATATTCTTCATGCAAAAAGTCAATCAAACTCGGGTCAGGGACCCGTTTCCGGCCTTTTTAGCCCAATCAGACAAAATTGGGGAGTGGTGAAGGGGGAGGGGGTGTTAATATGTTTTTGGAAAAATTGATTTTCTATACTTTTGGATGTAGGCGTGTGAGGTATCATTTTTCACTAAATGGGGGAAACAGTGGGTATGGCGGGTCCAGGACCCATTCCAATTCAATTTAGTGGGAAATGATACCCCTCACGCCTAGATCGCCAAAAATCTAGAAAATTAATTTTTCAAAAAACACATTTTGACCTCTAACCCCCCGAATTTGGCTCGATCGGGGTGAGATGTTTCGAGGACCAACAAGAGCAGGTAATCCAATTTTTAGAAAATCCAACTTTTTTTAATGAAAATGTGTGACTTTAGATTTTTTTTGAATTATTACAGTTGTTTGTGACGATGCAAAAACGATCAGAAATATCAGCCTAATTGTATACAATTCTTTGACAAGGTTTCAGCTTTGCAACGTTGTAATTGGATTGATTTAAAAGTTATTTTGCCAGAAGACGCCAAAATGAAGGCTGGGATCGGTAGGCAACGTGTGCAGAACATAAAAGTCCATCCTGAACAGATGCAGTACACGTGTGACTTTCAACATGGAAAGGATTGACTGGGATTTGGGATAAGCATCTACTCCGTGACATTTCATGGAAACCCTGCATATGACCCCCACCCACCCATTTGGAAACTGTTTGGCGACGTGGTTGTCGTATATCAACACCCAAAGGCTTCAAAGGCGCTCTTGTCAATTGGCCAGGCCTTCTGGCAAGCAGTTATCGCCACTTTTCCAATGAAACTAGTAGGTGACGAAACGAACCGTCGGCCACTCGAGCTAGCGGTAGTCTTTTCAAAGAAAAAAAATTCTTTCCAGTAGTCGACTGCGGAAGAAAATCTTCTTTCCCGACGGACTCAACCTTGAAAAGCTCTCGACGAGAACGTGAAAAGAACTGTGGCCAATCGGCCCAAGAGTGGAAAAGAAGAGGCTCATGCGACGGTTTAATACGAACCGGGGCCTTCTACAGAGAAAAACCGGTCAATACACTCTGTACATTGTGTCAGACCATGCGTGTTTTTCGGGTAACTCACTGTGGATGTTGGTGAGATTCGCCAGAATCCAGCGCTTTTGAGTTGTCAGCAGTTGAAAATTAAGGAGAAAGAAAACGGCGGAAAATGGTCGAAACTTAAGCATTAGGAGGTGGTTGGGTGCTTGTCCAAGATAGTTTCGGCCTAAATTATGCTTCACTTCTCTGTAATATCCTCTTATGAGATTTTACTGCCAGCCCAGGCCTCTGCTTGGCCCTGGTTTAATTCAGGAATGGACGCACCAACTGTGCCTGCTAAGTCTCTGGCAGGCCCGTCACGGGATGATGCTCTTCTCAGCTGTCCTGTGGTTGGGCAGTGGTGGCTCAGCATGTTGCAGAGGCCTTAGCTCAGCTGATTGCTGCCGCCTTGGCTCGCGACAGCAAGGTACAGTGAATATTCTGCAATTCGTAAAACGTCCGATAAGTCCGTCTACTGTAATTCCTAATTGCTGCTCAGCCTACATTAGTGAATAAGCTGAGCTAGATTATAGCTTATAGAATGAGTAAAGTTTGGAGAAAACATATTTGTCTGGGCTTCAGGTTGTATTCAATGTCCTTCGACGCTAAAGAATCACAGGTACTGAAACTTGCCTGGCAAATTGCTGACAGTGCTCTGTTGGAGACAGAACTTTGAAAATACAGAAAAAATAGGCACGCTCCTAACGAGGAGAAAAAGAAGTGGAGTGGTGACACATGTCTCGTAAGTTTGCTGTAGGGACAAAAGAAACTGGGCTCATTAACACCTCCGATCCTCAGCGACTGCATAAAGAGTAGGCTGTTGAGCAAAGCCTTGATATCGCCCTCGTATTAATACTCGAATGGCGAAGTTGCCATTTAAGTCCCGTGGAAGAAAGGAGGCGGGAAACTCGTACTGCCCGTTCAAAAAACATTCGGCTCTCGCTCGAGTCGCACTCTTTGTCGTAAGCCTCTCTTCGGGCAGAAGAAAACTAATTAACTTTCCGTACAATGGGCCATTGTCGCCGTGAAGAGGTATCGGTGATTATGTGAGTAGATGATAATGGTGGCGCGAAAGAGTCTTTCCTAGTAGGTACAGGACCCCCTCTGAAGGACTCACGCTTTGACCTCCGCAGCTCAAGACACTCGAAACACTACTTAACCGCCTGTTCAAGTCTCCAGGCGCTCCCATGACCTGAATGCCATAATGCAACTTAAGCAATAAATTAATACAGCCTGATCAATGATCGCCCTCAGGCAGACTGCGCAAACTATATTATAACAAGATGGCAAGTTTTACAAAAACCACAATTTTAGCCAACCATTATGAGGCAGAAACTTACTAAGGGGAGGAAGAAATTAACCTAAATTGTACCTCCGCGCCTCAATAACGTACCTGTACGACTGATTGGCTCACACAGTTAATACATTTTCCCTAGATTAGGTTTTTTCACCAAATTCAGGCCCCATGCAAGGTAGAATGGGATTTAATTACGTAAATGATTTCTGATGAATTGAAAATATACGAACATTTCTACGTCTATCGACATTTCCTTCAGAAACATCCTTCTTTCCATGGTAAGCCAGCACGAAATTGACTAGTCTAAACAATAGATCCTCATTTATGACCATTAACAAACAACCATGGTCGTATACTTTGCTCAAATGATCAGATACAAAGTACCTAGTTAGGTCCCCATTCAGCTGAGGGCCAACTATATGGAAGATGGTCTCCGCTGGCTCGTGTTGCACAAAATACATACATTCTCTTGGTTCACCTCCACACACTTATATTATATAAGATGCGTAGGAGGGCTTCGCAACCAGGGCAACCAGGCTCTTCACCTCAAAGGGAACTTTCCATCATAAGTAGCCCTGTAAGCTACAGTAACCGTCGATGAGAGAGAGGAACCTCTTGCTATACAAGCAGCAAATAATCCTCTCGTAATCCTCGTAGGCCGCTCTTGCAGATTAGCAGTTAATGACAACTTGCTTTTCCCGTGACACTAGGTCTGCATTTTGTGCCATTCATGAGTCTGAATAACCCAGCCCAGTCAACAGACGCTTTAATTGTGTAACACAATTCAATTTAAGGCTGCACTTCTCTTTGGCTGAGGTCCAAATCTTTCCAGAGGCATCCTAAGCAATGTTTCCAACCATGCGATTGCCCGGTCCAGGACAAAAGCCCCAAATCTCCCACCACGCTCTGCTCTCACCATGCAATGGGCACCTTGGAAATCTGAAGAAGCTCTTGAAAATTCGTGCCTGCAATACATCAATCACTTCAATGTATCGGAGACGCCAGACTTTACTATAATGCCACCGAGGAAACCATCGAATCAATTAGCCGGCATGTTGTTTCCCAGTTGGAGCAACTTCCACCAGGATTTGACGCACACTGCCCCAAGCTCTTATTCCCTTTTGGAACAAAATGCTCCTTATCTTTGCTGAAGTCACCAGAGGACGAGAACGGAAGACCAAGGTAAGTGAAATCGCGGCTGAAGTCAATTTTGCAGTAGACCAGTTCAATGTGGTGTACGACTCTTCTTTGGTTCTTCAATTTCTGGAAGAGCAGTACCTACGTTTTTTCAGGGTTGATAATCAATTCGAGCGATTTGGAGTACATACTACTCCTCTAAGGCCCTCATCTTCCTTTCAATATTGAACCTACTATGCCCAAACACCACAATATCATCCGCAATAGGATTTCAAGACATTAAAATAAGTTGAATCGTCGATTTCACACTAGATCTGCCGAATAAAGAAAAAACCCTTGGGGCTGTCGATTAAGAAAAATAAAAATAAAAAAAGTGCTTCCTTTTTCTCGATCAATTTTACCGGAACAGATTGAGCCAAGACTCTTAGAGTGAAGGGACCTCCCAGCGCGTTACACACGTTAAATCGACGGAAAAGAAGTAAATCTTGAGCGACGTGGCGGGTAGATGTGCTCCTAGCTTTCGTTCAAAATATTTTTTTTAAACAAAAATCGAAAAACTGGACAGCTCCACATCCTACGAGATGTTCGTCACAATAGGTCGCAGCAACAACGAACGTAATTTGAATCCACATCCAACTCAAAGCAGCCACCACCAAGACTTTGTGATTCAAAATGGCAGGTTACCCACAGACATATGATTTCTTCAAATCTGCTTTCAAATCAGCTCTTTGGCTGACTCTGAAAGCCGCCAGTCCACCTTAAGGCTCACTGTGAAGTTAGGTTACCCACAGACGTATGATTCCTTCAAATCAGCTCTTTGGCTGACTCTGAGCCCCCAGTCCACCTTAAGGCTCACTGTGAAGTTAGGTTACCCACAGACATATGATTCCTTCAAACCTGCTTTCCAATCAGCTCTTTGGCTGACTCTGAAAGCCCCCAGTCTGCTTTAAGCTCACACTGAAGTTAGGTTACCCACAGACGTATGATTCCCTCAAATCTGCCTTCAAATCAGCTCTGGATGACTTTGATAGCCCCCAGTCCACCTTAAGGCTCACTGTGAAGTTAGGTTACCCACAGACGTATGATTCCCTCAAATCTGCCTTCAAATCAGCTCTTTGGCTGACTCTGAAAGCTCCCAGTCCACCTTAAGGCTCACTGTGAAGTTAGGTTACCCACAGACATATGATATCTTCAAACCTGCTTTCCAATCAGCTCTTTGGCTGACTCTGAAAGCCCCCAGTCCGCTATAAGGTGCGTGAAAATGAGCGTCATCTACGGCGAGAGTTCTCCAAAGAATCCAAAGATATACTTTAACAAAACTGGGAGAAATCATCGGAAGTTCCACCGCAAAGGAATCTAAACCGAGACAAGTGGAGCAGAAGATTGAATGTAACAAGTGAACAGTGCAGAACCGGCTACCGGTCTGACAATGCTGCGGGTTGGTTTGAAAATGTTCTATTTTATGGTTCAGGGAAAGCAAGTCGCAAGTGTCTTTGATATTATTGATGTTCTCGCGTTTTGCCCTGGAGGATTAAACCCTTCATGGGCCTACCCTCATCTGATACTGATTTACTGATCATGGGAAGACACTTCTCAGTCGATGAGATGCAAAAGATGAAATATGGAGACATTTAGTTTATGATAATTGCATGAAAGCACGAAGAATAGGGATTTTGAATGAAAGTGCGATAAAAACGTACCAATTTGAAAGGAAAATTCCATGCAAATCGTCACCTCGCACTCGATTTTGAAAAAATTCTCAAAATGATGGTCTCTTATGGAAAACTGTTGGTCCCTGGTCTCATCTTCGTCAGAAACTGAGACATTTAGGGGTTGATACAAGTGTAATGAATATCATAACAGAAAATATCACATACCAGTCCACACTCCAAGTACCAGTATTATGACGAATAAAGTCTAAAAACTGACTCCAAGATGATAATTATTTTTATTAGGCAAACTCATTGTAAACGATCGTTTTACACCAATTCCCAATCAAATGGGGAGTCTTCAGAATTGTGTCGTGAGATCAAAACGTTTTCTAAACATTTATATCGTAAAATTTAACTTGAGAAATGTTTCCCTTACATATTTCTAACGAGAGATACATCATAATGTTGGTAGGAAGTGAGGAAATGATGTGCTAGGGTATTTGAAAAGAGCTTCCTGCTTTGGTTTAGGTGGTCCTGTGGCATTTTGGGAGTCTATTTTACCTACAGACGCTCTTTCTAAATTTGAAAGTATTTACCAGATAAAAGGTAAAGTACAACAATGATATGCATATACCAAATTCAGGGATACAGGCAACACTCAGATAGAATCCAAGTATTGTATAAGTATTTCACTACCCTAAAAGGATGCAAGGATTCAGAAGGGCTTATTTGTAAATATGACAACGTGAAAAAAACATAATTTTGTGCAAGATATCAAAGAAAGTCAACGTTTCTGGCGTCTAGTGCCATCAGCTGTTATTGACAAACTGACTACAGACGTGTAATCCCAAGATATCCGTAGAAGCAAGTACGCCGTACGCCGACTATAATAGTAGAAAAATGTCTACAAACCTGAAATTTGGGTTAGGGTCCGTTTCCGGGTTAAGTTGGTCCTCGCAACTTTTCAGCCCGATCAGACCAAATTAAGGGAGAGAGGGGGGAGGGGGTCAAAATGTGTTATTGGGAAAATTGATTTTCGAGATTTTTTGGATCTAGGCGTGTGGGGTATCGTTTTTCACTAAATTTTGGACACTGAATCCGATGAGATGGGTCCAGGGACGATTGATGCCCTTCGAAAGAGGTTATGGGTCAAAATGGGTATCTATTCACCTATTTCGAATGTGTGTTTTCGAGTTTTCAGGTACCTAGGCGTGTGGGGTATCATTTTCCACTAAATTTCGGTCGCTGAATCGATTGGAATGGGTTCGAGACATACCACACTCACTATTCTTCCCATTTTCGATATTTTTGTCGATTGCTGCTATCGATTTCCACTAATTCATGGGCGCGGAATCGATTAAAATGAGCCTCCATTTGCCTGGTCCAAGGAATAACCAAACCTGTGAAACAATTTGCAGCATTTTTTAACTAAATTCCAACCGCATACAAGGTTGGGATTTCATTATTGAATTGAAAATATACGAAAATTTCTGAATCACCTCCGTTTTCTAACGTTAGCATTTCGAAATATCAAAGAAAGTCTAGGTTTCTGGCATCTAGTGCCATCAGCTGTTATTGACAATCTGACTACAGACTCAGTCATCCGTAGAAGCTACCGCAGAAAGTATTTGCGACCTCCAAGCACTCTGGTCAACGTATCAGGAGATACTGGCAAGTTAGCCAATATTTGCAGGTCAAAAACCCGCAGAGTCCTCAGAATTTCTCCGCTCCACGGAAAATTATGGTCCGTGTCGAGTTCAAGCTCCAATTTCTCTAAAAGGGACCTCCTCATTCCTACTGAAGTCGATAGAAATGAGTTTTGAATAATTTTACATTCGTATAAAACACTTTAGAAAACAATCTCAAAAAAAAAAAAAAAGAACGATTTTGAGTGCACCTAGTCATATTTACGCGAACCGTTTTCTAACGTTAGCATTTCGAAATATCAAAGAAAGTCTAGGTTTCTGGCATCTAGTGCCATCAGCTGTTATTGACAAACTGACTACAGACTCAGTCATCCGTAGAAGCTACCGCAGAAAGTATTTGCGACCTCCAAGCACTCTGTTCATTGCTATCAGGTGACACTGGCAGGTTAGCCAACATTTGCAGGTTAAAAACCCGCAAGGAGTCCTCAAAAATCCTCCGATCCACGGAAAATAACGGTCTGTGTCTAGAGCAAGCGCCAATTTCTCTATAACCAACCTTCTCATTTCTACTGAAGTCAACAAAAATGAATTCTGATCGATTTAACATTCGTATAAAACACTTTAGAAAACAATCTCATGAAAAAAGAAGATTTTTGAGTGCACCTAGTCATATTTTACGCTCAGGAGTTTCTCAGGGACACATCAATTATTCCGATCGGTTTCTATTCTCTTCATTTCCGTAGGTTTCAGATGCGACGTGCTTAAGTGAATTTAGTTAGAAACCGGACGTCTCCCATCGCAAATGGTCATGAGCTACTGCCAAGCACAGGATGTTACTTAACAGGACAAGGTGAACTTGCGTGAGTCACCAACTTGAGTGAAATTCATCCTTTTTTCCCAATGAATCAACGACCGATGAGAAAATAGTTGAGACCAGGATACGGAGGTGAAAGTAAGAGACAAATTTTGTCATATGGAAGAGGACATCTGAGGTGTTTTTCAGCCGAAATTAGCGAGTCTATTAGACGTACTAATTACGGGGATGACACGGAAGAAAATGAGCCACTAGGGGCGCGAGGTCGTGACATATGGCGCATAGGATCTGAGGCAGGTGTGAGCCTTTCGTGATGGCACAACCACGAACTGTCTATACTCTTTTGATCGAGTCAAATTGTACGTTAATTCACTTATAGTGGAAGTGGTCGATTCTAACGCAAGATGTTCAAGGAGGCAGCTGTGAGGGGTGATCTAGTCACGATGTTCTACAAGATTGCGTTACTGAAACCATAAAACGCGTCAAAAACCGTGATCGAGGTCAACTTAGGTGCAAAAAAAATGTTAAAAATGATCGAACACACCCTCACCCTCGTCGACACTATTGAATTACATATGTCATGTTGTTTCTTCTACACTAGTACGAACATATAAGCCACTGTTTCGGAGAATTCTCTACTGTAAACATATTAGGTTGAACACAATAAAACTAAATAAATTTGCGTCAACTCAGTCAATAAAGTTAATAAAGAATATTTCTTGAATTTGAACATAGTAGACACAAGAATAGGACACCAAAGTATGAAAAATTCGACAAATCTACAATAATGTTACAAACTCCCAAATATAAACCGAACTATTCATTTGATTCCAGAAGGTTCACGTAGATGCCATATTGTTCTCCAAAAATTTAAAAATTCCATTTACAAAATTTCAATGACAAGTATACCAAATTCCTTTCCGTTTAGATCACAGCTTAGGGTTTAAGGATATTTATCCCCTATTTCTCTCACTAAGGTGATGACGCTCAAACAAGAGTTCGGATCACTAAAAAGGCTTACCTATTTATATTATTGGTTGAAAAAGTATAAAAAAACGCTGCAAAGTCTTTCACAGGGGTTGGTTATTCCTTGGAACAAGAGCATTGAGACTCATTTCAATCGATTCAGCGTCCAAAAATGAGTGGGGAACGATACCTCATTTGTCTAAATCGTCGAAAATGGGATTGGGTATGGGAAAAACAAGGGGTGCGGTGTATTCCGGACCAATTCCAATCGATTCAGGGTCCGAAATTTAGTGGAAAATGATACCCCACACGCCTAGGTTCCAGAAATCTCGAAAACACACATTCGAAATAGGTGAATAGATACCCATTTTGACCCATAACCTCTACCAGTGGGCTCCAATCGTTTCGGGATCCGTTTTATTGGATTAAGAGTCCAAAATTTAGTCGAAAATGCGCGTAGATCGCCAAAAATCTCGAAAATTCATTTTTCATGACACTCATTTTGACCCCCACCCACCCTAAATTTGGTCCGATTAGGCTGAAAAGTTTCGAGGACCAACTAAAGCCGGGAATGGACCCCTAACCCAAATTTCAGATTTTTAGAAAATTTGCTACTATTTAAGTCGGCATGGACGGTGGAGGGAAATTCGCTTGTTTTAATTTAGACACCTTGAAACGTCCAGAAAACAATTTTGGGACCGAATCGGAGCGATTGAATTTTTCCATGAAAACATAAGTTAAATATTCAAGGAATAACCAACCAAAAAGACAAAAATTTGAATGTTTTTAAGCAGTGTGGAATTCGCTCTGTTGTATTTCGTCAGTAATGTCATGGCGCTTACATACTTGGAAGAATACAGGCTTGAAGTATCATCAGCGACATACCTGAAACAAACGAAAAATATATACTTATTATCAGACCGTTAATCGTATACGCTAAATGAATATACATATAACTGAGGATCATGAAAAATGAGGGTATTTTCGTGACGATATCACATATTTAGCGCATATGTCACTCTCGATTAACCTTTCGAACGTTTTTGTGATCGACTTGTTCAAGCTGCCACGCATATAACTCTTAATAATCCGCCTTTTTCCGAATATTTGATTTGTTAGACCTGAACATGACGTCATTTGTGGGTGCTGTTAGCTGGTTCTGATTGATTTGAAGGATTCAGCTAACAAATCCAACTGTAACCTTTACATCCTTACCAAACATATTTGCATACTCAAAAACATATTTCCACATAAATTTGGGCACGTACAAGATCATGTAGGTATGTGATCCTCCCAAGCCTCCAGGGAGTTGATAATTCACCTAATCAAGTTTTACTAAAATCTCCTTGGTTTTTCTGACTAATAGGAAAGATTTGCCACTTGTCAATATCCTGCTTTCTTCGAATGTGGATAATGTGGACCTTGACGGAGATATTCCAGCAACTGGGTCAATGTGGCAATGTCCGCCATGGCAACCTCCATCTTGGAACCCTTGGAACGTTGCCCTAAAATAACTATTGGACAATTAAACGCGCGAAACCCAATCTAATCCACCGATGATTTCTCGTTGCCAACTGTTATATATGAAACGAAGTAAAAGGATAACAGAATTGGGAACGCATAGACACCATGTCTCCAAATCCACTCATCTTCCACTCCAATCCAATCATTCTGCAAAGCACTCGGCCCCCTGGTCAGTTCGGGCGTAAAAACTGATCCACCCTACAACCGGACAGGGTGTCAGCCTACCCTCAAGGGACTGCATTCTGTGGCAAGCCATCCCCTGAGCAGGACAGGAGACTGTACCTGGAATGAGGAAAGAAGGAAACCTCTGGAGCGCCACGAACGGTAGTGACAGGTACAAAGTCTCTATTCAGGGGCTATCACCCAGTTAGCTTTTAGAGGAAACCATGGACATCAGTGACATGACCACTCCTTTACTCTTCCAAACGTAAAGGAGTAAAGCAGCGCTTAGGCAAAGCTTCACAGGCCAGCCACTCCAATTGATGTAGGAGACTATGGTCCGAGTTATGGACTATTCACAGGGGCTGTGGTTGTGGCGAACCCTAACCTGATGGCTTCACCCTATAATGATGCCAAAAAAGGAGGCCTGTGCTGCATACCTTCGTCTAGAGTGTACCAACATGGACTGGCTCTGGGGGTTGAGATGTGATACTCAGGCACCACTCTGCTGTGGTAGTGCAAGCAGCGAGAAGAGGGGGAGAAGCATAACTCATGGGGCCCAATAGGACACTGCCTGCATTCTGCGTTAGCGTCGTGAGACTCTCATACCGGTCGTTTTCCTTTTCTGACGAAGATTGACTCACGCGACGCAACCTAATAACCTGCCTTGAACCCTAAAATCGCTCCGGTTCTTATCCCTGGGACGAGTGCGTCGGAAATGACAGGGCCAGGTTGTTATCCGGTGGCCAGGAAACGGGCGTAGTCTTCTGGAGGAAGTTGAGGTCAGTCTACCGTAAACAGAACACTAGAGTCAAGTGCGCTGACTCCTTACATCCACCTACCTGCCATGACTCACCTGCCTAATTGACGCCAGAAAGGACGAAGATTGAGAATAGTCGTTGAATCGGAGCGTTTCCTTAAATCTTCGACTGACCTTCTGATATGTAATGTTTTTATTTATCACATCTTTCCTTTCGCAACCAAACTTATACATTATTGTGAGGACGCAAGTCACTTTTGTCTTGACGTCACGTTCATCTTCAATGATCTAGGTAGGTTATGCGACATCAGGAACTAAAGGCAGTTTAAGATGTACACTCGACCAGACTACCCTGTCTCCGTCTAATTAAACAAATGTCAGAAGTGGGCGAATTCACTGCAATGTGCAGCCATTAGCCACATGAATAATTTTAAGAAGAAAAACGCTGCAAATTCTTTCACAAGAGTTGGTTATCCCTCGGACCAGGCGCATGGAGACTCATTTCTTAAACATGGGGAAAATGGGGAAAACAGCTGCTGTGGCCAGTCCCGGACCCATTTCAATCGTTTCAGGGTCAAAAATTTAGTGGAAAATGATACACCACACGCCTAAATTTCCACCAGAGTCCACCAAAGTCGGCGTGGACGGCGGACGGACATTTGACTTTTGGTTAAAACCTCTTTCTTTCTGAATGAGTGACGCTAGGCCGCCTCATCTTTTGATTTTGAAGCAGGCGACTCAAAGAAAGAGTGAACGGTTTGGTTCCAAGGTTTTGGATTCAACCTCACCGCATTGAGGAAAAAAGCGAAAAGGATGAAGTAAAAATGGCAATACTGCTCCACTGGTTGGCCAAAAAGGGTATTGAAATTAAGGAGACTAAGGTAAAACTACTGTCTTTACAAAATATCAAGAAGTACTTGAAGAACATTTTTGAACATTTCTTGCCCCAAAGAAATGTACTGCTAATGATTTCATGGCAGAAAGGTGAACCGCCAATGGAATTTATCACCAAGTTGAAAACTGCTGGAGCTACGTGTGATTTTGAAGAGCGGTAAAATATGATTCGCGACCGTAACATCTTTCAGATGTCAGAGAAAGATCCATAGAACCGGCTTTGCTATAACGGAGACAACCTGAGAACCTGGAAGAGACGATCCAGATGTGCAAACACCACGTATCGAGGAAGATCAAGATGAAGGACATTGCTGGAGAGTCATCACAACAAAGCTTAGAAGATGCAGAAACCATTCGGAAGAAGCAATACAATGAGGTACCAAAGAAGAAAAACCTCAGATAAATACAAAATCGCATTGCAAGAGCAGTTAACTACCCTCACTCCGTCTAATTAAACAGGCATTACCACAGATGGCTTATGATTTTGTCCACGGCTCATTATGCTTTTGGTAATCCTGCACAAAAGCCCAGGTGAGAGGAAACAGGGTGATACCAATATGCCACAAATTCACAAATTGTTGTTCGTTAAGGTTTCAATTATTCATAATCATTTTGTATAGATCATTATTTAGGGGTAAATCGTGTGTTTATGGCTGCTCAAACCAGGTTAAATGCAGTGAGAAGGAAGGAGACCACCCTCAGGTAACCACCCTCAACAGTTTTTTTCCCCAAGTAGCAGTAGTATAGTGCATGAGTTAAAAACGGCAAATTCTCTCACACGGCTTGGTCCACGGAGACTCATTTCTTCAACATAGGGTAAATGGGGGAAACAGTGGGTGTGGCGGGTCCCAGAACCATTCCAATCGATTCAGGGTCAAACATTTAGTGGAAAATGATACCCCACACGCCTAGATTGCCAAAATAACATTTTTTGAAATACACATTTTGACCACTATCCTCCAAAATTTGGTCCAATCAGGCTAGTGCCAATCGTTCCAGGACCCATTTCATAAGATTAAGCGTCCAAAATTTAGTGGAAAATGGTGCCCCACTCGCCTAGGCACCAAGAAATCTCAAAAACACATGACTTCTTCCCATAACTTCTTCCAGTGGGTGCCAATGGTTCCAGGACCCATTTCATTGGATTCAGAGTCCACAATTTAGTGGAAAATGATACCCCACACGCCTAGATCGCCGAAAATCCATCTTTCAAAAACTCATTTTGATTATCCAAGGAACAACAAACCAAAAGAGCAGATAGAGTGCTTGTAAAGATCCATAACTATTCTTGGTGTCCAGCCGATCAAGCTCAACCAGTAACCTGATGGGTCCAAGGGGCGAATTCCACTGAATTATTTCCCAGAAATGACTTTTGGTTTTAGGGGTGTTGACTACGTGCCTCCCTGCTTCACGTACAAAAGTGGCAGAGCTCGCCAATGACCGCGATCGGTGACAGACGTGACCGCAGTTGTATTTTGTTGAAAATACATCGCCTCTATCTTCATCAGTCACAACACAAACGCGTCGATCAATTCAGTTTTTTTGCTGCCGGTCGGTTGGCCCAGGGTTGTTGAACTACTCATTCAACTGTGAACGGCAGACTGAAGTTGACCGTAGACGGATTTCTTTTCGCGTTATTAGCTACCGAGCGGATCCTCAAGGATCGGACGAGATTTCCCGTCTATGAAGAATAGTTTCCGACATCCGACTGCCTATTACATCTGTCAAGGGACTTTTCTGGATCTTCAGAAGAGGGAGGCAGCTTGTAGGTACTTTCTCAAGCTGGAGCTGCGGTTAGAGTCCGTTCGAAATTATCCTGCCTACCTACCTGATATACCTGCGCTAAACTGTTCCTGAGGCCATGTGGCCCATTACAGTCTATCCTAGTCTTGTTTCTGCGCTAGATCATTTGGGAACCCTGCTCTATGGCTTCCCTGTACATCAGGCACCCCACCCTATTCCAACGTTCGCCTGCCTGTGGCAGCCCAGGATGGACCTTGTGGAGGAGCAAGGTTTAGCAGGGAGTCTTTCAATTCTTCTGAAAGAAGGAGGGAGGGATGGAGGGAAGTCGTTCGATTCTCCCCTCCATTCTGCTCTGCTAGGCCTCTGTACTAACGCACATCTTCTAAATTTTGCGGTCTTCCATCATTGGCATGTTATGAGTTTTGTGGTGGGGGTGGCTGTGGGGCTGTTGGGACTTGGTGCTTAAATTAGTGGCGGCACTTTACTGGGCATCACAGAACGTACAGGCATTTTGTTGGGATACCTAAATAGGCCCCCTACAACCAAGACCTACAATCAAACATTTCGTCAGAGCCAAGTCGCACCTTGGAGAGTTACACCAAAGAGACGTGAGAGGTAGTGGAACGTTGATAGAGCCTTCCTGCTGCGGACAAATAAAATATTGCGAATCCATCCTAATAACTTCTTATGTCACTATTTTAGGTAGATTTCGCATGGTAGGAAGGTAGGTGGGTCACAGGGGTTGGTTATTCCTCGGATCAGGAGCATGGAGACTCGTTCAATCGATCAGCGTCCAGAATTAGTTGAAAATGATACCCCACCACGCCCAGGTAACAGAAATCTCAAAAACACACATTCGAAATGGGTAGATAGGCACCTATTTTGACCCATAACCTCATCCAGAAGGCTCCAATTGTTCCGGAATCCATTCTATTGGATTCAGTGTCCAAAATTTCGTCGAAAATAATACCCCACACGCCTCGGTCCACCTACCCATTTTGAATGTACCTTCGAGGTTTCTGGTACCTAGGCGTGTGAGGTATCAATGTCCACTAAAGTTTACACCCAGAATTCAATTATTTGGGTCCTGGAATGATTGGCGCTCACCGGAAGAGGTTATGGACGCTGAATCGATTGAAATGAGTCTCCATGCGCCTGGTCCGAGGAATAACCAACACCTGTGAAAGAATTTGCAGCTTTTTTTCCAATTTTTCAATTTTTTAAAATCATGAAATGCCCTATATGTGAAGGCATCTCCCCATGCCATATTGAATTTTGCATTAAATTGCCTAGTAAAATTACACTTCTTCTGTAGGCGCAGATCTCCCCTCCTCCTCTCAATATGGTCCTGTAGGTACCCGAGAGTATCTGTAATTCTGTGTAGTAACTGAAAATGTCTCATTTCGGCCAAGAAAACAAGAAAAAGGAGGAAATGGTTGTAATAAATGAAAGATTTTCTGCTGACGAAATACGGTCGATTGTTCCATAGAAGAACAAAGACCACTCCGCCGGTGTGTCCTCGATGTTTAAGGTGCATTAACAGGCTATTATCGGGTCATGCGGGGAAAATCAGAGAATTGACCGCGAGTATTTCTTTTCCCTTTTTCATAGTCGCCATTACGATTTGCTCCTCTTCATAAGACACAGTTCACTCATCAGAGGCGATGCCATCGGAGACGTGGAAAAACGCGGTTGTACGAGTATCTTGCCAACACGAGACTTGGAGAAGAAGAAAGAAAAAAGAAAAAAAATCCGCTTTGTCATCGTCATTTCACACTGTTCCCTTCGGGCTCGGCCAAGGAGCGTTATACGAGAAGAAAACTACTAGATTTCTAGCGTTGTACAATTTGCCACGTGAGTGTGATCCAATTGCTCATAAAACATCACTATTGCAAAGTACATCAATCCTGTGTGAACAATGAACTTTTACAAAAGTAAAACTCGGCACTCGGTCTGTCTTTTGCCTCTCATCAGCACTATTACAAGCACGAGCAGGTTATGACGTTATGGTGGTCTTAATGGTTCATTTTTTGTCCGTCCTGCACAACCCTCATTCGCGAAATTGAGGCAAAACTGTCCGCAATTCACAAATTTTCTTATAGTAGCGTGCTCTCGAATGAATTAAAGACATACGATACTGATCGATATGAAGTTAAGTATCGAATAGATCATTCGATATCATGTACTTTTTGGTATCGATACTTTGGCCAGTATCCAAAAAACGCCGCAAATTCTTACACAAGAGTTGGTTATTCCTCGGACCCGGCAAATAGAGACACATTTCTTCAACATGGGGAAAATGGGGGAAACAGTGGGTGTGGCGGGTTTTGGACCCATTAAAATTGGTTCAGGGTCCAAAATATAGTGGAAAATTTATACCCCACAGCATAGGTACACAGAAATCCACAAAAAAACACATTTCGAAATGGGTTTATATGCACCCATTTTGTCCCATAATCTCTTCCAGTAGTGCCAATTGGACTGGGACACGTCTCATTGGAATCAGCGTCCAAAATTTAGTGGAAAATGATACCCCACACGCCTAGATTGCCAAAAATCTCGTTTATCCATTTTTCTAAATACACATTTTGACCCCTACCCTGCACAAATTTGGTTCGATCAGTCTGAAAAGTTTTGAGCACTAACTAGAACCGGGAACGGACCCCTGACCGAAATTTCAGATTTTTAGAAATGTCACGAAGTCGGTGACGGTGGACGAGATTGATCCGGAGATGACTTTGGCATGTGTTTGGCAATCTAGACGTGTGGGGTACCATTTTTGACTAAATTTTGGACGTTGAGTCCAATAAGACGGGTCCAGGAACAATTTTGGCGCCCTCTAGATGAGGTTATTTCAAAAGTGGGTTTCGAGATTTTTAGGTACCTATTACCTTGGAGTGAGTCATTTCCCAGTCAATTTATAGGGCAGATTCCTCTTCGAAAACTTTATCGATTTTTTCCTGACATCCCCAAAAGGGCTGACCTTGATTTGACTTCATCACCACCTTGAACCAGTTCATTCTCTATCCTAGTGAGGGGTATCATTTTCGACTAAACATTGAACGCTGAATCGATTGGAATGAGTGATATTGACGCCCTTATTTCCTCGGGTACTCAATCCCACCAGACTGGCGAGGAGCCTGGACAATACTCCGGCCGTTTTGAGCTCAATAGGTCAGCACGTCATCTTGTCCAGACGTCGTGGAGCGTTTTATTTTAATATCGACTCCTGGCATGAATGAGACTCCTGTGAAAACGTCCACGCGACCGAGTTTTTACGATGGGTTTTACACTGCAGCGTTACGTCGACGCGTGAGAGCCTGTCGAAGCTGCAGGTGGAAGGCCCAGTTCCCAGGAATGCTGCTCGTTGAGATTGAGGACTCGGACTCGCCCTGCTAAGGAGCGACTCGCGCCAAAACTTTCCAACAGAAATGAAAGACCTAACAGCCGGTTTTTATGTTTCCTGCCATCCTCGCTGTTTCTAACTCCAATCGCAAGGTTTTGAAAGTGACAACGCCGGCTGGTTTTGGTTGACAACTCCACCAAGAACCGCGTTAATTACCAATCTCCCTAATTTAAGAACGGACAGCAAGTGGGGAATAAAAATAAATGGGGCTAAGTCGGTGCACGTAAACTTTACCAACAAGGAATGACAACAAGGAAACAAAAAGGTTAACCACATTCCAACTCCCAACATCCACTTTGAACAATTGGAGGTTACATACGCCAATGAAGCCAAGTACCCAATTTGGTCTGATCGGGCTGAAAATTTTCGGAATAACCAACCGGAATGGGTAATATAAACCCAATACGACCCACAACTTCTTCCAGTGGGTGCCAATCGTTCTGGGACCCACTTCATTAGATTCAGCGTCCAAAATTTAGTGGAAAATGATACCCCACTTGCCTGGATCGCCCAAAATCTCGAAAATCCATTTTTCAAAACCTCGGACCAGGCGCATGGAGATTCATTTCTTCAACATGGGGAAAATGGAGGAAACAGTGGGTGCCAATCGTTCTGGGACCCATTTCATTGGATTTAAGAGAAAATATCATTGCCATAATCCCGACGTCATTTCCATTCGTTCTTTTGCGCTTCAAAGTTCTCGTTCTTTCAGAACGGGCTTGGTTGAGCCTTGCATTCCAACATCGTCATATTTTACCATACAAAACGTTCCAGTGGCGGGAAATGTAGTTATTCGTTCTAGAATGCGTCTTGTATCAAATGCCGTCCACTTGTTTATTATCCGGCAACGGGCCACTGTTTTGAGTAACTGTATCGTAACGGCCCTCGCCAGCTTTAGAATTAGCGGTTACACTCTTGGTTATTACGTACGGACATCGCAATTTTCTAGGCTTCTTTCTTTTTTTTTTCTTTTTTTCCTGTCCTCCTCAGATCTCACGTACGTGAGTATTAGCCGATGGGAATATTGTACGTTTTTTTCACGTTTTTATGTTTTCATGAAAGAGGTCTACCTCTCCAAATCGGCCCAAAATTCAAAATTGGGGTTTTTTTTTTTTACGTTCAAGGTGTCTAGATAAAAAAAAAACGCTGCAAATTCATTCACACGGGTTGGTTATTCCTCGGACCAGGCGCATGGAGACTCATTTCATCAACATGGGGAAAATGGAAACAGTGAGTGTGGTGGGGATTCAGCATTCACAATTTAGTGAAAAATAACCTCATCCAGAGGGAAACAATCGTTCCGGGACCCGTCTCATTGGATTCAGCGTCCAAAAGTTAGTCGAATATCATACCCTACACGCCTAGGTAGCAGAAATGTCGAAAGCACATATTCGAACATGGGAAAAATGGGGGAAACAGTGGGTGTGGCGGGTCCCGGACCCATTCCAATGGATCCAGGGTCCAGAATTTAGTGGAAAATGATACCCCACACGCCCTAGGTACCAGAAATCTCAAAAACACATATTCACAATGGGTTGTTGGTCCTCGAAACTTTTCAGCCCGATCGGACCAAATTTGGGCGAGGTAGCCCAGGTAGTCCTGTTCCAATCTGTGCGCGTCCGCACGCGCCTGGCGCGTGAAGGCAGGCCTTGACTTCAGATCGCTCCTCCAGTATACCAGAAAGTGAAATGGAATATATTTCTACTTCCCGCGCCAGCTTTGAACCTTCTGAAGGTAAACGTCGGAGTCAGCTGGGGTGTTGCTAAGATGCAAAAAAAAGTCCAAAATGGGGGACTGGTTTGGAGTTTTCTTGCCATTTTGCATTGTTTTCAGTGTTCCCGCCTCAAGATTTCTTTCAGTGCTTCGCTTTAGTACACGAAATACTTCGGTGCAAGTAGTTTACTCCAAGGTAAATATTTCATGCAATAGCTGCACTGGGTTAGGAGCTCGCTTCGAATCTCATTCCACATGCGGCGCACGCACCTGGCGCGTTCCTATTTCAGATGACTCCCGCACAGCTGCTCCAACGAGGCTCAACAATTCCGCAGCGAACGTGTTAAAAAAGGCGGTTTATTCAAGAATGTACATCAAAATAGCAGAAACACTACAGTCCCATTCATCCATCCCCATACCGGAAACACCAAGAAGTTAGAATGAACAATGAACATACCTGTTGGTGATAGTATGTTCCTTGTTTTGATAAGAATATTCCAAGTTCGTTGGAGGCCAGGGCGGGGACCATGATGGACAACATGGATTTCAATTTGGTGAAGGTGAATTTGGTTGTTGGTTGTAGCGAAATTGAAGTTGTTGAAATATTATTCCTCTTGAAAAAACAAAAGGCCAATACAATTTTTGTAATTTGACTCCGTATGAGTAATTGGTTCGATGTATAATATACCAGTACCTATACTCAAATTTGTGGTATCGATACCAAAAGTACTTGGTATTGAAAGAAATATTCGATACTTTACTCATATCGATCAGTATCTAGATTAGATTAGATTAATTACACAGGGGTAAAGGGGTCGTCCACTGCAGTGTCCATCCCCCGCACAGTGGCCCATTGTGCTAACCCCTGGAGCTCATCTTGGCCGAAGCTCCGTGTTCCCGACTAGGTCCAGCAGAGCTCCGACCAGGTTCTCCTGGTTGAGGAAGTCCCCTCGGCCCAAAGTCCCGAAGTTTCTGAAACGCCTGTGTTCCAGGGCAGGACAATTGAAGACGATGTGAGACGCTGTCTCCTCGTCTTCGCCACAGAATCTGCAGTCAGGGGTACCATTGCGCACCCCAATCCTGCAGAGATGCCTCCTGAAGTCCCCGTGTTCTGTAAATAAGCCATCAGTATCTATGTCCCTACCGAGGCTCATCGGCAAGCTGACAGTATCGATATCGCAATATTCAGTATCGATCGTAATTGGAAGACGGTAGGGTTTCGTACATTGGCCGGGGGGTGGTGGTGGGTGGTTTCTTGTTTTCTTGCCGTACGGCCCCAGACGGGCTTCGTGTTACAGCATAGGCCAACCAATCAGATTTGAGGTTACCGCTTCGAAAGAGGTCGCCCTATTGGTTGACCTGGTTCCCCCACCAAAGAACCCACCGAAGTTGAGCGCCCATCGTCTCTCGAGGTTCTTTGGCCTTTTAAAAGAAAGTGTTCCTTGTTTGTAGACCTCCTATACCCAGACCTACTGAGTCGAGAACAAATGTATCTTTTCCTTTTTTTTCTTCTGATGTGATTAGGCTTCCTAAGGCCAGGACTTTCTCTCGTCCATATCCTGACAATCTAACTTCTTTAATCACCAAACTAAATAATACAAAAATTGTGACCTCGATTTCACAGCCCTATGATGAATAAAAGAGACATAAATCTCTATTCCCGTTGACAATCCTCGCTCAATCAGCTCAAAAATTGAACGATTGTTGAACGAATATAATCATAGAGATAATGCCAATTTGTAAGGTAAACTTTTTATACGGAGGATTTTCCTCCAGATTCATCGTTTTTAGGTTATTTATTCCTTGAATCAATCAACCTAATTTTCATGCAAAAAGTCAATCTCTCTTATATGGCCCAAAATTTTGCTCTGGACGTTTTAAGGTGTCTAGATCAAAATTAGTAAATGTCAGTCCGCCGTACGCCGAATCTGAAATTTTGGTCAGGGACCCGTTTCCGGCGATAGTTTTTCCTCCAAACTTTTCAGCTCGATCGGACCAAATTTGGGTGGAGTAGGGTTTAAAATGTAGATTTCGAAAAATGGATTTTCGAGATTTCTGGTACCTAGCACGTTCGCTGCGGAATTGTTGAGCTCGTTTGAGCAGCTGTGCGGGAGTCATCTGAAATAGGAACGCGCCAGGTGCGTGCGCCGCATGTGGAATGAGATTCGAAACGAGCTCCTAACCCAGTGCGGCTATAGCATGAGATATTTACCTTGGAGTAAACTGCTTGCACCGAAGTATTTCGTGTACTAAAGCGATGCACTGAAAGAAATCTTGAGGCGGGAACAACGAAAACAATGCAAAATGGCAAGAAAACTCCAAAAGCCCATTTTATCAGTCCCCCATTTCGGACTCATTTTTTTGCATTTAGCAACCCCAGCAGACTCCGACGTTTACAGTACCTTCAGAAGGTTCAAAGCTGGCGCGGGAAGTAGAAGTATAATTACTTCATTTCACTTTCTGGTATACTGGAGGAGCGATCTGAAGTGAAGGCTATCACGCGCCAGGCGCGTGCGACGGCCAGATTGGACCAGAGCTCACGCGCTGAGCGCGTGACCAGCAGCGAACGTGCTTGGCGGTGGGGGTATCATTTCCACTATATTTGGACGCTGAATCTTATTCGACGCGTCCCGGAACGATTGGCACCCACCGAAAGAGGTAATGAATCGAAATGGGTATCTACCTACCCGTTTTGAATGTTTGGTTTTGAGGTTTCTGGTACCTTGGCGTGTGGGGTATCATTTTCCACTAATTTTGGACGCTGAATCCAATGAAATGGGTCCCGGAACGATTGGCGTCCTCTAGATGAGGTTATGGGTCAAAATGGGTACCTCTCTACCCATGTCGAATGTGTATTTTCGTGATTTCTTGTACCTAGGCGTGTGGGGATATCATTTTCCACTAAATTTTGAACCCTGAATTGATTGGAACGGGTTTGTGGCCCGCCACACCCCCTGTTTCCCCATTTTCCCCATGTTGAAGACATGAGTCTCCATGCGCCTGGTCCTAGGAATAACCATCCCCTATGAATGAATATGCAGAGTTTTTTCGATGGATGTAGGCACCCTATCTTTATCTGGGACATCTTCTAACTTGGAACTCGTTGCATCATTTTTCGGAAAAATTGAAATAATCAAAAGAACTGCTAATTCCTCAAGATACGGCTTTTCAGTTTCTTATCGCTCATCATTCAAGATTTCAGGTCAAACGAGAAAAGATTGTTCCATTCGCACCTGTATTCCACTCTCCATGTCCATTCCACGCTCATTTCACCGTCTTGATGAGTGTCGCTAAAAACTAATTGCGTTCGTCAGACGAGAACCACCAGTTGGAGACCTACGCTCGCCCACGTTCTTCTCGCAAGAAAAGGAAAAGAAAAGAGGATGGGAAGCGAGAGAAAATTGTAACGTCCGAGTAATAACGGTGTCTCATTCTCTGACGTTTCGTGCACGAATGCGACATCCGAACTGGCAAAAAGGAACAATTTTATCAAGCAAAGAGCAGCCAGAGCTTGAAAACGCCTGAAGATTACGGGCAATGGGATTTTGTTTCGAAATCGGAATCTTTTTGCGCGATTAAGGGTAGTGAAATCGCAAACTATCTCGTTCACTAGTGTTACCTGCTGATTATTCTGGGTACATAGCCGACTAATCCACAGTCGTGTCCTCACCAAAAAAACACCTTTTCCCCGAGAGAAACGTGGTTAAGGGACATTCACGAACTATAGTAATCAACTCAGAAAAACTAAACGTGTTGCAAAGCCGTCTTATAATCCCATCTTTGTTCCACTACCATTTCGTCTTTACTTTTTCAACATGTGTCTGGTATTGCCCAATCATAGCATTTCTTTTGTGAGGGCATAGATGACGTTGATTGCAAATTATTTCCGAATTTGTTGACCAATTCTATCGCTCCCGAGGTTGTTTGACATAGCGAGCGGCTGATAGTGCAAAATATTGAGATTTAGAGGGCAATCAAAGGAATGTTGCTTGAAGAACAATCACAGAGGTTAGTTATTCCTCGGACTAGGCGCATAAAGACTCATTTCAATCGATTCAGCCTCCAAAAATTGGTGGAAAACAATACCCCACACGTCAAAAATTTCGAAAAATGGGGGTAAATTGGGAAAACAATGGGTTAGGAGTGACCCGGACCCATTCCAATCGATTCAGCGTCCAAAATTTAGTCGAAAACGATACCCCACACACCTATAATCTTGAAAAATCCATTTTGAAATACACACTTTGACCCCTAACCTCCCCAAATTTGGTCCGATCGGGTTGAAAAGTTTCGAGGACCAACTAAAGCCAAAAACGGGTCGCTGACCTAAATTTCAGATTTTTAGAAAATTGTCTACTACCAAAGTTGGCATGTACCTATGTATGAGGGGTATCATTTTCGACTAAATTTTGGACGCTGAATCCAAAGAGACGGGTCTCGGGACGATTGGTGCCCACCAGAAGAGGTAATGGGTCAAAATGGGTACCCATCTACCTATTTTGAATGTGGGTTCTTGATATTTTTGATACCTAGGTCAAAATGTGTATTTCAAAAAATGGATTTTCGAGATTTCAGGTGTGTTGGGTATCGTTTTCGACTAAATTTTGGACGCTGTATCCAAAGAGACGGGTCTCGGGACGATTGGTGCCCACCAGAAGAGGTAATGGGTCAAGATGGGTACCCATCTACCTATTTTGAATGTGGGTTCTTGATATTTTTGATACCTAGGTCAAAATGTGTATTTCAAAAAATGGATTTTCGAGATTTTAGGTGTGTTGGGTATAGTTTTCGACTAAATTTTGGACGCTGAATCCATTGGAGTGAGTCCCCACTGAGTGTGTGAGTGAGTGCTCCTGAATCGAGGAATAACCAACCCCTGTAAATGAATTTGCAGCGTTTTACCAGACAAATTGATGTGAAGGGGAATTACCTAAATTGTTCCTGCTGTTAAACCTGCCTTGAACTTAATCACGGTAGATCATTAAGAAAATATTAATTTGCTTACGGTTTCTACTCTTATCGTACAGCAGCAAGTGCCCAAACTTGACAAACTCACTATCGTGTTTCCGACTCAAATTGCAAACTCCATTGGACAGAGGAAAATGATGTATTAAGAATAAATTATGAAGTTTAAAAACGCTACAAATTCTCTTTTTTCCCCTATTTCTCCATATTTTCGATATTTTTGACGATTTAGGCGTGTGGGGTATCATTTTCCACTAAATGTTAGACGCTGAATCGATTGAAATGAGTCTCCATACGCCGAGGTCCGAGCAGTAACCACCCAAAATGAAGACACTCCAAGTCAACTCAAGTGGGGAAATGCTGTTCGAGGTTGAAATCCAAGGAGGAACAAAATAGAGCCATTCCAGCAGCTTCACTGCCACCTCAATCTCTCTGAAGAGAAAGTGTGGGCGCTCATGTGGGCCTTCATCACGTCGAGGGACATCCAACGAGTATCAAACGGTCGTATCATTGTAAAGAATGACCCTTTATAACAAACCATCTGCGTCTTTCTTCTCAGTCTGAGTCAAAATTTACAGCCCACGAATGAAATTATTAAGAACCTTCAAAAACAAATGAGACGGAAAAAACTGCTCGAGACTGCAAATTTATCACGAAAAGTCGTCGGCGTTGGAGCAGACTTTTGTTGAGAGTATCAACATCAAGTAATTGAAGCGGAGAAAGATGTGGGTCGTGATTAGACCTACCTACACTCAGGATGGCTGCCCACTGATGGCCTTGAGGCCCTGAAGGAGCGCGATTTATTGTAACGGCTTCAGTGATATCACCCGAATAATTGCATACAGATGTTGAAAGTGAACAATAACTGTGTTGAGTAACAAGAATCAATTGATTGAGTGCATTTTTAGAATTAACTGTATAACATGAAATTAAAACTCTGCAAATTAATTCACAGGGGTTGTTTATTTCTTCCAGGCGTATGGTGACTCATTACAATCGATTCAGCGTCCAAAATTTAGTGGAAAATGATACCTCACACGCCTAGGTACCGGAAATCTTGAAAACACATATTCAAAATGGGTAGATAGATGCCCATTTTGACCCATAAACTCATCCAGAGGGCGCCAATCGTTCCGGGACCCATTTCTTTGGATTCAGCGTCCATAATTTAGTGGAAAATGATACCTCACTCGCCAAGATCGCCCAAAATCTCGAAAATCCATTTTTCAAAAAACACATTTTGACCCCTACCTCGCCCAAATTTGGTCCAAATCGGGTTGAGAAGTTTCGAGGACCAACTAGAGCCGAAAACGGGTCCCTGACACAAATTTCAGGTTTTTGGAAAAATTTCTAGAAATTCACCAAAATTGGCGTGGGCGCCGAACGGTACATTTGCGAATTTTGATCCAGACACCTTGAAACGCCCAGAAACAAATCTTGGGACGAATTGGAGTGATTGACTTTTTGCATTATTCAAAGAATAACCAACCAAAACGGGGTAAGCTGGCGTTCAGAGCGTGATGGTACATTCAACATCAGAGAAATCAAAAAAACAACTCAATCTGTATGTTTTGCGCAAGTCATTGCCACATGAAAAGA
This sequence comes from Cyrtorhinus lividipennis, assembly GCA_019603395.1. Classification (NCBI taxonomy): domain Eukaryota; kingdom Metazoa; phylum Arthropoda; class Insecta; order Hemiptera; family Miridae; genus Cyrtorhinus; species Cyrtorhinus lividipennis. The sequence goes on from CM034008.1 coordinate 6,102,537, forward strand.
AATTGCCACCAATATTCTCCTCAAGAATTGAAGGCCATGACAAAGATTATTTGTGGAAAGGGGTCACCAGTTCTTATCAGTTACCAGTTATAGCTTGTCGGTAATGAAAAGAATATGTAGGAGTCACTGCCTAGCGGAGAAGAAGCGAAACAAAAAGCGGGGGAAATATCCCGTCTGTATGATTTTTCACCCCTACGAACATCAACACTGAATTGACTCGCACAAATTGATGAGCACCGCTCGCTCAATGCACAACTCGGCGAACCAGTGTTGCCAATGCAACAACAACAATTTTCTCTTCTTTTCCAAGTGCTCAGCATTAATGTGCCTCTTCTCCACCAGGCAGCGACTCCCAAATTTCATTACCGACAAACCGGCTATATAAGGTAAGATAATAGCTTTTCTCAAACATCAAAGCCTCCATGATACCAGTGATACCAATATAATAACTAGCTAATCATGTTCCAGGTGGCTATTTCTTCTGGTTGATGTCCACATTATGGTTTTCCTCTCCCCAATGTCCACCTTTACAGTATTTTAATAGCGACAGAAATGGGTTCAATAGAATTTTTGGTGCGAGGGGGTGGATGTAAGGGTGAGGCGTAGACTGGCTGAGTTTGGGCATTTTAACAGCCCCTCATCACTCATCATTTTAAAAAAAATTGTTTTTTGAAAGTCCGACCAGCCGTTGTTTTTGAATGATGGATTTTCCAGATTTATGACGATTAGGGCGAGTGGGGTATCATTTTCCACTAAATTTTGGACGCTGAATCGATTGGAGTGAGTCGCCATGCGCCTGTTCCGAGGAATAACCAACCCCTGTGTAAAAATTTGCAGCGATTTTTCAATGCCACAGCAGATCACGATCAGGGAGACTCCAGAGATATTTTCCAATCAAATACGTTTCTACGACTTCAACGCGGTTAGTGTCTTCTCTGAACTATTTTCCCAAGGTTGTAAGTGCACCTCGGCTGTCCTCTGATTGCTTCGTCCTCGGCGCCTTGAAGACCTTCCATTCCTAGGCCTCCAGCGTACTTAACCCCCCCTCCAAACCAGGCCATTAGCCCTGTTCGAACAGTAGCCTGGAATTCCAATTGAGCTTTCCCTTCAATTCCAAGTGGCTCTCAATTAGTCGCTCTCGAACGCGAAGTAAACACGAAGCAATTAAATAGAAGACGTTTGAAGCCATCTTTTGGAGGGACTCATGGACTGTTCTTCTGGTCCAAGGAGAATCTCACCTAAATACATAACTGGAGCTGTTGAGATAAGTCGCGTTGTGATTCCTAGATGTTGCACGGCTGTTGGTAACGCGATATCCATTGTCTGGGCGTGCCTTATCTCGGCTCAGGTGATCAGTTCAAGGACCCGTGACTAGTTTCATCTTCGTTTGGAAGTCGTTACTGATCTAGGTGGCGTGGGAGGAAAACTTCGTCGACCATTTCACGTTTTCCACGGTAATTCTTCCCTCGTTTCAAAACGAACGAGGATTTCAACGTGAAATCTGAAGAAGGAAACCAGGACAACGAGTGTCTTCGACTCAACCCACCAAATGCGTGAGATGCTGGATGCAGTAGTGGATACCTGATTTTAGTTGGTTATTCCTCGAATAATCAATCTATCTTATTCGGCCCAAAACTTTTTTCTGGAAGTTTCAGGGTGTCTAGATCAAAATTAGAAAATGTCCGTCCGCCGTCCACGCCGATTTTGGTAGTAGACAATTTTCTAAAAATCTGAAATTTTGGTCGGGGACCCGTTTCCGGCTGTAGCTGGTCCTAAAAACTTTTACGTCCGATCGAACCAAATTTGGGGGGAAAGGGGTCAAAATAGGTACTTTGAAAAATGGATTTTTGGCGTGTGAGGTGTCGTTTTCGACTAAATTTTGGACGCTGAATCGATTAAAACGAGTCTCCATGGTCCTGTTCCGAGGAATAACCAACCCCAGTGAATGAATTTGCAGCGTTTTTCCAGACAAATTGATGTGAAGGGGAATTACCTAAATTGTTCCTGCTGTTAAACCTGCCTTGAACATAATCACGGTAGATCATCAAGAAAATATCAATTTACTTACGTTTTCTATACTCTTATCGTACAGCAGCCAGTGCCCTAACCTGACAAACTCACTATCGTGTTTCCGACTCAAATTTCAAACATTCTTAGACAGGAAAATGCCATGTGTTGGGAATTATAAAGATTAAAATCTCTGCGAATTCATTCACAGTGGTTGGTTATTCCTCGGATCAGGAGCATGGAGACTTATTACAATCGATTCAGCGTCCAAAATTTAGTAGAAAATGATACCCCACACGCCTTGATCGCCATAAATCTCAAAAATCCATTTTTCAAAATACTTATTTTTACCCCTACCCCGCTCAAATTTGGTCCGATCGGGCTGAAAAGTTTCGAGGACTAACTAGAACTAGAAAAGACACCCTGACCCAAATTTAAGATTTTTACAAAATTTTCAACCAAAATCCACAATCATTAGCTTTTCATGTTTATGTTGAAAAAGAATAAGTTCCCCTTCTTTCTTTAGATTTCATAGTTTGAATGCAAAAACCCGATATTTAAGGCACATTCGAGGATAATACCAAATTACAATATTTTTTAAAAGAAATTTCCGTAGACGTTTGGCTCCGGGAGGTGGCTTGAATATCTATTCAAAGTCAGATACTCAGAATTTTATCAGAACCAAAACTTGGAGATTTCCGGCCCGTTTTCAGAAATCCAATGTCGAATTTAAATTTGGCATTTTGTTCAATTTAAGAGTGTGCTTGATTGAGATTAAAAAAAAAAAAATGTTTAAACAATTCCAGTGATTTCTCGAAAGATGTTCTGAATACGATTTGGAAAAAGTGGCAATTCTTAGGTTCGAGGTTTCAAATTTATAAATTTTTGTGTCAATAATGTTGGACAAGACAATGTTGGAGTGATTCAAATGAAGGTTATCATAAGAGGGTGGTTGGAAACTCAATGCTGGTGATAATTGAGTGAACTACGTGTAGGAAGGAGTATGCACTCGGACCTCACCTCCTCATTTAGACCTCATTGGAATTCCTGGATGCTTAAAATTCTCATCAACATACCTTAAGTGCGCAGAATATGCACGAGTCCAGCATGCATGTGTGGCCGGAGAGCTCGCGGAAGCTCCTCCTGAAGATGTCCAGGTGCCATAGGACCTGCAAATAAACGATTTACGTTAGGTAACGTTACTCTGGCTCCAAAATACAAAAGGTTTTACATCATTTCAAATAAAATGGCTCAGCCCACGCTGCTGATGAAACTGATGCCTACGTGTAGCCTTTTAGGTGGTTCACCAGGATCGAAAGAGCCCAGAAAAGCAGTTTTTTGCCTCTACCGTCTCGTCTCGGTCTGGTGGCCTCTACTTGGACCACCATCTCCAGCAAAAGAACAACACCGCGATTTAGTGTGGAGGTGAATGAGCGACATTCAATTTCCTACCGCTGACAAGACCCTTCCTCCTTTCAATCTCGAAAATTTGACTCGGTCACGTTCCCCAGTCACCCTGAAAACACCGAAATTGGGTTTTCGTGATGAAAGGCGGTCAAATGACGTCAGAAGGCCATCGCTTGGAGATCAATTTCTTCAGATAGGAACAACAAGGTAGATGATAATAATGAAAGAGAGAAAATCTTTAAATTTACAAACCTAAAAACTTGAATACGCTTGTCGTAGTCAGCTCATTTTAATCTAAGCTTTCAAGATTTATTATTTCCGTAAGGAATTTTGTTCATATTTGTGATAGTCACTAGTGAACAAAATGAGTTGTCTCTCACCCCAATGTTCGTAAACCATTTTCTTCTTCTTCGTCTATTTGCTAGAAACGTCCATGGAGCAGAGGTGCGAACAATAGCGATTAATTGGAGACTGGAGATTAGAGGTATTACGACTGAAGTGAGAGTCAAATTTTCATAAGAAATTCACAATGCCAATTTATCATTTGAAAAACGTTTTACGTTCACATTATTTTATTGCGGGTAAAAATCACAGGGGTTGGTTATTCCTCAGACCAGAAGCATGGGGACTCACCCCGATCGATTCAGCGTCCAAAATTTCGTGGAAAATGATACCCCACACGCCTAGGTACCAGAAATCTCGAAAACACATATGTATTCAAAATGGGTAGATAGGCACCTATTTGACCAATAACCTCATTTAGGCGCCCCTCACACGATCAATATATTGATTCAATATATTGGCTCAATATATTGAAAGAAATTAATATTGACCGTGCCCCTCACACGTGCAATATATTGAATCAATATTATGTCAGCATTCACAACCTAACGTTTCTGCGAACAACTTGTGTGTTGATTCTTTATTTTTATTTATAATAATTTTTTTATCGATAATTTTATACACAATGAGTGATTTTGATGTGACATTAATAGCTTTGTCAGTGGCAGTTAAAAAAAGAAATAAGGAACGTAAAAAAAGGCAATAAATATTAAATTATAAAAATAATAAAGCGGCGTACACAAAAAAAGAAATTTACTTGTTTATAACAGCGTGCAGGTTTCAGATTTCAAGGAAAAGGTTATGTTTTGGTTTTAACTTCCCTTGACTGCCACTTCAAGCGCTACTGAGCCATACAAAATATTGAGGAACCTTCAATAAAAATCAAATTCATTTGATTTCTTTCAATATATTGACATCAATAATTATTGCTTCAATATACCCCTCACACCGTCAATATATTGACAGAAATGAAATATTGAATCAATATATTGATCGTGAGAGGGGCGCCTTAGAGGCGTTCCCGGACCCTTTTCATTGGAATCAGCGTCCAAAATTCAGTGGAAAATGATTCCTCAATCGCATAGGTACCTGAAATCTCGATATCCGTTCTTTGAAATACTCAATTTGACCCCCTACCCCGCCAAAATTTGGTCCGATCGGGCTGAAATGTAAACCCTAGCACCAAATAGGGCCGGAAACGGGTCCCTGACCTGACATTTTGCATAAAAAAATGGGAAGAAAATACCTTCATGTCAAATTCGTGTAACACTGCAGCGGACTCACCCGTGTACAGGCTTCTAGTTCGTGACCGTGTAAATGATTCCATCAAAAATAAGCTCAGATAAGCACGGAATATAGATGAAATAAAAGACAACACTCATTGTAACAGTCATCAATGGCCTGGAGTCGTTCTTACGGTTTGTTTCCATAATGAACGAGTCGTACCTGTAGTTACCTGATTAGCATTCCTCCCACGTCGCCGCCGTATTTCGAAATAGCTCTCAATCTGAGTTTCCGGTGGTCGTGCGATTATTAACAAAACAGAAGTTCCACGATGACACAAACCATTGTGATGCCGCTTGAATGATGAGCGGTATCGAGCTTCGGCAACGGTGTTTAGTGTTTAAGCTTCATGAATATTAAACAGACGGTGGCTCCGAACAAAAAGAGAACTCTCGGCATTTACGCGATGTCGAAAAAAGTGATTGGAGTCAATGGGTGGCCGTAAATTGGAGTGGTTTGTGAGGCAATCAGCTTCCTTCTACGGCACGTGGGTTCTTGGTTGGTTATTCCTTGAATAACCAACCTGTTTTCATGCAAAAAGTCAATCTCTCCGGTTCGGCCCAAAAATGTTTTTTTCTGGACGTTCCAATTGTCTAGATTGGGTAGATAGATGCCCATTTTGACCCATAACCTCTTCCGGTGGGCACCAATCGTCTCCAGGAAGACCCATTTCATTGAATTCAGCGTCCAAAATTTAGTGGAAAATGATATCCCACACGCCTAGGTCACCAAAAATCTCTAAAATCCATTATTCGAAATACACATTTTGATCCCTACCCTACCCAAATTTGGTCCGATCGGGCTGAAAAGTTTCGAGGACCAACCAAAGCCCAAAAGTGGGTCCCTGACCAAAATTAATTTTTAGAAAAAATTCTACTACCAAAATCGGCGTGGGCGGCGACGGCTTACCAAGTACTCTCTTCCCCCTCCCCCCAGTCCATTCAATAAATTGTGATATGCACCTGTGATACATTTTTTAGGCTAGGCAGAGTTAAATTTAGGTTTTTATCCAGGCAGAGGAGGAATATCCTAGTACTCGCCCTACCTACAGCGTTTTAGTAAACTGACTCCTTTGCAGGACTGTGGAGCATAAAGAAATGGGTGAAGAATTAGCTGGAGTGGAGGACACAGGCTGGGGTGTTTTCCTATTTAGGTACCCCTATAAAATGCCTGTACGTTCAGTGATGCCCAGTAAAGTGGCGAGCAAGTGCCGCCACCACGTTGAGCTCTAGGTCCCAACAGCTCCACAGCCACCCCCACCCTACAGCTCACAGATGCCGCCAAGGTGCAGAGCAAAGATGAGCTGAACAGAACAGAAGACCCCTTGCAAAACCCGGCACCTCCTCAAGAGGTCCATCCTGGGCTGCCAAAGGCAGGCGAACGCCGGAAGAGGGTGGGTACCTGATATACGGGGAAGCCATAGAGCCATAGAGCAGGGCTCCCAGACGATCTGGCGCATGAACCAAGAAAAGGATAGACTGTAATGGGCCACATGGCCTCAGGAACAGTCTAGCGCAGGTATATCAGTGGACGGCATACCAGCTCCCCCTCTGCAAGTGTGGCGAGCTGACCATGTCTACCTTCGATGCCCAAAATACGCGACTGCAGGAAGACGATGGCTAGTACTGGGCCAGGCTGCATCAGAAGAAAATCCATGGCAGGCAGCTTTCCAATCAAGAGGCAATGCAGAAGGCACCAAAATATTTGCCCATCGAGTCATGGCTGCGAAAGGCTGGCCAACAGGCCAATCAGGCCAAGACACCCCTCCTGGCCCCAACCGTGCTACTTCCGCGAGGTCCATCCCATTCACCACAGCAATGGAAAAACGCACGGCAGGAGAGTAAGCGGAACCATCAGGCAGTAAGCAAGCCCCGGTGAAGCCGCAAGGCGTAGGAACGGGAAGAATGAAAATACCTGAAGGACGGCATACCAGCCCTAGTTGGTCCTAGGGTTTACCTTACGGATGTCGAGATTTCAGGTACCTAGGCGTGTGGGGTATCTTGACTTTTTCACATGAGTCAATGTTTCCGAATCCAGAACCGTTTCCAAAGGATTCACATTGTAATGATTTAAAATAAATGTCAACAAGGAATAATTCGAACATGAAATGCCATCAAATTATTAACCCACTGGATATCTGAGGCCTATTCCTAGAAACTCTTCACTTCATGCTTTGCGACTTAGGATTATTCTCCTCTTCCAATATTTGGAGGATACACAACTATTTGGCAAAGTCATTAAATATTCTACCAAAAAAAAAAAAAAAAAAAAAAAATCTTTATTTGAAACTCACAGCATTGACTCTTCATATGAGTGTGAATAATAGTTTCTTGGCACAGAACCAGTAGAAACTCTGCAAACCTTGACTTGTAGGAACGAAAAGTTTTTGTAGAGTGGAGATTTTGCACGTGCAGAGTGGAGAGTGAAGAGTGAAGAGTTTCTAGGAATAGGCCCCTGATTTCTTCACCACTTTTGGCTCCAGGAGCAACAATTTGGTAAAAAGGTAGTTTAAACATCGATTTATGTTCACAATCGAAACCAACATCGATGTGCCGCCGCCCCAATGCGATGGAGTCGGAGGTCGGGGTCGGTGGTGAAAGTTTCCGATTGCGGCGGCGGTGTTCCCTTTTCCTCCGCCGTTGCGCGGGAGGAGAACGAGATGCCCCGCGATGAGTCACAACGGTCGCTCACCATCTTCCGATTCCGAGAAGACGGTCGCTCACCAATCTTCCGAGAAAACGGGTCCTGGGAAGCGAACCCATTTCGGATTTTCGAGCGCCACGACCGGTTAGTCATCCCCTGAAGTCGGTTAATCTTTGGGGGGTGAACGAACATCCCCACATCAGAGAATCATCCCCTCAAGGGGCTGTTGGGGGAGAGGGATAAACGCTCTTATTATCAAAACCCTGCAAATTCTTTCAGAATAGTGTGGTTATCCCTAGGACCAGTGCATTCGTGGATTCGAAATGGGTAGATTGGTACCCATTTCGACCCATTACCTCATCCAGAGGGCGCCAATCGTTCCAGGACCAATTTTAATGGATTCAGCATTCAAATATTAGTGGAAAATGATACCCCACACGCCTAGGTACCAGAAATCTCGAAAACATATCCGAAATGGGTAGATAGGCACCCATTTTGACCCATAACTTCTCCTCGTGGGTGCCAATGGCTCTGGTACCCATTTCATTGGATTCAGTGTCCAAATTTTAGTGGAAAATGTTACCGCACACGCCTAGATCGCTAAAAATCTCGAATATCCATTATTTGAAATACACATTTTGACCCCTACCCCGCCCAAATTTGGTCCAATCAGGTTGAAAAAATTCAAGGACCAACTAGAGCCGGAAACGTACCCCTGACCCAAATTTCAGATTTTCGGAAAATTTTCTACTACCAAAGTGGCCGTGGACGGCGGATCGTCGAAAATATCGAACATGGAGCGATTGACTTTTTGCATTAAAACATTATTCAGGGAATAACCGACCAAAACAAGCGAGGTTGTTCTAATGAGCTTGCGATAAGAAAATTTCCCTGAAAATTGATATGAAAAAAGCTCAAATTCGTTGGGCAAGAATAAAAGGTTGCAAAGTGGTTCCCTATTATTCCGAAAAGAGTTCGGAAAAGCTTATCCCCTAGGTATTCTGGGCGTTTTTAAAACACGCAAAGCAAAGTAAAAATAGTTCAAAACAGTAAATGGTTTATATTTATCTGAAGTTTCTATTTATGTTCCAATTTTGTTTATCTGTTGAATGGTTCCGTTAGCGTCTTCTCTAATTAGTTTCTTATAATAGTTAATCTTTACTACTGAAAAACTGTAACCGAGATAATGTGCATGTGTATTAACCAGCGACTACTACCCTCAGCACAATCTAAGCTTACAGAGAAGAGTAGCATTGGAACATTAATTACTTTGCTGTTTTTAGGTGTGTTCTGAAGAAAAATGCTTTGGGAAAAGTACCCATTTAACAAATAACTGTTTTGTCATGTAGCTACTCCGCTCAAATGTGTGGAAATCGATCCAGAGTCCCATGTTAATAAGGGCGTCCACCCATTAGCTTGGACCCAAAAATATAGAATACAGTTTTCAAAATACTCAGCAATTCGCCTCTTTTGGCTGGAGCCGGTCCAAAAACCCCCCTCAATCCATCCAGCAACCTGAATTTATTAAAGTAAAAACCGTTTTCTTGGTACACATTGTCACCAATAATCTACGTTTTTGTTACCAGGATAAAAATGAGTATGATTAACAGGTCTATTGACAAAATTTATTATTTTTTGGGAGATTTTAGAGGCGTTTTCCGGACAGGATGGAGTTTGACTTCGGAATTTCTCACATTCTCAATCATCTTCCACTTTTAAAAGTAAAAAAGATGAAGGTTTTAGGGGACAAAATGTTCTGCTCGATAAGAAATTTACAGTAAAAAGATCGTCGACCCAAAAATCATCGTTTTGCAGTTCCTAGGTAATGTAAAACATGGAAATTCAGTGAGGAAAACACATTTTTCCTCGGTCAACACAAGGGTGCGTTGTTGCAACAAGAACAACAAACCAAAAAGCGTCATATGCTACGAAGAAGAATTCCATTTCTTCAAAGGATGACGAAGAATTGATTGCAAATTTCGACATTCCAGTTTGATAAATGAAGTCGTGAATGTCGTCACCAGTAGACGAACTAGGATGGTTATTGCGCAGTAAGAAATGAGTCTGACGAGCAGTCGAAGCAGCAAACGCAATCAGAAGGCAGAAAAGTCGAATCTGACCGCAAGGACAGGTGCTCCTCCCTATTTTCAATTAATTCCGGGAAATAAAAAATGACGAAGCGTGAAAGAAACGATGTTTCAGCAATTTCAGAATGAATCTTCGACAAATAATCTTCCCTACGAGGAAAAAAAAATAAATTCAAATAAATTCGAAGAAGTCGCACTCCGAGATCCTAGAAAAGTCAAATTAAAAAAATAATTGAAATAACAACGAATTACTCGCACAATTTATTCATTTAGTCCAAACCTTGTCACCCACACTGCTGCACGATTCTTCACTGCAATTCATCATTTCACCAGAATTCTCTGCACAAAACCATTCATGACATTTGGGCTGGATTTGAACACACTTTTTTTTTGCATCCGAGGCAGAACATAAACGTATTCAATTTATGTATCAATCTAGAAACCCGATTGAATTCATAATAAGGTCTGTTATATGTAATTAAGTTGCGTCACGACGAGAATTTTCTATTAAATTGTCAAATTATAGGGAGAACGTAGTGAGTACTATGTTCCGCCATACTCAGCGAATATTCGGGAACAAAAACAAATGTATTGAGCAAATTCCGATGGATTTAACTTCTAGAATTTAGACGACGATCACACCCTACACGCCTAGACAGCCGAAAATCTCGAAAATCCACATTCAAAATGAGTAGATAAGATACCCATTTTGACCCATAACCTCTTCCAGAGGGCCCTAATCGTCCCGGGACCCATTTCATTGGATTTAACGTCCAAAATTTAGTGGCAAATGATACCCCACACGCCTAGGTACGAGAAATCTCAAAAATAATCATTCAAAATGGGTTGATAGGCACCCATTTTGACCCATAACCTCTTCCAGTGGACGCTAATCCTTCTAGAACCCGTTTTATTGGATTCAGCGTCCAAAATTTAGTCGAAAATAATACCCCACACACCTAGACTGCCGAAAATTCAAAAATCCATTTTTCAAAAAAACACATTTTTACCCCACTTTCCCCAAATCGGTGCCGATAATGGACCAACTTGAGGTGATAAACGGTCTCTGAACAAAAATTCAAATTTGTAGGAAATTTGTTCATTACCGAAAACATTTAGCCATGTTGTTAGCCTATGCGTTTACACACTACCCGTGAGTGACGATCATTCATGTGATATCATGTGATGTTTCAAGTGATGTCACTCGCGGAGATGCACGCTAGTTTCAAGATTACGGTTTTTACTGTTATAAGGGAGCCAAATGATGGTTTTCTCGGGTAGTGAACCAGAATGGGCAGAAAAATTGGAAATATTGGCTAATTCAATTGTGTTTGGTAGTTCTGAAAGGCGATAAATGAATAGAGGGAGAAATAAGGGGAGTTTTATTCACTGTATTGTATTCAATAAGAGGTTCCACAGCTATTTTGATCAAATTTGAACTCACGTGACGTTAAGATCACTCGTCTACACATTGTATCACGTGATATGACTCCCCGTGGCGTCACATGAGAGCACCTGAGGGTAGTTCCCACCTTAACGATTTTTCGTTTCCTTTTAATCTCATATCTTTTAACCAGTTTCCTTTCCAAGAATGAACTCGACCGAAGGGTGATGCTCTCAACTCGCCCCAATTAGAGATTCGTTTCAGATTGACTAATAAAACAACGGTCGTCCGGGCTTTAACAATGAGAACAGTCTTTTACTTGAAAAAAAGTGGAAACGCTAAACTGCTCATTAATAAAAGTGGAAAACGGTATCCTCGGGAGAAAGATACCCGTTGAAGGCAACAATGGCCGAAGTTCTCATCGTGTGGATGTTCGCTGGTTTATTATTTTATCGCGGATTGTTCGCATCAGAATCAAGTGTAGGTTTAGAACATGTTTTCGTACAACTTCTGTGATTTTCTTTGTATGGGTAACTTAGTCAAGTAAATAAAGGGCTCTGGTGTCAGTCGCAGAATTCAATAAAAAAAAAAAAAAGGATATAAAATCACAGGAGTTGGTTATTCCTCGGATCAAGAGCATGGAGACTCATTCATCAGCGTCCAAAATTAAGTGGAAAATGATACCCTACAAGCCTAGGTACCAGAAATATCAAAGCATCGACACATTTGTCCCCCTTCTAACCATTCAATTTGGTTTGATCGGGCTGAAAAGTTTTGAGGAGCAACTAGAGCCAAAAGGAGATCCCCGAATAAAATGACAAATTTTCCATGAAACTGTTAAACGACCGAAATGGCGTGGGTGGTGCCTTAATCTGTTTTGGCGCCAAACTGTAGCACCTAATCGTTATAGTCATTTTTCTTAATCATCCGCTGTCATTTACAGTTTTACTGCTCTAGTGACCCATCTAGCCATCATTTACTACCATCACTCGTTTCATTCATCGAATTCTGTCCACCTATTAAATTTGGTTGCCCCTTAGGCTTGGGCATAACTTATTTGTTCAAGTTTCTCGAAATTTGGGGGCGTAACAAAATTATATAACTTCATATGTTTTAGAATTAATCTGTAAGAAATAAAGAACCGTAGAAACTACAGAAATGAATATTCGTTATTAGTGTTCTTGTCATTGTCAACCTCAATTTTGTCGTCCTTTATTGCGTTTCCACTGTGCATTCTCTTCAAAATAGCCAGCAAAACCGACATTAGGCTACATTTTTAGAGTATAAAAGTAAAAAAACTACATTGATCGATGCGGAAATATCGATTTTGTTAATCGATGCCTATTTTTACTTCTAATACATGAAATGAATGAGTCATAGCATAACTATCCCCTCTTGACCCGCCGTGGTGGGCGCTAAGGAGACTGCCCTGAGTCGCCCGTCTCACCGCTCCATAGTATTCCCCACAATCCGTGGATTGTCCCTCTTCCCCGCCGACATATGTCCGCCCAGTCCGACTGTCCGCAGCGTTATCCTCCGAAAAAGGTATCCCACCGCCCCAACAATATTTTCCACGAATTATCCCCCTTACCCACCGATCTGTGTCAGCCCTGTTCGAGGGTATTTCTTCCATATTGTTCCTCACAATCTACGGATTGCTCCCCTTTCTCGCCGATCTTTGTCCGCCAAATCTGACTGTTTGCGGACTTCAAGGGCTGTGAGACGGGATTCAGTATTGCCATAATACTCCTCCCAATCCTCGAATTTAACCGCTAATTGACGTCCGCTACGTCCGTCAAAACGTGCCTTTTTCATCTAAATATAATAAGAGGGGAGTTAACCGCCCCCACCCCCCGCAATCTACTGATTGTCCCTGTCATAATACTTTTTCAAAAAATGGATTTTCGAGTTTTTTTTTTTGTTTTGTGGTCTAGGCGTGTGGAGTATTATTTTCGACTAAATTTTGGACGCTGAATCCAATGAAATGAGTCCCGGGACGATTGGCGCCCACCGGAAGAGGTTGTGGGTAAAAATGGGTATCAATCTACTCATTTCGAAAGTGGATTTTCGAGATGTTTGGCGGCCTAGGCGTGTGGGGTATAATTTTTCTAAATTTTGGCTCCTGAATCGATTAAAATGAGTCTCCATGCGCCTGGTCCAAAGAATAATCAACCCCTGTGTAAGAATTTGCAGCGTTTTCCTCCAAAGACCATAAGAGGGGAGTCTCATCGCCCCCCAATATTCCCCGCAATCCATGGATTGTCCCCCTTCTCCGTCGATCGGTGTCCGCCCGCGTCCGACTGTCCGAAGACAATGAGGCGGGGGTCTCACCGCTCTCCGCCGCGAAATCCTTGAACTTTTGCCGAGACAATGACCACGACACACACTCCACAGGGTTCCACCGCGGCGAGGTCGACCTCTCAACTCCCCCGCACCCACCTTGGATTCAAGTCAGCTCGCATTAGACTGATAACATCTAAATAATGTTGAAATATCGATACTTAGAATCGATACCATGATATTGTTAGCGGCAAAAATCGAGAAATATATCTATATGATATGTGATATTGAGTCTCAGAGTATTATTATTAGCCTTCTTCCAATACCAAACGCTTGAATACTTCATCTACAACTGAAATTTCTCCTCTAAATACTGTTAATTGGTCATCAATCAATCATCAGTGAGATCTGATGAACCATGCTTAAGAAGGAAGAAAGCCTAGGACGTCACTGTTTGAGAAAACTGCTTCAAAAATCGACGTTTTTTCGATTTACCGATGAATTATTACAATATAATTGGTTATTAACACATACCGCGCATAACCATTGATATGAATTGAACTATTTTGGGATCAATAATTGATAGCAACTTAACATATCGACTTAAATCAACTCAAAATTATTATTTATTTTATTTATTTATTATTACTATTATTTATTTTTTTTTTTTATTCAAAAAACGACAAGTTTTGTTAATGAGTTTGAGGTCGAATACTAGGTAGAAGAAGGTAGATAAACCCAGGAAACAAAAGTTGATCGGCTGCGTTACGCCCACCGAACTGACCCCCTTCCTTGTTCCCAAGTTCCACTCGCTTGAGAATCGGATTGCTCAATTTCCCATTATTTTCCTTTCGACATTGAGTTCAAACATTAAATGACCGGTACTTCGACGATAAAGCGAGTTTAATTGTGAAGAGGCGGAGATTCGACCAATACAATCGCCATCTGCCGGAATAATCCCAGCAATTTCCTTCGAATGTCGAGGAAACGCTTTTCTCGTTCATTCATCGAGTAAATGAGGGAAATTGGGGTTCAATCTCGGTCGTAAGGTTAAGTTTGATTCAACAGTCGCTTACTTCATCTAGGTACCTTCGGTTAACGTGTCCCAGTCCGATACTTCGCTGGCCACAATCGCCTCGTTTTATGGTGAGTTAGAAAGGTTGCTCTTTCTCCAAAACTACAAGAAATACCATGAAAGATGAAAGTGGTATTGGTTTTGGACTACCAGAAATCAAAGCCTGAAAGAAACTAATTCGGTGCAAATTCCTTCACAGGGGTAGGTTATTCCTTGGACCAGGAGCATGGGGACTCATTCCAATCGATTCAGGGTCCGAAATTTAGTGGAAAATGATACCCCACACTACTAGGTACCAGAAATCTCAGAAACCCACATTCAAAATGGGTGGATGGATACTCATTTTGACCCAGAACTTCCTCCAGTGTGCACCAATCATCCTGGGGCCCATTTCATTGGATTCAGCGTCCAAAATTTAGACGAAAATAATACCCCATACGCCTAGGTCGCCAAAAATCTCGAAAAAACACTTTCACAATTAGTAGATTGAGACCCATTTTGAACCATAACCTCTTCCAGTGGGCGCCAATCGTCCCGGGACCCGTCTAATTGGATTCAGCGTCCAAAATTTAGTCGAAAATGATACCCCACACGCCTAGGTACCAGAAATCTCAAAAAACCGTATTCAAAATAGGTAGATGAACACCCATTTTGACCCATAACCTCTTCCAGTGGGCACTAATCGTCCTGGAACCCATTTCATTGGATTCAGCATCCAAAATTTAGTGGATTTGAAGAGGTAGGCACCCCTCTGAAGGAGATACATCTCTCTATATTGATTTCGAAACAATAACTCGATTTTAACAACCCTCCTGTTTTTGTTGTGGACTGCCTTTCGTCCACCCTGGGGTTACCTGTCGTGGACCTTCCCCGTTTATCATAAGCTCTTCTCCAGCCCCTTTTCGACCATCTGTACCCCCCCCCCCCCCCCCTTAGCACGTCACTGGGACCTCTCGCACCTGTTACCTGTCTACCTGCCCCCACTCGTCGGTACCTGCGCGCTCCTCCACACCCCAAGGTGCGTCTTTTTCGAAATTAAATTACACTCCCCGCAGCTCTTCCTTGGTGTTGTCTCTGGACACAATATCTGATGGATAAAAAGCCCCACGCCCGAACAATACCGCCGATAAGGGCACGTATTTCAACAATAAGAAGATCTGGGCTAATGTACGAAACAAAATAAAAAGGAAAGAAGTCAAAAGAGGACGCCCTGTTGGACTACCAATCAATCGACTTGTTTGAAGTTCGATCATCAATCAAATAAACCAAAGATGTCTTCCATCTTCAACCCCCAAAAAAGCTTCAGATCTCAAACTCTCGTCCACTAATATCAGATTCAGAGCAATATTGAACATTTCTAGACTATTTTCTTCAAAATTCGAGAAAAGGCGGACGGGCATTTTGGTTTTGGTTGGACAAACATCAGGCGGGCACGCCTTTTGTGGTAGATATCAGTGTAAATGTGCATTTTGAAACTGAATTTTCGGGACTTTGGAGGACATTTTCGACTGAATTTTGGACGCTGAATTCAATGAGATGGGTCTTGAACCCATTGGAGCCTTGGTATGGGTCAAATGGGGACCTATTCACCCATTTAAAATCTGGGTTTTCGATATTTTCATGTGCCTAGGCGTGTGGGGTGTCGTTTTCCACTAAATTTTGGACGCTGAATAGATCGGAATGAGTTCAGGACACACTACATTCACTGTTTTCTTCATTTATCTGGACATCATGAAACGTATGCTCTCATATTTTGGAGCCAATCGGACAGACTGACCTCTGGCATGAAAATATAGATTAATTATTCAAGAAATAACCAACCAAAATCACAAGGGGTTGGTAATTCCTTGAACCAGGAGCATAGAGACTCATTCCAATCAATTCAGCGTCCAAAATTTAGTGGAAAATGATACCCTGACACGCCTAGATTGGCATAAATCTTGAAAATGCATTATCCAAATTACACATTTGGACACCTATCCCCCTAAATTTGGCCCAATCGGGGTGGAAGAAGGACCGAAATATCAGATTTTGAACCAATTGAGCATTTTAACCTCAATTTCGCACGATTACGGCAAGTTTTAAAGCAGATTTTCATGAAAAAATATACATACGGGTAAAACGAACGGAACTACAAACGACTGTTGTACTAAAAAAGGAGTAAACAGGAAATAAATGGGAAATAATACGTTTGATTCAGCGACATTACATAACACTCAAAACATCGTTCAGCGCCTTTCGTCATCAATTTCATCACCAAATCTACGTCGCATTCCAAAATCAGGTGATTTTCTTACTGGAAACAAGACGAAAGAGGACGAGGGAAATGAACCCTCAAAAAAATGTTTTAAAACGATTCCATAAAATGCACAATTTTACACGAATTGGCAGTTTAATTTAATATTTTCGCTGAATCTTGTTCATGTCTACAGATTTCATAGGCGTTTTGAGATTTTTTTTTTCCAAATTTAATGAGTAGGGATATAAAAGGAAAATTCATCATTAAATCCTTTAAATGGCCATTATGGAAATTAATCCCCCCAAATGGCTAATAACCGTGATCAGCCCCTATGACTCCCACCAAGCCAGAAGAACTAAACTTATACGATTACAATACAGCAAATGACAAGTGTAACGTCAAGATTTGATGGATTAATCATACATTGATGGAACAATGGATAGTTTTGTTTTCATTTATAACTGTAAAAATACTGCCAATTGTTCTCTTTTGTCCATACTTATCAATAGAGAATATAAATATTATTCAAAATTGGTGTTTCTCTTCCGTACAGAAACATTTGATTCTATTCGGTGCATATGCAATGTAAGACTGATGAAGTTAAGACTCAAAATAGGAATTATAAACAATATTCCATAATAGTTTTGAGTCAAATTGACTGTGATGAATCTATAAACACAGGAGAAATGATTAAGTCTCATTATGGTTAATATTCCTATATTCAAAAAATGTTTTTTGAAGTATGGATTTTCGAGATTTTCAGCGATCTATGCGTGTGGGGTATCGTTTTCGACTAAATTTTAGACGCTGAAGCCAATGAAATGAGTCCCGGAAAGATTGGCGTCCTCTGGATGAGGTTATGGGTCAAAATGGATGCCTATCTGCCCATTTTAAATATCTGTTTTCGAGATTTCTGTTACCTAGGCGTGTGGGGTATCGTTTTCGACTAAATTTTAGACGCTGAAGCCAATGAAATGAGTTCCGGAATTGGCACCCTCTGGAAGTGGTAATGGAAGCTGAATCGATTTAAATTAGTCTCCGAGGTTTGCACATGGACTCAGTTTGCAAGTATTCCCTGACTTTTGTTCAGCCGTAGGTGAATGCTGGTCGTTAGTTTAGCCCAATCAGGCTTCCCTTCAAGTACAATTCTATTTAGGGGAGGGTTTAGAAACGAATATGGAAAGAGTTTTTCTGAATGGGTGGTCTACGTTGATTGCAGTAATCCCAAACAGGAAAAAATGATTGGCCGAAGAAGAAATTGCAAACCTTTCAGCGCCAGACGTAGTTTACCAGATTAATTGATTATCCTCAAATAACCAATTAATATAATTGTTATAACATCCCAAAAGATATTCCAGCATATTGTACATTATTTAGTAAATAAGATTCTTAATAAAAAGGACAATCATGATAAAATAGATCACAATGTAATAGTCTTATCACTTTAAATATTCTTGAATTAAACTAGATAAACCATTAGAAATCACAATATTCCATGCGCAATTTACACCAAAAAAAAATAAAAGAGATGAGCTGAATGAAAGCTTTCAGGTTAATACCCTGAATGTAGAAGACCTAAATTAGGTGCTTCATACTTTTATTTATATCCAAGGTAATATTCAGGCTGAGGGAAGTTTGTTTTTATAAGTTTTAAGTCTCGTATAATAATATAAACGAATATATATATTCTGAGCAAAATCCTTTCTTTTAGAAGGAAATAATATCAAATTAATAATAATTTCTTACATTTTTGGTTAGTTATTTTTTTGAGTAATTTAATTAATTTTCTAATTTCAATTTTTATGCAAAAAACCAACCCCGCCGATTGATTTTGTTTTCCGGGGGAAATTTTGATTACGGACCCTTTTTTTAGACTCTTGTTGGTCGTCAAATAATTTCGGCCCGATCGGATTTAAAAAAAAAAAAGGAGGCAAAAACGTGTATTTTGAAAAATGGATTTTCGAGATTTTTGGTGACTTTGGTGGCGTGTCATTTTTCACTAAATTTTGGACGCTGAATCCAATGAAATGGGTCCCGGTACGATTGGCGCCCTCTCGATGAGGTTTTGGGTCAAAATGGGTACCTATTTACCCTTTTCGAATGTTTGCTGTCGAGATTTTTGGCGGACTAGTCGTGTGGGGTGTCATTTTCCACTAAATTTTGGACCCTGAATCGATTGTAATGGGTCCGGGACCCGCTATACCCACTTTTCCCCTCATTTTCCCCATGTTGAAAAGATTAGTCTTCAAGCCTGAGGAATAACCAATCCCTGTGAAAGAATTTTATCGCTTTTGTTTTTATTTATTATAATTTATTTAGATGTCTTAATTCAAGTTTAACATGGAAGATTTTAAGAGACTGTAACGTTGAAGAATCAGCGCGCGAAGGACTTTCAGGTGAAGAAGTAAATGACTGGAAATGGGCTTTTTGAAAGTCCTCAGCCATAAAATTTATGGCGCGCTAATGGTCAGGGACCACAACTATGACACTCTTGCCAAATTTGACCAAGCATATGAAAATTCGTCCACTTGGTCAGAAGAGAAGGCCGAATTGATCAGTAAATCAACCAAGAAGTTGAGCTGATAAAACCAGTTTGTCCCCGCTTCTACGCACATGTGGCTAAATTGAGTATATATATGATTGTTATGTGTTTACTTTGAAATTATATAAAGTAAATAAATCTTATAATGAACTGTGCAAGAGAGGGTAGTTGTTTTAAGAGTTTTGAGGGCCAAAAAGGGCGAAAAGTTACTCCTATATTGGAAGAAAGTATAAGGGGCAGGGAGGTATGCAAAGCCCGGAGAACTCGTCTTGTCAAGCTGGTTTCAAACAAGAGCGCCGTTGTCTCACCTTGGATATCTGGAAGAGAGCCTTCTTCGTCCTCGTTCGGTCCTTCATTTGGAGTTGAAGTAAAATAATCCCAAAACGTCCGAAGGGTCACGCACAGTGCGGAATCATTGCACGGAGGGAACACACAAACTCAATTCAGGCAAACAAAAAACGGAGCGTCGCGGAGCACCTCACAGGTAGGGTTACCTTTGTTTACTGAAGGTGAAGCGCCTTTCGCAGGAGTCTGGTGGGGGTCGGGTGGTGGGGGCGGCGACCTGAGGACCTGAGGGCCCTCGGGCGGGCTCGCGGTGGAAGGAACCGAAATCACAAAAGCGAAAAGTACAAAAACCATCTTCTCGAAACACACCCCCCTCCGCCGCGGCGGCCCTTCACCTGCGTCACTTCCACGCACCGCTCGGACTCAGGTACACAGGTAGCGATTTCAGCGCTTTCCTGAAGTGCATCTTGTTCTGGAAATCCCTCGAAAACGGCGTCGACTGATGAGACCCTACTTGGCCCCGTAAAGTGGAGGTTACTTTAGTCCCCTTTTGCACGAAATCGCTACTCCACCACACAAGTCGACGACGAAATCTCTAAATAAGGACGAAGAAATTAACCGTGTTTTTGATGAGCACAGTGGGGTTGAAACCACCCCACATGTCCAAAAACATGGTAAATACCGTAAAGCCGTTATTAACGTTATCGAACGTTATTCATATTTTTCAAAGGTGGGCACTCAATAACCAAAGGATTAAAAAAAGACGCTGTTAATTATTTTCAGGCTTTGGTTATTCCTTGGAGCATGGAGACTCATTTCAATCGATTCAGCATCCAAAATTTAGTATAAATCATACCCCAACAGGTCCCTAAATCGTCAAAAATATCAAAAATAGGGATAACAGTGAGTGTGGCGTGTCCCAGACCCATTCCAATCGATTCAGGGTTCAAAATTCAGTAGTAAATGATACCCAACACACCTAGGTATCATAAATATCGAGAACCCACTTACGAAATAGGTAGATAGATACCCATTTTGACTGATAACCTCTTCAGATTCAGCGCCCAAAATTTTCAGATTTTTAGAATATTTTCTACTACCAAAATCGGCGTGGACGGCGTACGGCGAAGGACATTTGCTTATTTGGATCTAGATACCTGGAAACGCCCAGAAAAACATTTTACTGTCAGCCTTCGAATAATCAGAGTATTTTGTTCCTTCTGTTTTATTTCTTATTAACTCCACCATAGGCGGCTCCCAGTCGGGTTAAGGATAATGAAGTGGAAAATTGAAAAATTATTGAATTTAAAAAATAAATAATCAACGAACATATGACGTTTTATGTGCAAACACACGCGCTGAAAAGGGTGATATTTCCACTCAATATAAACAAATTTCGGTCATTATTCCAAAAAAATTTTAAAAAAAATTTCAGTGTGTATTATTACCCATTATTTGACAATTTTGGGGTTGCGCACAACTTTGCACGCTCGCTGAACCGGTTGCGCACAAGTAAAACAAATGGTTGAGGGATCAAATTTTTGTTAAATTTTGTGTAAAATCCGAATCTGCAATAAAAAATTGGTGTTTCCATTTAAAATAAGAAATGTTAAAGTCACTTGCGCATGGTCGTGGAGCGCAAGCAAATATGAAGATTAATGAAATTAATGTTTGTTTACTTTTTTAGGATGATTTTAGGTGGGGGGAGGGGGTGGGACCACTTGTGGGACACTTTGTATGAGACAAGTCAACATTGTGCAAGTCAAATACACGTAGAACTCACATAGATCGGGTTTTTGGAAATCAGAAGCCAAATATTGTTTCAACGACCATTTTACAGTTTATACTGCTGATTAGTTTGAAAATCTCACTCATTACACGCGTCAATCACACGGTTTTCATACGACATCGCACCATACTCAAGTTTGCTGCCAAACAAAGGGTTCAAGGGCCCAAAGGGATGTTTGGTGAAACCTGAAAGACCCGACTAGTGTTGGAAATGTCACAAGTTCAAGAAAACGCGATAAGAAAAACCAATAGCGCTCTTTTATCTCGTATTTTGTATTTGAGAGCAGCAAATAGGTGAGTTCCGTACAAAGAGGCGGAAGATCTCTTGTTCCTTTTCAACTCATCGCCCTCAAATCCACTCGTACAAGTGTTTGTCTTAAAATGCATGATACGCCTTTGGACGACCATTACTCAAATAAAAAGTTAGGTTATACTTGCATGATGGGGCGGCTAATTTCATTTGGAGGTAATTTCATACATGAACAAGTTTGGAAGTTTGAGCATGAGCCGAACATGTGTGACGTCACAGGAGTGGCTAAATGGATTTTTACGGGCCAAATTGGCGCCATTTTTGTAGGTCACAGGCAACACTGAGAATTCCATACATACTGTTGCGAGCTGGCACCTGCGCCCATCAAATGGGCTGCTGGTGTCGCAGGATCAATGACCTGTGGAGGGCTAAGGGAGTCATTTCAAGGAATTGTGTGTTGTATCAAATTGGCTGGAACCTTCCCTGTTCACTGGAGACAACACGTCGAGTTCCCAGAACCAGGGAAGGTTCTCAGACGTTCTCGGCCAGGCAGCAGGTATAAACCAGACCCAGAAATGCCGCGGAGTTAAGTTCAATTCGGAGTCCGAATATAGACGCTTCGGGTTATAAATTGTGCCGTGCCATGTTATAAATAGTGCGACAACTGCGTTACAACTGTGTATTGTGATTGTGTCATAGTGTAAGTGCACAAATGTGAACAGTGTATTCAAGTGAATGATTGTAATAAATTATTTACGAAGAATATAAATCGTTACAATACAAAAACAACCCAATAATTTAAGAAGTTGATGGCCTTAAAAAATGACCAAAAAGCAGGAGGCAAGTCGAAAGTACCTGTCAGGCAGCAGAAGCACACCGAATAAAGACTTTGCAAATTTTTTCACAGGGGTTGGTTATTCCTTAAACCATGAGCAGTGCCCAATGTGTTTCTCACCCTGATTTAAGAAAGTGAGACACATTTAATGTTAATAGGGGACGGGGTAACCTACAGGTTATGCCCCCTTCCCTCACCACTGCAAGCAGTAAAGAGAGCCAGAATGATCGTCCCTTCATTCAGCAGGGCTTAGCTGGGGAGTAGTAAGCTTTTCCCCCTAAGTACCAAATTTCGGTGATTCGTGCATTATTGCTTGCACCATCACTTGAGCAGAGTGGTACCTGAGTGTTGCATCTCAACTCCCACAGCCGGTCCATGTTGGTATACTCTAGACGAGGGTATGCAGCACACGCCTCCCCTTCTGGGACCATCATAGGGTGAAGCCCTCAGGGTTTGGCACATCCACAGCCCCTCAAACAGGTCAGTCTACAGAAAATCCGTACATAAGATGACTAAAGAATACCGTAGGCCACAGACATGTTGGCAACGTTAGTTACAGTGGACAGCCACCAGGATTGCTGATGGCTTGGGATGAGTTTGAGGTATTATTGCATGCGCAATAAGTGTTCAGGCTTGGCTGGGGAGTAGTAAACTACTTTCGGTAGTTTGTGCATTCTAGCTTGCACTACCACTTGAGCAGAGTGGTACCCGAGTATTACATCTCAACTCCCAGAGCTGGTCCATGTTGGTACACTCTAAACAAAAGTATGCAGCACAGGCCCCCCTTTTTGGCACCATCATTGGGTGAAGTCCTCAGGCTAGGGTTTGCCACAACCAAAGCCCCCGCGAACAGTCCATTTGAACCAGGAGCATGGGGAAAACAGTTGGTGTAGAGTGCCCCAGACATATTTCAATCGATTCAATATCCAACATTAAGTGGATAATGATATCCCAGTCCTATAGGTACCCAAAAATCTTGAAACCCCAATTTTGAAATACAGCACTAGGCATACCAGGTATCATTTCCCACTGAATTTTGGACGCTGAATCAATTGTAATGAGTCCCTATGATCCTATTCCGAGGAATAACCTACCCCTGTGAAGGAATTTGTAGCGTTTTGGTTGGTTATCCCTTGAATAATCAACTTGTTTTTATGTAAAAATGGTTTTTCCGTGAAGCAGAGAAATTTTTTCTCAAAATTATTTTCATTTTTGAAGTTTTACTGAGACTGGTAGTCATAATCATGGTGCTGACGGCTGCCGCATACTTTAGTCAGTAACACGATGATAGATCACCTCAATAGTTGCCTAGGTTGCAACAGTTGCAGCAGTTACTGCATGTTGTTGGATGACAATCAGCAAAAATCAAAATGTGTAATTCGAAAAGTGGATTTTTTAATATTTTCGGACCCTGAATCGACTCCAAAATTGTTGTTTTCCCCTGATCCCAGGAGCGTGCAGGTTTTTTTATTTTTTTTTATTTATTATTTTTTTTAATGATAACTTTCTGTTATTGTACATTCAACTCAACTGCCCTCGCTGTCATCCGCAGTCCAGTTACCATCATCTCATTGATCGCGGTGAACTCCCACACGCGGGCAGCTCTTCCGCCGTAATTACATTTTGTAGGGCTTTGGAATTGCTGGGTCCTCGGGTTTTGTATCCGCTGACAATTGTCAAGTCCACCGTATTCGTCGGGCCGTGCTTCCGGTCGAAGTGGCCCATTCAGAACAGCTTGCGTTTGGGGCGATTCATTTTTTAATACGAGCCACATGCGGTATGAATAACTCAACTTTGGAGTCATTTTTTTGTGGTCACTTTTGACCAGTTGAATTGTGTAGTTGGAGGTCGAAGGGTGACTGAGGCACTTACGCTCGCCCAACCGTACAAGATCTCTTCAGGGGATGATACAGCACCATAGACTGAGCGGTGCTAGTCCACAGATAGCCAGCACGTCATTGAGATCAATATCAGGTCAGCCAACTCCCTGTCTGTGGGTGACAAACCGACAAAACCTTCGCTGTACCCTATCGACCTGATTGGAAGCGTTTTGACAGAAATGGGGCCAAATGAGGGACCCGTATTCGAGGATTGAGCGGACCAGCGCATCGAAAAGCGCAGTAAGAGCGTCAGCATCAACGAATTCCCTTGTATGACGCCATGAAGCCAAGAATCCTCAACGCCAGGGAGCAAATGCCGTCGATATGCAGAGAGAACGCCAACAAGAATCAAATACGTCCCCGAGATCTCCAAAAGAACCCAGCAAGAGCATGGCCATTCAAGCTGTACGGGTGCAAGTATGAAGTTGCAGATGTTAAGGACCTGCAATTCAGCTTGACTACTGTAGTCACTCCTAGAGGTCATTAGTCTGACACCAGGAGATCAGTACGTCGAGATTTACCTGCAACTCGCGCGCCTTGGAGAGCAAACGAACCCAATGAAACACCATCAAATCGTCGGCAAAGAGTAGTTTTAGAGCGCACATCAGCTGAAAATATTTCTGAAGTACCGTTGACGAAAATCAGGACATACATTGGTTCAATGTGGGGCTCCTGTGGCATCGTCCAGTGTGTTTGGAAAGGGTCTGGAAAAAACCAACTTGATCCTAACAATCTGGGAACGACCATTAAGGTAACTGCAGAACCATTCAAGTAAGAGACCACCAAATCCAAAGGCCCTGAGCCTCCAGATCAGGAGAGGAAACTTATTAAAGGAATTGGAAAATACGTTGTGATTGAACAGATGCAACGCTAAAAGGTTAGTTAATGTCAATCTGCCTGGCATGGAACCATGCTGTTTCACGGATAGAAGTTCCTTGACCAGTGACGTAATCCTAGATATTCTACAATTTATTCTAAAATCTTAGGATAGTTGAAAATGAGCAAATGGTCTATAATCTTCAATCTTGGATTTGTCGCCCTTCTTCAGTATGGAAGTGACGCAAGAACTCTTTTACCTCTCGGGCATCACCCAATGAAGGGGATATATTGAATAGGCTCTTAGTGGATGCGAGAGGCTGTCAGCACAATGTTTATGCAGGATAGGAGGAGGATCACCTTATAGTCCCATAGTCTATGTTGCATCCAGAGATAGCAGTTCCTTCCTAACATCCTCCAATGTTACAGAAAGGGAACCAAAATTAAATAAGAAATATGAATTTCCACTTGACAGGACATTCCTGGAAGAAGGGCAATACTGTTGAGATGTAGCCTGTAAAAAGGGCAGCAACATCACCAGAATCACTAAGTACACGAGCACCCAGACGCCTAACGTTGGCATAAAGGACCATAGCGTGGCATGCACAATCAACAATATAGAGAGCTCAGCATCCCTCATCGGCAATGAAATGAATTAGTTGATGATTATATAGACAGCATATAACTGATTAATGATTATATTTATTTACAGTAATAATAATAATTATAGTAGACCTACTGAGTTCAAAGCAAAAGCAATATACTTTGTTTTTCCAACATTTAAGCCCCAAAATATTTTTATTCAACCACTGAGCCACCAAGTTAAATCCCAAGTTAGCAGTACGGTAGGTGTCATTCCACGATTTTACACAGAAATACAAGACAGTATCATCGGCAAACAAAACCTGTGAATCACAGACTGTAAACGACTGAGTAGTTGATACTGTTGGGTAGTCAATATTGCCCACCTCTACTGCAGACAGGCCCTGGCCTGTGGCAAGGGAGGGGCAGAGAGCAGAGTGCGCTTGGGTGCAGCGACGCGAGCATGTCGAAACCTCAGAAGCAGAGCGAACTATTCCACACCCAGCGGACGTATTGTACAGGCATATACAGCCATAAAGTAAATGGGGCCCCCATCAGTTGGGGGCCTGTGCCAATAGTCACTCCTGCTGTGATCTCAGCAGTTCAGGTCTGCCAAAGTCATTAACATACATAAGGAAAGGAAGAGGCCCCAGAACCGTTCCTTGGGGGATTCCTCAATGACCCAGAGTAATCTTATCACTTCTCACATGATTTACTTGTACAATTTGTTGTTAATCTTTTAGGTAGCTTTTGAACCATGCCAAGGATTGGAGAGGGATCCCAAGTACACTCAATTTTTTTAATAGTATATCACAAAAAATACTGTCAAACGCTTTGGCCAAATACATCACAAAGATGTCTGTGACTTTGTAAATGAGCGCAGCAACATTTAGAACTCTTCTGTGGCTAAAGAACTAGGACTTTCTGAAGTAAATAGAATTTTCTCATTCACTTTTTCTCATTCGCATAATATGTTAAGATCCTCTTCTCATTCTCAACTAGTTACCCGTCTGCCTTTACGGCAGCAAAACAGCGCAAAAGCCTTATACCCTCAGGAAACTACGAGTATCAAACTAGTGAAGCGAAGATTTTCTAATTGCCCCCCAAGAGCGATGGGCCTTCTGAATAGAGCGATTCTCTTCGGTGGGAACAGCCCCAATTTGACTTAATTACTCGTCTTTTCCCGCCCTTTAATTGTCGATTGTATCACGGGGCAAATGAACAGTAAAAAGTATTTTTCTCCGAGTCGTTTCAGCTCATAGACTCTGGTCGACTAATGTAAACGTACCGAATAAAAATTCAAAAGTGATTCCGAGTGATTGCAAACGTCTGAGAAAAGCCTCCAGGTATGGAGAGCCCGTGGGAAATCACCTAAACGGCAAATTCGGGAAGAAAATAACATTTCAGCAGTCATGGTCAATTAATAGAAGTAATGATCAGAGTGAAAATCATTGTTTTGAAATTGATGACTCAATTCCAAAAACAGTTTGACCATCTATCAGAACAATGGATCTGATGTATCCAACTTCTGCAGACTTTCTCTCGTCTCCGTCCTGAAGTATCCAGGGCCTTCAGGGGTAAAAACTCTGCAAATTCCCTCACAGGGGTTGGTTATTTCTCGGACCAGGAGACTCATTCCAAACGATCCAGCGTCCAAAAATCTCAAAAATTCATTTTGGTTGGTTATTCCTTGAATAACGCAACCCCACAAAAAAAAGTCAAAGTCCATGAAAGCGACCTGTGGGGTTTTATGTTTTTCGGGTCGCTGATTTCGAATCCAGTTCGAATTGCCAGTTTTTCAGATTACATAGATCGCTTTCAAGGTAATTTGAAGGTCAAATGTAGAAAATACCGCTTAAAAAATTCAGACACAGGTTTTTTAGAATGCTGAATCCGAATCCGGTGTCGGTTGACCTTCATGAAATCAAGGTCAAACCAACAAAATAATCTCAAAAAAAAAAAAAAAAAAAAAAAATTGTAAAAATTCAACCTTGAAATGACCTTATATGACCTTCAGATAACCAGACATGATCAAACCAACCCTGGATTTGGATTCAGCAACCCTCAAAACACATACATAAATTTTTACAATTTTTTTTTGAGGTTATTTTGTTGGTTTGACCGTCAAATGACCTTGACCTTGAACTCGTGAAGGTCAACCGACACTGGATTTGGAATCAGCATTCTAAAAAACTTTTGTCTGAATTTTTTCAAATTTTTTAAGCCTATTCTTAAAATTTGACCTTCAAATGACCTTATATGACCTTCAGATAACCAGACATGATTGAACCAACCCTGGACTTGGATTCAGCGATCCTTGAAACACAATGTGTTGAAAAAAAAAACCTAAAAAAATTGTAAAAATTTATGTATGTCCATAAATTTGTACATAAACTTTTACAATTTTTTTTTTTAGGTTATTTTTTTTTTTGACCTTTAAACGACCTTGACCTTGACCTCATGAAGGTCAACCAACACTGGATTTGGATTCAGCTTTCTAAAAAACCTATGTCTGAATTTTTTCAGATTTTTTAAGCGATATTTGTTTTAGCTAAATTTTCTCCATTTGACCTTCAAATGACCTTGAACGCGATCTGATCTGAAAAAACTGGCAAATGATTTGAAGTCAGCGACCCAAAAAACATAAACCCCCTCAGGTCGCTTTCATGGAATTTGACTTTTTTTTTTTTGTGGGGTTGTGTAATCAACCAATGTTTTCATGCAGAAAGTCAATCTCCCCGATTCGGTCCAAAAAAATTTTCTGGGCGTTTCATGGTGTCTAGATCGAAAAAGTCAAATGTCCGTCCGCCGTCCGCCCCGTTTTGGGTAGTAGAAAATTTTCTAAAAATCTGAACTTTTGGTCACGGACACATTCCGTTTTAGTTGGTCATCGGAAATTTTCAGCCCGATCGGACCAAATTTGGGTGAGGTAGGGGTCAAAATGTGTTTTTTGAAAAATGAATATTTGAGATTTTTGGTGATTTATGCGTGTGGGGTATTATTTTCCACTAAATATTGGACGCTGAATCCAATGAAATGGGTCCGGGAACGATCGGTGCCCTCTGGATGCGGTTATGGGTCAAAATGTGTGCTTTTGATATTTCTGGCACCTAGGCGTGTAGGGAATCATTCTCCTCTAAATTTTGGTCCCTGGATCGATCGGACTGGGTCAGGGCCCCCCACAATCGCTTTTTCCCTATGTTGAAGAAATGAGTCTACGTGCGTCTGGTCCGAGGAATAACCAACCCCTGTGAATGAATTTGCAGCGTTTTTGAAATACACATTTTGACCCTCCCCCAAATTTGGTTGGATCGGGCTGAAAAGCTTTGAGGAGGAAAATTAATTTATTTGCCAAAGTTGTCATCTCTAATGGAGATTCTTTGGTTAAAAGCTGCTGTATTATGAATTTATTGGAATTCTACGGCTTGAGATGCTGTCAAAGTTGGAAATACTTCTGGATTGTAGGCCTATGCAATATCATTCGGCACTCCTGATTCTCAGCAAGAGGCTTACCTCCTTTGAGCTTCAGGATATTCTCAATGACAGAGAAGCTTAGACACCATCTCAAAGATTGGATTTGACCCTTTTACCACCTACTGACGCAACAATGATGTAACAGATGATGATTCTGGAACCGAAGACGATTGACAACGTTCCAAAAAGTCAAATACATTCAGAGGTAATCGTCAGTAAGTCCGGTTGTGACATAATTGCCACTTCGACTATGGATCCCATTCCTTCCAATTTTAATCCACATAAAAATTGTTGTTCTCGGCCCTCGAACATCAGCACATACAGTCCAGAAATGAAAGGAATTGGTAGAGAAGACCAAAATATATCGTGTACACTTCCCCAAATGGTATTTCACCAATTTTGCACATCTTATCAAACGTCTATGAAAACCACGCGGGGCCAAAAAAATGATACACCAATCGATGACCTCAGCCTTCGACATCAAGTAATTTGTTATCTAGTAATAAGCAAATTGTACCGTGTAGTGGAAGGCTGAGAGAAACATGATGTGGGCTGTAGATAATTATGATGGTGTTGACCATCTAATCTGCAGCTTACCGTTACTGGATTCCGGTAATAAAAAAAAAAAACTTGAAAAAAAAAAAAAACTTAGGTTTTGATACAAGAAAGATACGACTAAATGTGCCATGTACGATTTGGTACTACATGTTGACTGTTACCTACCATATCATACAAGAATGTCTTGATCGATGATTTATTATATCAATTGTACGATTTGGGGTGTGGTTGGATCTTTCGAGCACGTGTTGCTCGAAATGTGGTCCCGAATTTCCCACCCCTCGAATTAATAGCAGTGGACTGTATTTTAGGGTACGATTGAAGGTTATTACCCTACAATAATTTGGAGATGGTAGAGTACGAAAATTTCCTACCTTATCGAACTTGGAGTCTCGATGATGGGGTGCCCCGTAGTTTCTCCTCGACGACGAATTGATGTCGGAAGCCCGAGACTTTACCCGTACCGACACTCCCGATCGAACGTTGTACGAAATTAAACGATATATATAAATATATTTGACGAAATGATTGTTCGAAAATTGTACGATTTTTACCGATTAGCTCGATTACCGCTCGCTCAACCACGACGACTTCCTCAAACGGTGGTGAGCGCCAGTCGAGCCTTCCATGGTTACCAACTTCCCGTGACTAAATTTACCTACCATCTCCAATATCTAGGTGTAGGAAGCTGAATTACTAGGAAGCTATTGAACATCAATTCTTCAAATAAAACTGAAATTTTCGTAAATCATACATGCAATAAGTTACGTTTTTTGGAGTTGGCTGTTTTATTTTATTTTATTTTTATTTTAAGGTTTTAATTTAAAAAAAAAAATGGGGGAAATAGTGGGTGTGGCGGGTCCCGGACCCATTCCACTCGATTTAGGGTCCAGAATTTAGTGGAAAATGATACCCCACACGCCTAGGTACCAGAAATCACGAAAACACACATTCAAAATGGGTAGATAAGTACCTATTTTGACCCCTTACTTCTCCCCGTGTGTGCCAATCGTTCTTGGACCCATTTTATTAGATTCAGCGTCCAATATTTAGTGGAAAATTATACCCATCACGCCTAGGTACCAGAAATCTCGAAAACACGTATTCAAAATGGGTAGATCGATACCCATTTCGACCCATAACCTCTTCTGGTGGGCTCTAATCTTTTTGGGGCCGATTTAATTGGATTCAGCGTCAAATTTAGCCGAAAATGATACCCTACACGCCTAGATCGCCAAAAATCTTGAAAATCCATTTTTGTAAACACATTTGATCCTTACACCCCCTCCCAATTTGATCATATCGGACTGAAAAGTATCGAGGACCAATTAGAGCCGGAAACATACACTGATGTCTTGATAGATGATTTATTACACAAATTCTTCAAATAAAACTGAAATTTTTGTAAGTCATACATGCACTAGGTTATGTTTTTTGGAGTTGGCTGTTCTTTTTCGATGTGAATTCTAAGGTTTGAATAAAAAAAAAATTGAATCCTTGTGGAAATTATGTTTGATTGCCCTGCAATCCTTCTTGAAGGGTGTTGATTTTCTTAGTCTGATTGATGATTGATTAGGAAATTAGTGCATCTGTGTAGTATTTAGGTGTAGGAAAGGTGTAGTATTTATAACATAATCAGATGGTTTAAGACGGATTTTTTGAAAAAAAGGGAAAAATTCAGGTTTATTTGGGTTAAAGCATTGGAACCGTCGCATAGGAGACAACATAATGTTGATTGTCATCGCTCAAGCCTTCGATAGACTTTGTTCGGTTCTCAAGTCAAGCTCAACACTAAGTTGTGAGCACCAAGGTTGATACCCGTTCGCCTTGGCACTCGAATAGGCGCCTGGTTGCTCAACAACTTCTACGCAGGGCAAATGCCTACTTTCAATCGGTTCCGCGGATCAATTTACATCATTCGCTCGGAGTTACGAGGCTTCCCCGTCTTCTTGGAACAGAAATAATGAGAAGAAACGAGAGCTAGACGTGGGAGTAATGCAGGGAAAGAACGAGTTCACAGGAGGAAAAAAGCTCGCGGGCAACTCGAAGTCATATTATTGTCAAGATGACACTCTGATCAGCAGAAGAGATAATAGAGACTCTCTAACATTTGATGGCCGTCTAAAGCGAGAAGTGAAAAATATATTGTACGTCTCATGTTAAATTTCCATCAGTCTGTCGTCCTCCTGAAGCGAAAACTCTTAAACATGTCCGATTTACTCGCTTGTTGAAGAAAATATTGTGTGTCCAGAATATAGATGAAAACCAATCGAATAAAATGTGAAAAGAGTGAATAGAAAGGTACTGTTCTACCATTCCACCCTATAACAATGATAATGGTTAAATTCAAGGCCAACAACAACCGCAATTTTGTGATAACGCTGATGGTGCAAAAAGCAAGCCCAAAGTGCAGAGTTTCACAAGGGTTGGTATATTCAACAAGACTAATTACGTCACTTTAGCCATTATCAGTCAGAAAAAATGAATGAATGTAGTATAAATGAATAATAAATCAAAATAAATAAATATAAATAACCTTCTTGCATAGTTGGACAAACACAATATCGTTATACAAATTCTGACCGTGCATTGATAATGATGCGATTCACGAAAACGTTTTTTCATGTTTTCGGTCTACTTATTTTGTCTTCATTTTGTCAATAAGTTTAGAATTAGCGCCAAATTTTGCACCTAATTATTATCTTTCATCTTTCAAATGGACTTGTTCAGGCAATTATTTAAGTAATTGGGGCTTTCTGGAGAGTGAGGATACGGAGAGACTGCTAAGATTACTTTTCAAAAGAATGTTACACCTGCTAAGTACCACACCAACCTACTTGTTACACCTAGAAACGAAGATGAAATCCACTGGATGGACTGAAATACACTGCGGCTGCTCCTTTTGTACCCCAAGGAGACGCTCAACCAACCCATTGCCAGGCCTACAACATTTCTGGCAGTTGATGCCTTGCTTTTGGCATCCAAACAAGCTAAATCTGCGAACAGCTTACCGAGAGGGCACGCTGATGCCGTGAATAGATACTTCATGTATTCAGAGGATTTTAGCTGGGGTCAACTCAGCAAAAATAAAGTTACTTAGAAGCAAGGCAAGAGAAAGAATCTATGCCTCCCTGGAGAAGAACTGCTACCTGCTGCTTGAAGACTCCTGGACAGTTAGGTGTACCATTCGCGCAAGGGTTGATACCAAGTTATGAATTTAAATTGGATGCCACAGAGGGAATACAGACATTACAGCTGTTCCATGTGTAATAAAAACGCCCCCGAAAATGTGCTTCATTTTATAGGAGCAAAGACTTAGTTTCAGTGAATGTGTGTTAAAATATTTAAAATCATCGGGGTTGTGTTATTCCTCGAACTAGGCGCATGATGACTCATTCCAATCGATTCAGGGTCCAATATTTAGTGGAAAATAATACCCCACACGCCTAGGAATCTGAAATCTCGAAAACCCACTATCGAAATCGGTAGATAGATACCCATTATGACCCATAACCTTTTCCGGTGGGTGCCAATCGTTCTGGGACACATCTCATTGGAATCAGCGTCCAAAATTTAGTCGAAAACAATACCCCCCGTTAAGCCTAGATCGCCGAAAATCTCAAAAATCCATTTTTCGAAATACACCTTTTGACCCCTATTCCACCCAAATATGGTCCAATCGGGCTGAAAAGGTTCGAGGACCAACTAAGGCCGGGAACGAACCCCTGACCCAAATTTCAGATTTTTAGAAAATTGTCTACTACCAAAAACGGCACAGACAACGGACGACAGATTTTTTTTTTTTTTTTTTTTTCAAATCACTTCTAACCTTTCAAAAACTTTCCAGGGTACATTATCCAACATTTGCAAAGATTTTGCAAACGTTAATGGCGGAGCACAGGGAAGAGTGGTTGCAAATTCTGTTGTCTTTGCCTCCTAAAAGGTTTATTCAGATGAATGTGACTGTTATCTACATTGAGGATCCTTCCTGGCCAGATGTGAATGGCCGGACTGGCTGCGATTCCTTTGTTTTCAGTTGCAACAATCAATGAGAAAAATAAATGAATTGAAGCGTTTTCTTGTTATCCAATCCCTCAAAAGTTAAGTTAAACGATGTTAAACCTTGAAAACGCGATCATCCTAAGTGAATATCCTTCGCGTCATTCAAGTCCAGACTCACGACAGCGGTACAGACAGACTAATCGGCGAGATGATTCACGAAAACCGCAGATGGAAAGGGAAAGGATCAAGAACCGTGTCTGAAGACTGGCAGGTGCTCGCTCTTTAAAACCTGCTCGCCCGAAAAGAAAAACACCACGAAAATCAAAGAGGCGGCAAATCTGTATTGAAGATCGATGGATCCTAGGTCGAACGGACCAGGCGCATGGACTCATTTCTTAAACATGGAGGAAATGGGGAGAACAGTGGGTGTGGCAGGTCCCAGACCCATTCCAATCGATTCAGGATCCAAAATTTAGTGGAAAATGATACCCCACACGCCTAGGCACCAGAAATCCCAAAAACACATATTAAAAATGGGTAATATATACCCAATTTGACTCTTAACTTCTTCCAGTGGGTACCAACCGTTGTGGGACCCATTTCATTGGATTCAACGTCAAAAATTTATTAGAAAATGATACCCTACTCGGCTAGATTTCCCAAAATCTCGAAAATCCATTTTTCAAAAAACACATTTTGACCCCTACCCCGCCCAAATTCGGTCCGATCGGGCTGAAAAGTTTCGAGGACCGTCCTAGGCCGGGAACAGAACCCTAACCCAAATTTCAGATTTTTAGAAAATTTTCGATCGAACCAAATTTGGGCGGGGTAGGGGTCAAAATGTGTTTTTTGAAATATGGATTTTTTGAGATTTTTGGCGATCTAGGCGAGTAGGGTATCATTTTCCACTAAATTTTGGACGCTGAATTCAATGAAATGGGTCCCAGTACGATTGGCACCCACTGGAAGAAGTTATGGGTCAAATTGGGTATATATTACCCATTTTGAATATGTGATTTCGGGATTTCTGGTGCCTAGGCGTGCGGGGTATCGTTTTCCACTAAATTTTGGACCCTGAATCGATTGGAATGGGTCTGGGATCCACCACACCCACTGTTTCCCCCATTCAAGGAATAACCGACCCGTGTGTAGGAATTTACAGGGTTTTTAATTATACACCAAATTCTGAAAGTTATCTGTAATTTAACCAAAACGTCGACTATCATGAATTTAATACTCAATAAATGGGGCTAAACATTAGTCCAGATGAAATTTGTGCTATATCGAGATGCAGTGGCTAATGTACAATAAAATCAGGAGCCAGATGATCAAAATCAAAAAAATTTCGAAATCCGAATTTTTCCACACTCCCCCAATGTGCGGCGTTTTTGTCTCGAACAACAGTCGCCAACTCATAAGTCCGACGAGCGTTAATCAGCTTCAGATTGGGATTTCGCCCACGTACCTAGTCCTTTGACTATGTTTGGAGTAACAAAATGAGATTTTTTTTCCTTTCGATTATCTTCTTTGCTGCACGCGGAGCTTCTGTTTCGGAATCGGCGCCCACTGGCGCTCAGTGGGCAGCGGAAGTCAGAGGCGCTGTTATAAGCCATTTCCCATCGGATCCCTATCTCCTCCTACTGATACGTCCGAGGTTTTTAAAAAGAGCGGTTTTGGTCGTCGGCCCGAAGAAGCTGCCTTCTCGTAATAGGTGGGATGATTAGATGAACGTCGGTAATACCGAAATAAGCTCAAAAAATAACAAACAACAAACAATTTGAATGTTCTACGAGTTAGAATTCAACTTTATTTTTGGATCTGTTTCAACTATTAAACCGTACTTTACGGTGCTCAAGTGAGGAAACACAACCATGAAACGCCCGTTATTCATCTGAAGATCGAGAACCCGCCATCAAGGTGGCGCCTGTTATGGCAGCGGGAGGAATTGGAACTAGACGAGGAAATCGTTGAAAGTATTTTGGGTAGTAAAAGACTCATTCCACTTATGGCATAATAAAATACATTTCTTTAATACCAAAACAAATTGAACGCATTTTCATAGCTTCTAAAGGAACCATAAATTCGATGACCCTTTCCCTATAAGTCTCAAGTTTAAGAGCATCAATAAAGGCAAAATTCATCAACGATCGGGAATAGGGCCTATTCTGTAGAATGTAGGAAATCAATTTTAAAAAAAGAAGAATTTCACCATTACGGTTGATAAAAACGCTGCAAATTCATTCACAGGGGTTGGTCATTACTCTGATCAGGAACATGGAGACTCATTCCAAACGATTCAGCGTCCAAAATTTAGTGGAAAATGATACCCCACACGCCTAGGTGCCAGAAATCTCAAAAACACATTCAAAATGGGTATGTAGGTACCGATTTTGACCCATAACCTCTTCAGGGACCTACCTCATAGATTTAGCTTCCAAAATTAAATGAAAAATGATACCACACACGCCTAAATGGCCGAAAATGTCAAAAATCCATTTTTGAAGAACCACATTTTGACCCCTACCCCCCTTATTTTGGTCTGATTGGGCCGAAAAGTTTTGAGGACCAAGTAGAGTCAGAAACGGGTCCCTGACCAAAATTTGGTTTATTAGAAATTTTTCTACTCCCAAAGTCGGTGTGGGAGGCGGATGGACATTTTCTCATTTTGATCTAGACACCTTGAAACGCCCAGAAAAATTTTTCGGGCTGGAGAAATTGACTTTCTGCATGATAACATTCAAGGAATAACCAACCAAAACCCCACAAATTTGGGTTTGCTATTCTTGAGTAGTACGCCCTTCCAGGGTGAATTACCAAGAACTAGTGACCATGGAAATAGCCCAAAAAGCCGCCTCCCATCAGCCCAAAATCGGGGATGGTATGGGTGAAAATGTGTTGAAAAATGGATTGTTGAGATTTTTGGCAATCTAGGCGTGTGGGGTATCATTTTCCACTAAATTTTGGACGCTGTATCCATTGAGGCGGGTCCCGGACTGATTGGTACCCACTGGGGGTGGGTATAAGTCAAAATGGGTACTAACCTACCTGGATTCTGGGCCGACAAAATTATTTATACTCAATCTGCTTAAGACGAAATGAGCTGTAAAATGTAAACAATGTAATTTTGGATTTTGGCTGTCAACAAGTATTTTTGGATCCATTACGTAATGATTTTTTACAATCAGAAATGAATTAAAAACAATTCCTAGGTGTTGCACACACGTTGACGCAACTGAGCCATCATGCGGCTGACGTGAAGACGCGAGAAACTAATTTCCAACGAAATTGAGCCAATTGATGCGACCGAGTCGACAGCATCGAAGATTTCTCACAGCCTCGAATCGTCTTCGCACGGGAGTGCCTCCTCTCGGTTACAGTCGAGGATTATGTAAATAAAGTGAACGGCCTGATCTTCTCCCTTCGAGAGTTGCGCATCTTCAGGTCCAAGGTGAGTCGAGATGAGCTCGGCAAAAGGACGGGATTTCACGTTTATCCAACAGCGAAGAGGATCTCACGCGGGCACAAGATCATTTACGACTGACTGACTAACTTGACTGTTGTCAAAGATGGATAACTTATTTTGTGATGTAAAGAGGAATCTCTAGTAAACTGAGTCACCTGCGTCTGCAAACATGTGCTAGAAGTCGATTTTCAACCCATGGCGGCTTTGGTGTCCTTACAAAATGAAGTGATACATTGCATATATGTCATAAAGTGACATGATTGGCTGTAGAAGTCGCCAAAAATTGAAGCACACCTTGAGCGATTCCAAACAACTAGCGCTACATAAGCAAGGTCAATTTGGTTGACTTTTTAATTTGGCGCAGCCAACGTGATAACATCAAAGTTTGAAGAACTTTTTTGTTCGAATTCACTTGTCTTGATAGTTCCAGGGAAAACCAAGGTCGCGAAGACTTCCAACTGTTCTGACTCCCTCGCTTCAGGTTCAATCATTCTTCTGCTTCTCGTTATTACTGGCTGTTTGCACTAGCACATTTGTGTTCTGTCGCAGCAACGTCATCTTTGGGCCTAGCCAAAGCAACTCCAAAGCATATTGCTCCTACATGGAGGGACGACAAAGAATCCCTACCGATATGTCTCATAGGTCTCCCTGTTTTGCTGGTAGCAACATTGGCCTTGGACCGAGCCAGAGCAACTCCTAGGCATATTGCTCCTACTTGGAGTAATGACAAAGAATCCCTACTGATATGTCACTTAGCTCTCCCTGTTTTGCTGGTAGCAACGTTGGACTTGGGCCTGGCCAGAGCAACTCCAAGGCGTATTGCTCCTTCATAGGGTTATGACGGTCCCTATTGATATGTCTTAGGTCTCTCTGTTTTGCTGGCAGCAACATTGGTCTTGAGCCAAACCAAAGCAACTTCAAGGTATATTGCTCCTTTTTGGAGTAACGACAAAGGATCCCAACTGACTTATCTCTTAGGTCTCTCTGTTTTGCTGGCAGCAGCGTTGGCATGGGGCCAAGCCAAAGCAACTCTAAGGCGTATTGCTCTTGCTAGACGAGTTATGACAAAGAATCCCTTCTGATACGTCTCTTAGGTCTCCTTGTTTTGATTGCAGCAACATTGGCCTTGGACCTAGCCAAAGCAACTCCATGACATATTGCTCTTGCAAGACGAGTTAAGACAAAGAGTCCCTACTGATTTGTCTCTTAGGCTAGGTTTAGACCTTCCTGTTTCTTTCCTCCGTTCCGTTGCGTTTTCGTCTAGAAACATAAGGAATGGTGGGTAGTTTGAACAGTCCGCTTTGTCATCCTGTTCAGCACTGCTCAGTCTGCCCTAGTGACCAGTTTGTGTGCATCATGGAGAGGATTTCGCGTGCGATTTTGAGCAATGAATTGAAAAGGAGGAGGTTCAGTTCCTCTAATGGGCTATATAGAACGAGCTAAGTCGTGAGCCCTCACATAGTATTATTTAACATGCAGTATATGAACATAATCAACTCCAGAGGCAGAACGATAGTAATTTATTTTGCAAAGTAAGTAGAGAGTATAATAAAGTTAGTCATTATCCAAAAATCATCTTTTCAAAGTCATATTTATTTTGTTAGATCTTCCTTTATATGATCTAGAAGGCTGTTACACATAAAATACATTTATTTTAAAACAAAATATTTATACAAAAATGTATCGCCGCTGTAGATTTGACTTGGGGTGAAACAAAGTGCCCTTCAAATCTAGTTTGAGTTTAAGTTCGGTATGAAAATATTTTGTCCATCAAATCTGCTTCAAATGGACAACTCAACTAGGGAATTTAGCTTCAAAATTGGCCGTCAATTGATAATTGGGCCAGTAATCTCCGTGAATCTACTCATGGTGAGTAGCCACCAGCAAAAGAATCTTCTAGAAAATTATTGCAGGATAGAGGGGTGTGGGGTAGGTGATACCCCACGCTGGCAGACCATGCAACAAAATCGACGAAAAATACATACTTTGCATATGCTTAGGCATCAAAATATTTCACAGCTGTGAAAAAACATAAAAATTAGCATCCTCAACCTGGCGGAGACCAAATTAATTTGATTTCCCCCACTTCCGAGTCCAACGGAATACTTAATTATTTCGCGCTACAGCATCTGATTGCGGTGCAAGCAGAAAACTGATTCATATTGCAATTGAAGAGTACTTGGAAGTACGGTTCAAAACTGGTCTAGGGTAAACTGTGGGGTAATAGATTTTTAAAAAGCCAAATCCAAGGATTTTTGGTCATGTATGGGGGATGGGTCTCGTGTCTATGCGTTAGCCTTTTCAGACGTAAAATTGATGTTTCTCATAAAAAATATAATCCGCTCGCCCAAGCTGAGGAACCAATCAAGCATCTTCACGCACGAGCCCTATTTCCATAGCTAACGATCCTCTTTGGGCAGCTCCAAATTTTCGAAATCCGTCGTTTCGTTGGTTGATGGTTATGGTTTATTCATTACGACCGAATTGATGAATATTGCGAGCCCGATTAATGGTTGGGTGATTTGGTCGACCAGTTGGGAAGACGCGAGTCACTCTCGGCCGTACCGTTAGCGATTAGGTTGATACAGGGCTTTGGCCTAAGCTCGGGACTTTAAAAAGTCGTCCCCTCCGTTGTCGCAGTCCTCGAGAGAACCCCTGCGATGTTTTGGGCTTGGTTAATACCCGTGGGCTCCCAGAAACCGGTTGGGGCACCTTTCGTAGTACTAGGAGTAGTAAAACTACGTCACACGCCTGCCAACGTAAGTGATTCTCCCAGGAACCTCAACTTCTTGCGCCCCGAAGTGAACCCGCTTCCTCGCTCAGGGTTGCCAACTGACGTTTGACTCGACTCGAGCCCTCGTGCGCAGGTGTCTTCTATGACAACAAAAAAGTTAGTTGTAGGCTCCGAAAAAAGTTCATCGTAACCGGTTACCTGGAGACCTGGACGCATCCACCTCCTCTGCAACTTGGCTTTGAAACAACCATCTGGTT
This sequence comes from Cyrtorhinus lividipennis, assembly GCA_019603395.1. NCBI lineage: Eukaryota > Metazoa > Arthropoda > Insecta > Hemiptera > Miridae > Cyrtorhinus > Cyrtorhinus lividipennis. The sequence goes on from CM034008.1 coordinate 6,142,751, forward strand.
CCTCTTTATGATCCAATACGAACATTATACGTCCATTACGGACATCAACGTCTATAGATTGGCCTTTAATCGCCGATTGAATCAATATTCATCAGTGACACTTCCATCTTGGTGTTTCACAGACAATCAGTTTGTAGTGTGTATTGTAGAATAGTGTTAGAACACTCTCAGCCGGATTGTGGTCCACTCAGTGTCAACAAGAAGAACGAGAATGCCAAGAATTTTACGAATTTTGGTTGGTCATTCCTTGAATAATCAACCTATGTTTTCATGCAAAAGGTCCACCTCTCCGATTTGGCAACAAAAAAAATTTCTGGACGTTTCAAAGTATCTAGATCAAAAAAGTCAAATGTCCGTCCGCCGTACGCCGTCCGGGATTTTTTTCGGTAGTAGGAAATTTTCTAAACATTTGAAATTTGGGCCAGGGGTCTGTTTCCGGCCTAAGTTGGTCCTCGAAAGTTTTCAGCCCGATCGGACCAAATATGGGCGGGGTAGGGGCCAAAATGTGTATATCGACAGATGGATTTTCGAGATTTTTGGCGATCTAGGCGTGTGGGGTATCATTTTCCACTAAATTTTGGACGTTGAATCCAATGAAATGGGTCCCGGTACGATTGGCACCCACTGGATGAGGTTATGGGTCAAAATGGGTATCTATCTAACCATTTTGTGTATGTTTTCAAGATTTCCGGTATCTAGACTTGTGGGGTATCATTTTCCACTAAATTTTGGACGCTGAATCGATTGGAATTGGTCCGGGAACCGCCACACCCACTGTTTCCCCCATTTTCCCCATGTAGAAGAAATGAGTCTCCATGCGCCAGGTCCGAGGAACAACCAACCCGTGTAACCCGCCGTTTTCACGTAACGGGCTAGGGATCCAGAAATAGACCTAGGCGAATAAATTAGTGGGAGACTAAAGACTTTCACTTACCGTCCGGAATGTCGGCAATGGTCGGTCATAGACGCCAAGTACACCTGAATTTACCAAGCTCTGAGGAATGGGGTTTCGTGATTGAAAGACAAGGGTTCAATATTGGCTTATAATAAACGCAATTGACAGAAATATGAAATACGGAATGTCTCGGCCGAGAAGGATACTGACTATTACGTAATCTAATTATTGAGTAGGCAGAAGTGAAGGGCTGAGGGCCAAATGAATTTACGAGGTAGCTGAAGGCTCAGGAATGTTTGATTTGAATAACGGTAAAAGTTGAAGTGATTTGTTAGCGTCCTCCCCTAATTCCTTTCTCTTTTCCCTAACGCACGACAGACGACATGCCTAAATAATACGGTCACAATCTACAACTCTATGATCAGCTTTCTGGTGACTAAACGTCAGGGCTTGGGCCAGATTTAGATAGTTCGACTTTCGCGTTGCGAGGGTACGAGACAGAGTTATTTCGCCACTTACGTGTACCGACTTCTTGGGATGGAGACCACAGGGTGATGTTCTCTTCACGAGATAGAGGTATTTCGCCACTTACGTGTACCAACTCCTTCGGATGGAGACAACAGGGTGATGTTCTCGTCGCTGCTCGGCTTCGGTCAGGGGAACGCCGTCCAGGCCGGAGGAGGCGAGGCTCTTTCCGACGGAGGTCCGACGACTGGCGGTGCGTGGGGAACCTAGACTATTGGCCGTCGAATCGGGCGCGAACGGATCAACACTCGGGTCCGACGGGGGATTTTCAGTTCGTATAAGGGCCCACTGTTACGGGAGAGGAATTGGCTGATCTCCCAATTCCCGAGTTCTCACCCTGAAGGAACCACGATACACTTGTTCCCTCAGGTCACTTTCACAACACCGGCTTCACAAGGGGTTGATTTGCCACGCGTCGGTTGTTCCGCTTCGATGTTCCGCCCCGAAACAGGTTGTTCCGCCCCGGAACAGGTTGTTCCGCCCCGAAACAGGTTGTTCCGCCCCGGAACAGGTTGTTCCGCCCCGAAACAGGTTGTTCCGCCCCGCCCCTGCCTCGCCTCGTCCTCTCGAGATTATGGCGAGCAGGGGGGGCCAACCTCGTTTCGGAGATCCCAACTTTCCTTCACTTGAGTTCGGACACGACTGGCTGATGTTCCTTCTCCCAGTCCGCTCGTCAAGTCGCCCTCCCCTCCTACTCCTCCCTGGGTGTCTCGCGCCGCCCATCGCCCAACCAATCCAATGAGGACACGCCTTCCGCCCAGCTGGGGTCAGGCGCTTGGAGGGGGGAGGGGTCGATCCGTCCCCCGCCGCCGAAGTTTCTTGACGGGGCGCTTGGAATCTGCCGCCCCGTTACACTCCTCCGATCTTTGGAGGCCGAGGTCTACCTCGGCAATTTTTCCTTCCGGTGGGGGTGACTGGTGCGATGGGCATTGCGTCAGGTCGTTTGGCTGCTATCCATGCTTGTTTGTACCGCCATCGTCTACAAGCGGCACAGGTTGGTGGGCGGTCCTTCTCGTGTTCGGCGATGGAGCAGGGCTTCGGGCAGGCGGGGTCCCCGGGCCGCAGGTTCCGGCATTTTCTCTCGCAGCGGCACGTTGTCGGCGGGTGTCGTTGCTTGGTGCAGACGGGCACAGGACGTCCCCACCCGTCGAGAGCATGATGGCGCTGGTGTTCCCAGGTGGTGCGATGGGCGAGATGTGTCTTCCGCTGGTCTTATCTTCTATTTCCCTACTATGATGTGAAACATACAAACCGGCCCTTTCTTTAGTCTCCTCTCATACTCAAACTCACACAATCGACGGCTCATTCGTCATGCAGACAACCTCTTTCACAAAGCCAGAAACTGAACAAAGAACCCCAGATTTTGCTGCCATTACAAAGGGAAAAAGAAAAAAAAAAAAAAAAAAAAAAAAAAGGGGGGGGGGGGGAGACCCAGGGAGTCCTGTCACGACTCATGAGGTACGGTCATTAGTAAAACAAGGTAAGTACTTGTGTTGTGCATTTTATTTCCAGATTGGGGTTCATCATGGCTTCGCCCTCGTCTGATGGGCTGCTGTTTTGGTGCATGGTCGCGAATTCACTTGTTAAATAAAAAAGAATAATAAATAAAGAAAAAATTATAGAACCGATAGATCACTTTCTTGCGCACCAAGGACCGATAATTTCCCCACGAATCGAGAAAGGACTTCCCAGTTGGTAAGAGCTATGACGGGTCTGGAATCGGGATGTCAATTGGAGCTGAAGGCTCCCGGAACAGTCCCGGAACAGAGGGCCTCGGAACAGTCTCGGAACAGAAGGCCTCGGGACAAGTTTTGGAACAGTCCCGGAACAGAGGGCCTCGGGACAAGTCTCGGAACAGTCCCGGAACAGACCCGGAACAGAGGGCCTCGGAACAAGCCCCGGAACAGTCCCGGAACAGTCTCGGAACAGAGGGCCTCGGGACAAGTCTCGGAACAGTCCCGGAACAGTCTCGGAACAGAGGGCCTCGGAACAGTCTCGGAACAGAAGGCCTCGGGACAAGTTTCGGAACAGTCCCGGAACAGAGGGCCTCGGGACAAGTCTCGGAACAGTCCCGGAACAGACCCGGAACAGAGGGCCCCGGAACAAGCCTCGGAACAGTCCCGGAACAGTCTCGGAACAGAGGGCCTCGGAACAAGCCCCGGAACAGTCCCGGAACAGTCTCGGAACAGAGGGCTACAGTGAGAGTGATGCTACTAAATAAATGAGCCAGTATCTAAATTTCGATTTTTGGAAAGAAAAAAAAAAAAATCCTAGACACGGATTTGAAGTCAATTGACTCCTCACTCGCTTCCTCACACTCGGGCCGATTTGTTTGTGTCTTACAATTTTAAATTTCGGAATCTACAACTAGCACAATTTGAATTTCAAGATTATAGAACGCGACCCAATTCCTTCAGAGCTTTTTCTCACCAATATTCGCCTGGTCAAGATCACTTGTTGTGGATACGACAGAAATCGAGATTTCTGAAATATCCCACCGCTTGCCACCAAAAGATGTAACCCGCCGTTTTCACCTAACGGGCTAGGGATCCAGAAATAGACCTAGGCGAATAAATTAGTGGGAGACTAAAGACTTTCACTTACCGTCCGGAATGTCGGCAATGGTCGGTCATAGACGCCAAGTACACCTGAATTTACCAAGCTCTGAGGAATGGGGTTTCGTGATTGAAAGACAAGGGTTCAATATTGGCTTATAATAAACGCAATTGACAGAAATATGAAATACGGAATGTCTCGGCCGAGAAGGATACTGACTATTACGTAATCTAATTATTGAGTAGGCAGAAGTGAAGGGCTGAGGGCCAAATGGAATTTACGAGGTAGCTGAAGGCTCAGGAATGTTTGATTTGAATAACGGTAAAAGTTGAAGTGATTTGTTAGCGTCCTCCCCTAATTCCTTTCTCTTTTCCCTAACGCACGACAGACGACATGCCTAAATAATACGGTCACAATCTACAACTCTATGATCAGCTTTCTGGTGACTAAACGTCAGGGCTTGGGCCAGATTTAGATAGTTCGACTTTCGCGTTGCGAGGGTACGAGACAGAGTTATTTCGCCACTTACGTGTACCGACTTCTTGGGATGGAGACCACAGGGTGATGTTCTCTTCACGAGATAGAGGTATTTCGCCACTTACGTGTACCAACTCCTTCGGATGGAGACAACAGGGTGATGTTCTCGTCGCTGCTCGGCTTCGGTCAGGGGAACGCCGTCCAGGCCGGAGGAGGCGAGGCTCTTTCCGACGGAGGTCCGACGACTGGCGGTGCGTGGGGAACCTAGACTATTGGCCGTCGAATCGGGCGCGAACGGATCAACACTCGGGTCCGACGGGGGATTTTCAGTTCGTATAAGGGCCCACTGTTACGGGAGAGGAATTGGCTGATCTCCCAATTCCCGAGTTCTCACCCTGAAGGAACCACGATACACTTGTTCCCTCAGGTCACTTTCACAACACCGGCTTCACAAGGGGTTGATTTGCCACGCGTCGGTTGTTCCGCTTCGATGTTCCGCCCCGAAACAGGTTGTTCCGCCCCGGAACAGGTTGTTCCGCCCCGAAACAGGTTGTTCCGCCCCGGAACAGGTTGTTCCGCCCCGAAACAGGTTGTTCCGCCCCGCCCCTGCCTCGCCTCGTCCTCTCGAGATTATAGCGAGCAGGGGGGGCCAACCTCGTTTCGGAGATCCCAACTTTCCTTCACTTGAGTTCGGACACGACTGGCTGATGTTCCTTCTCCCAGTCCGCTCGTCAAGTCGCCCTCCCCTCCTACTCCTCCCTGGGTGTCTCGCGCCGCCCATCGCCCAACCAATCCAATGAGGACACGCCTTCCGCCCAGCTGGGGTCAGGCGCTTGGAGGGGGGAGGGGTCGATCCGTCCCCCGCCGCCGAAGTTTCTTGACGGGGCGCTTGGAATCTGCCGCCCCGTTACACCCGTGTGAAAGAATTTGCAGCGTTTTTGATAAATAGTCCATTCTCCTTTAGTACAACGGAAGAAGAGAAATTTTGGAAGCGTTAAAAAAAAGAAAGCAGAGGAGAACAATACGAAAACGGTGAAAATGAGATGAAAGCTGTATCACCAGAACAAAAAATTGAAAATAGAATCACAAGAGTCAGAGGAAAGACAGGCAAATGTCCGTTATTGATTTACCTAAACCAATTTCTGTATAATAAATTTTAAACGCCAAACTAGAAACCTTAAGTAAAACGTGTTTACAGTAAACATATCCACAATTCAATGTTTTTCCGAGAAGCGGATACATTTTTTCTCAAAATTAGGTTCATTCCAAGATTTTACGAAGACTGGCTTTCTTAATCATGGTGCTGACGGCTGCTGAATATTTTAATCAGTAACACGATTGTAGATCACCTCAAAAGTTGCCCCAGATGCAACTGCATGTTGTTAGATTGCATCATGCATCTAACAGATGTTTCGAAACCCTCTAATATACTAGGCTTTCATTCAAATACATTTCCTACATATTTTGTGGATTTTCATTAGTTATTCCTTGAATAATCAAGCTATGTTTTCATGCAAAAAGTCAATCTCTCCGATTTGGCCCAAAAAAATTTTCTGGACGTTTCTAGGTGTCTAGATCAAAATTAGCAAATGTCCGTCCGCCGTCCACTCCGACTTTGGAAGTAGAAAATTTTCTAGAAATCTGAAATTTTAGTCAGGGGTCCGTTCCCGGCTCTAGTTGGGTCTAGTTTGGGCGGGGTAGGGGTCAAAATAAGTACTTCGAAAAATGGATTTTTGAGATTTTTGCAATCTAGGTGCGTAGGGTGTCATTTTCCACTGAATTCTGGGCGCCTGGCCGAGGAATAACCATCCCCTGTATAAGAAATTGCAGCGTTTTTAAAATTAGACGACAAAGTTGCCTGAATTTACGATGTTTCGCGTTCTTATATCGGAACGCTCAGTTTTGATCCCAAATGTGAAGGAAAATGGTCATACCGTATCATAGAAGGCTGAGAGAGAGGACACAGGCTTCCTTTTTACCTGAAACACAATAAAAATCCAACGTAAGTATAAATTATTTCAAGGGTGAGTCTTCCACGGTTAGTGAAATTAGTTGTTTTCAATAAACATAAATAAATAATAATCAATAAGTCTGAAGAAGAAAGGGAAAAAAATAAATAGTAAGAAAATAATTAAAATTAAATTAAAATTTTTTGAACCTAAATTTCAGATTTTTAGAAATTTTTCTACTGTAAAAAACGGCGTGGACGGCGGACGGACATTTGACTTTTTTGATCTAGACACCATGAAACGTCCAGAAAAATGTTTGGGCCGAATCGGAGAGATTGACTTTTTCATGAAAACAGGTTGATTATTCTAGGAATAACCAACCAAAATAGATAGGTGAGTCGGTGCGCTCAGCAGAGGTCAAGTTCCAAATTGGCCTCCAAGTTCTCGTAAGATTCTCAGAAGTTTGAACTCGTTAACTCATTTTTCTCCAGAAAAACGCCACCACAAAGCGGCAACAGCTACTGACAGATTTGAGAGCCGGTAAAACGGTTGGTCCAACTAATTTCGTAAAGAAAATCAGCACGAGCCGCTCACTTTTTAGACCAAGGACCCCAAATAGCGAAATTCTAGGTTTCGCTGGCTTTTCAACTTGGAGGACGTCGTAATTGAGCCGCGTAGCACTAAACTTGATCGCTCGAGGAAGCAAAAAATCCTGGCCAATCAGCCACCTGGCGGATCGAGCTGCCTACTTGGGTCCTTCTAGGAAGAAAGAGAAGAAGAAGGCAAATAGAAAGGGTATTTTCTGGAAAACAATGTTGCAAGCAGTTGCAATTGCACAGCGGAGGTCCTCGATTCTGCAGGACCTATTCTTATTGCAGACACCTTTAGCCTTGTTGGAGGGGAAAATCATTAACCTCTTAGCGTTTCATGCTTCTACAAAACGCTGATAATCCCTTCACAAGGGTAGGTTATTCTTCGGACCAGGAGCATGGAGGATCATTCCAATCGATTCAGCGTCCAAAAATTAGTGGAGAACGATACCCCACACACCTAAGGCGCCGAACATGGGGAAAATGGGGGAAACAGTGGGTGTTGCGGGTACCGGGCACATTCCAATCGATTCAGGGTTCAAAATTTAGTGGAAAATGATACCCCACACGCCTACCAATTTTGGATGGATGGTGGTTGGGGGTGAGGGGTGGGGGTCAAAATGTGTTCTTCAAAAAATGGATATATTGATATTTTTGGCGATTTAGGCGTGTGGGGTATCATTTTCGACCAAATTTTGTACGCCAAATCCAAAGGGATGGGTCCCAAAACGATTGGCGCCCACCACAAGAGGTTAATGGTCAAAATGGGTATATATCTACCCATTTTGTATGTGTTTTCAAGATATCTGGTACCTAGGCGTGTAGGGTATCATTTTCCACTAAATTTTGGACGTTGAATCCAATAAAATGGGCCCCGTTCCGATTGGCACCTACCGAAAGAGGTTATGGGTCAAAATGTGTAATTATGTACCCAATCCGAATGTGTTCTCGATATTTCCGGTACCTAGGCGTGTGGGGTATCATTTTCCACTGAATGTTGGACGCTGAATCGATTGGATTGAGTGTCCATACTGCTGGTTATATTCTGGCACCACAATTTATTATATCACAACAAAGTAGGTGCTTATTAGGTGATATGCTGTCTCGGTATCATTTGAGAAATCCACTGGGTTTCAGGTAGGTACCCCCGGCACATCCGTCCTCATTTGAAGATAGGCCACATATCTTTTCGTGTACACTTTCAAAATGTAATCTGACATTATTACATAATTAATGTTTAATTTTTTTTTCATTTTTAAGTTGTATTGCATTTTTCCGAGTTTAAAATTTTGTACCCTTGCTTATCATACTTTAAATTATATGACATCAATATTTCCTCCTCTCGGTGATCTTCATTCATTTTTCTCATCGGAATAATGCGGCTCAAATTAAAATTTATATAATAAAGTGTCTTTTCTAAACTTTTACAATCACGTTTCAAAATTTGTAGATCCAAAAGCGACCATTCACTGTCGCCTCTGGGCTGAATGAGGCCCATCATTTCGACTGATATAACAATCACACTTTGACAAATAGTGTGTATTGCGCCCCAGATGGACTCCTGTCAGCTTCACCGAGATTAAATCAGCCTGTAGTTTTGTATTAGGGGGTGACTCTATGTAGCAGCCAGAAATCGCAATGCCCAAGCATAGAAGCTACCCTCTGGAATATCATGGATGAAAATGACGGAGAGCCTGGACGACATGAAGAAGACAAATGACTTGGAGCATACCATGTGAAATAAGCGGATAAATACTATTTTTCTTACCTGGTGTCAGTCCAAAATGTTACACCCCCAAGGAACGATAGGACATTTTGGGGTCGAACAGCCATGCGGTGGCGGCCATGATGTGGTCACAAACGCATAGTCGAAAGAAAAGTGGAACTGGGCCGTCGTAATCCCAGTGCCATATCGGTTGTAGATCAATTTCGAAAGTTCTCTTATTTGGTCGCCCGTTCGGCAAAGGTCAGTTGAAGCGGTGAGGCGTGGAATGACAAAGAAGTTCTAAGCCACCAATATTCAACACGACGAGAATCTTTGTTAATCTTACGGTCAGATTCCATGCGGTCACCGGAGAGACGAAATCTGACGACCGTGCTTCGAAACACACGAAATTGGGGTTTCTGTTTTGTTGTCGTTCCTTTTCGAACAATATTCTCCCAGCTCCACGCTTTTGAGGCCACCAAAATGTGTTTATTTGGGCTTATTTTGGGTCAACGCCGTCTGCGCCGACATTGGTAGTAGAACATTTTCTAAAAATCTGAAAATTGGTTCAGGAGCCCGTTCCCGGCTTTAGTTGGTCGAAACGTTTCACCCCGATCGGACCAAATTTGGGCGGGGTAGGGGTCAATATGTGTATTTTCAAAAATGGGTTATCAAGATTTTCGGCGATCTAGGCGTGTGGGGTATCATTTTCCACTAAATTGTGAACGTTGAATCCAATAAAACGGGTCCCAGAACGATTGGCGCCCTCTGGATGAGGTTATGGGTCAAAATGGGTCCCTTTCTACCCATTTCGAATGTATGTTTTCGAGATTTCTGGTACCTAGGCGTGTGGGGTATCATTTTCCACTAAATTTTGGACCCTGAATCGATTGGAATGGGTCCGGGACCCACCACACTCACTGTTTCCCCATTTTCCCCATGTTGAAGAAATGAGTCTCCATGCGCCTGGTCCGAAGAATAACCAACCCGTGTGAAAGAATTTAAAGCGTTTTTTAGATTAAGTAGACTCTTAACGGTGAGTTGATCTACAATCAATCGGAAGTCCCACAAAGTTATAAAAACGGGATGATTTCTAGTTTGAGTTCTAGTAAATTGGAAAGTAAAGAAACGTTTATTCGAATAGAAAACTTTGTTTTGATCAACTGCTGAAGACGTTAACGTTTATTTTTCCTGATGAAAAATCACGAATCAAAAAGTGGTTTCTATCCTTTCGTGCAACGAAACTTAAAAATAATTAATCATTTTGGTTGTGTGGTTCCGAGCGTACAAATCGTTTAGCTCCCCCACCAACTCGGAATATTATTTCCAAACGTTATTTCGGGTCGGGTGAGACCGGTTTGACTACCATCAGCGCGCACGGTCGCGGAGATTAATTTCAGATACCTCGCTACTTCGATCGAAACGATAAAAACCGGTCCGCGATGATTTAGGGAACTTGTGGACGAAATTCCATTAAAATAAGACTCGAAAAGACCTCGCCCGAGGAACTTCTTAGATATATTCGTCACGAAAAATTGATTATTGTACCGAGTTAAATGTTGAATTTAATTTTGAAAAAGGAAGAATAAATTTTTAAAGGTTGAGTTAAATTTGTAAAAAAATATTGTAAACAACATTTAATGCCATGTATTGATAGGTTTGTCTTTTCATTTTTTGAGCCCAATATCATAAGTTTCGTAATGTTGCTTATTTGCGAAAAAAAATGGAATTGGCGAATTCCAAAGAGGCAACCCCGAAGACAGTATCCCCCTAACGAAATGGGTGTGAGGAGAAGATAGAATTTACAATGGAGTGACAACGACGCGAGACACGGGACTCACCCTGTTTCCTCTGACAACAGGTGGAACTGTTTATGGTGCCAGCCAGTTCCACCCTACCGAAGGGTGCAGTTGAGCGTAATGGGATACAAAAGAGAGTCATTGGACGGAAAGGAGCATTATTGGACACAGAAGAGCGTATTTGGACACAGAAATGCGTCATTGGTTACAGATTTGCGTCATCAGACGCAGATGGAGTGTCCTTGAACAAAGAAACGGATGTTTGGACGCACAAGAGCGTCGTTGGATGCGGAAGAACGTCTTTGGACACAAAAGTGCTCGATTGGGTACAGATGAGCGTCTCTAAACACAGAAAAGCGTCTTTGGGCGCAGATTAGCGTCATTGGATACAGAAGAACGTCGATGGACGCAGATGAGTGTCTTTGGACAAAGATGAGCGTCATTGGATGCAGAAGAACGTTATTGGATACAGAAGAGCTTGGTTGGATGCAGATGAGCGTCTCTAAACACAAGAAAGCGTCTTTGGGCGCAGATGAGCGTCATTCGAAGTAGAAAAGCGTTCTTGGACACAAAGAAAGCGTAATTGGAAACAGAAAAACATATTTGGACCCAGAAACGCGTCTTTAGACCCAAAGGAACGTCAATGGACGCAGATAAGCGTCCTTGGACAAAGGTGAGCCTCTTCGGACGCACAAGAGCGTTTGAACGCTGACGAGCGTCATTGGACACAAAAGTGCTTGATTGGATGCAGATGACCATCTCAAAACACAGAAAAGCGTCTGTGGACGCAGATGAACGTCATTGGAAGCAGAAGAGTGTCTATGGACAAAAAAGATAAGCGTCATTGGATACAAAAGAACGTTATTGAACACAGAAATGCGTCATTGGTTACAGATTTGCGTCATCAGACGCAGATGGAGTGTCCTTGAACAAAGAAACGGATGTTTGGACGCACAAGAGCGTCGTTGGATGCGGAAGAACGTCTTTGGACACAAAAGTGCTCGATTGGGTACAGATGAGCGTCTCTAAACACAGAAAAGCGTCTTTGGGCGCAGATTAGCGTCATTGGACACAGAAGAACGTCGATGGACGCAGATGAGTGTCTTTGGACAAAGATGAGCGTCATTGGATGCAGAAGAACGTTATTGGATACAGAAGAGCTTGGTTGGATGCAGATGAGCGTCTCTAAACACAAGAAAGCATCTTTGGGCGCAGATGAGCGTCATTCGAAGTAGAAAAGCGTTCTTGGACACAAAGAAAAGCGTAATTGGAAACAGAAAAACATATTTGGACCCAGAAATGCGCCTTTAGACCCAAAGGAACGTCGATGGACGCAGATGAGTGTCCTTGGACAAAGATGAGCCTCTTTGGATGCACAAGAGCTTTTGATCCCTGACGAGCATCATTAGACACATAAGTGGATATAGATGAGCAACTCAAAACACCGAATGGCGTCTTTGGACACAAATGAGCGTCATTGGAATCAGAAGAGCGTCTATGGACCCAAAGAAGAGCGACATTGGATACAAAAGAACGTCATTGGATACAGAAGCGCTTGATTGGATGCAGATCAGCGTCTCTAAACACAGAAAAGCGTTTTTGGGCGCAAATGCGTCGTTGAACACAAAAGTGAATGTCCTTGGACAAAGACAAAGATCTTTGGACGCACAAGGGCGTGATTGAATGCAGAAATACTTTTTTGGACACAAAATTGTTTGATTGGATGCAGATAGGCGTTTCCATACATATAAAAGCGTCTTTAAGCGTGTTCGGTTCGAGAAAGGCGTCCTTGGACAAAGAAGAGCGTCAATGGACGCAGAAGAGTGTCCTTGGACAAAGATGAACATCTTTGGATGCACAAGGGATCATTAGATCATCATTGGATGCAGATGATCGTCTCTAAATATAGAAAGCGTCTTTGGACGCAAATGCGTCTTTGAACACAGAAGTTAAGGTCCTTGGACAAAGACGAGGAACCTTGGACGCACAAGGGCGACATTGTATGCAGAAATACCTATGTTTTTGGACACAAAATTGTTTGATTGGATGCAGATAGGCGTCTCTAAACACATAAAAGGATTTTCAGGCGCAGATGGGCTTCATTGAAAACAGAAGAGCGTCTTTGAACACAGAAGAGCATCAGTGGACGCAGATGAGCTTCATAGGACGCAGAAGAACGTCTTTGAACACTGAACACAGCGTCTTTTGGCTCAGAAGAGCTCTTTGGCTTGATCTATCCAGCTGCCAGTGCTGCTCTGAATTGGCTGTCAGATAACACAGTTATTTGTGATGTATTTTGCCCAATCTGTCAATCTCAAGAAACAAGAAAACAATTGATGAAAGAATGTAGTAACTGAGTTCAATGGACACTCACAATAAAGATGTAAATAATGTTTGTTGAGTTTCCTGATTCCCTGGCTCTGATTGGTGTGCGTATTTCGGCGTCCAGGTTTCCGTGTGCGCTTTTTTGGTGTTTTTTTCTTGCGTGCGCATTTCACTAGTCATGAAGGGCTGTACGCTATTCAACGACACTGAAGTAATCAGCCAGTTTTCAGCTCAGTTCTCGTCGGTGTAACCCATGGACCAGTTCCTTGGCTACCCTGTGAACTCGTCCTGGTTGCCGACAGGTAAATCCACAACCACGTTTTTGTAGATCGCCTATCTCCAAAGGTTCGCACGGATCGGAAGTTTGTGTCTCCCTTTTCCATCTCTTCCTCGGAAGCCCTTGCACGCTAATGGAAAGGAAATGGTCACGGTTCGCCACTCACCCTCGGCTGCTCGTCAATCAGTAAAACTTCCCAACCTGCCGGTAACAGGTACTTCGGCCCTTGGAAATTCGTGCGTCGCTCTTCCTCACTTCCGTCATGCGTCGTTACCATTATTATCATAACAGGCTTTTCAGGCAATTTGCCGATATATATCAATCGCTACGTGAGTGCGGTACAAATTGATCGCTAGGGATAAGTAGTAAGTAGAAATATTGCATCGGAGCCCAAATTGTACGAATCCCAAAAAACTAGCAAAAGCTTCAAGTTAGACAGCTAGTAAATGAAACCTAACTTTTGATTGATAACATGGAATTCGTGGATTCTTCCCAAATTGTTTGAATATAGTGAAAACATTCCTCAAATATTTAGATGGCTAAATTGAAGACTGTTGGTTGAATAAAACAAAACAATTGTCGCTCAGCACCACTTTCTCCGTCGAATTTGGGTGTGTGTTACATATTAAGTACTCGATTTCGATACAAAATCCAATTTTTGAATAAAGGCAGGGTAAATAAATGTAATTCAACCCAATCCCCCTCGCGAAAAAAGGTAACGGTTAATTTTTAGCGCATTCACTACCTAAAAAATGTATAATAGGGTCAGTCGTCAAACGCGATTCTTCATGACGTAGCCTCACGAAGCTAAAACTGTCGCAGTTGCATGATTTTTAAGTTATTTTCGCTAATTCATTGTCCAGTCACGATCGATTCAGCATCCTAAATTAAATGGGTATTTAGAAAGCTCCTTAACTCATGCTCTTGCCACGATCTGATTTGTTTCTCCTGAGCTCGTTTGTATCTCCTCAACGAACGGAGAAGAAAGGAGAACAACAACACAATGTAGATACCTATTGTATTTGGAATGTAAGAAAATAGGTTGTCACACAACATACATACACACAATTCATTGAAAACTCTGCAAATTCTTTCACACGGGTTGGTTATTCCACATACCAGGCGAATGGAGACTACTTTCTTCAACATGGGGGAAATGGGGAAAACAGTGGGTGCGGCGGGTCCAGGACACATTCCAATCGATTCAGGGTCCAAGATTTGGTGGAAAATGGTACCCCACATGCCTAGGTACCAGCAATCTCGATAATACACATTCAAAATAGGTAAATAGGCACCTATTTTGACCCATAACCTCTTCTGGTGGACGCCAATCGTTCCGGGACCCGTCTCATTGGATTCAGCGTCCACAATTTATTTGAAAATGATACCCCACACGTCCAGATCACTGAAAATCTGGTGTACGGGCGTTTGACATTTTTGATCTAGACACCTTAAAACGTCGAGAAAAAAATTGTTGGGCCAAATCGGAGAGATTGACTTTTTGCATGAAAACATTTTTGTATTTTACAGCCAGTCGTCTAGGTTCACATGTGGCTGCACTCATGTTTTCCTTGATGCTGATGTGCATGATGGGGGGGATGTTGATGTTGCTGTCAGCATTTGCCCCCACGTACAGAGCCTGCTCATCTGGCATTCTTAGGGACATTACTTCTCCACCTACCTCTTCACTACAGACTTGCATACTACAGAAGGTTTACTCAATAATACAAACATTCCCTGAATTGCGGGTTTGCAACAATCCCAGTGGACATCCACTGCAAATAACGCATGTTGCCTCCTAAATGTCTGTGGCCTACGGTATTCTTTAATTGTCATAATTATGTACGGATTTTCTGTAAACTGATCTGTTTTTGTAGGCATTTTGTCTTTTTGTGCTCACATACTTGCTTTTGTTTGAAATCCTCTGAAAATGAAAATAGTTATCAGAATGGTTATATGAAGATCACATAGTAAGGGGCAAGGAACTTTATTAACAGAAGCAAAGTACATGTAACCAAGTTAAAGATGACCTGCCAGACACATTAATGTGGTAGTCAGTTCAGATTGATAACTACACAGTCTGTTGGGAATATAAAGAAACAAACCGGAGCATTTCCCACTAATAACACGGTTTATTCAACAATAACCTACACGTGGAATTTTAATCGTTTGAACAGTCGAAAATACGCAAAATTAACCAATTTGAACAGACGGAAAGATACGAGAGCACACACGCTACGGTATCAGAACGCATCAACAACTACCACACCAAGTGTGTCCCAAGACATGAATCTTTTCCCCTACAAAATTCCCGATCTGGTCATATTTTCCCACGTAGTCAGCAAAAATCAATATTGACAAAGGAAACGATTAAAAGAACTAAAAAAATCTCAAGATTTCCAAATAAAACAGCTCATTTGCAGCAGAAAAATTGTGACTGCAAGCTGTTTGTCTTGAAACAGTCTGAAAAACAGCATGCAGGTGGGTCAATACTTGGGACAAAACCTATCAAATGTGGATAGCTGATTGGTCTACATTTACGGGTACTCCATCAGTGCTGCTAGCGGTGGCTGTCCACCGCACTACAAACATTGGGCTTCATCTATGAAGGGAGACACCCTTGTTGCACACTGCACCTATCCGCAAAGTGTACAATTTAGTATGATTCAGAAGTGAAAAACGATGGAAATTCCTACACAGGGGTTGGTTATTCTTCGGACCTGGCGCATGGAGACTCATTTCTTCAACATGGGGAAAATGGGGAAAACAGTAGGTGTGGCGGGTCCCGGATCCATTCCAATCGATGCAGGTTCCAAAATTAAGTAGAAAATGATACCCCCCACACGCCTAGGTAACAGAAATCTCGAATACACACATTCGAAATGGGTAAATAGGCACCCATTTTGACCCATAGCCTCATCCAGAGGGCGCCAATCGTTCCGGGGCTAATTTCATTGGATTCGACGTCCAAAATTTAGTGGAAAATGATACCCCACACGCCTAGATCACCAAAAATCTCGAAAAGAGGTTATGGGTCAAAATGGATATCTTTCTACCCATTTTCAATAAGTGTTTTCGAGATTTCTGGTACCTAGGCGTGTGGGGTATCGTTTTCCACCAAATTGTGGACCCTGAATCGACTGGAACGGGTCTGATACCCGCCACAGCCACTGTTTCCCCCATTTTAGACATTTTCGACGACAGACGCGTGTGGGGTATCGTTTTCCACTAATTTTTGGACGCTGAATCGATTGGAATGAGTCTCCATGCGCCTGATCCGAGGAATAACCAACCCGTGTGAAAGAATTTGCAGCGTTTTTGATAAATAGTCCATTCTCCTTTAGTACAACAAAGGAAGAGAAATTTTGGAGGCGTTTAAAAAAAAAGAAAGCAGAGGAGAAGAATACGAAAACGGTGAAAATGAGATGAAAGCTGTATCACCAGAAAAAAAATTAAAAATAGAATCACAAGAGTCAGAGGAAAGACAGGCAAATGTCCGTTATTGATTTACCTAAACCAATTTCTGTATAATAAATTTTAAACGCCAAACTAGAAACCTTAAGTAAAACGTGTTTACAGTAAACGTATGTTTTCATGCAAATGGTCAACCTCTCCGATTCGGCTCAAATTTTTTTTCTGGACGTTTCATGGTGTCTAGATCAAAAAAGGTCAATGTCCGTCCGCCGTCCGCCGTACGCCGTCCGCCGTACGCCGTCCACCGTACGCCGTCCGCCGTCCGCCGTCCGCCGTTTTTGGTAGTAGAAAATTTTCTAAAAATCTGAAATTTGGGTCAGGGGTCTGTTCCCGGCCTAGGACGGTCCTCCAAGCTTTTCAGCCCAATCGGACCAAATTTGGGCGGGGTAGGGGTCAAAATGTGTTTTTTGAAAAATGGATTTTCGAGATTTTGGGCGATCTAGGCGAGTGGGGTATCATTTTCCACTAAATCTTGGAAGCTGAATCCAATGAAGTGGGTCTCAGGACGATTGGCACCCACTGGAGGAAGTAATGGGTCAAATTGGGTATATATTACTCATTTTAAATATGTGTTTTCGAGATTTCTGGAACCTGGGCGTGTGGGGTATCATTTTCCACTAAATTTTGGATCCTGAATCGATTGGAATGGGTCTGGGACCCGCCGCACCCACCGTTATCCCCATTTCCCCCATGTTGAAGAAATGAGTCTCCATGCGCCTGGTCCAAGGAATAACCAACCCCTGTGTAAGAATTTGCAGCGTTTGATTATGTGTTTTTGAGATTTCTGGAACCTAGGCGTGTGGCGTATCATTTTCCGCTAAATCTTGGAAGCTGAATCCAATGAAGTGGGTCTCAGGACGATTGGCACTCACTGGAAGAAGTTATGGGTCAAATTGGGTATACATCACCCAATTTAAATATGTGCTTATGAGATTTCTGGTACCTGGACGTGTGGGGTATCATTTTCCACTAAATCATGGACACTGAATCGATTGGAATGGGTCTGGGACCCGCCGCACCCACAGTTTTCCCCATTTCCCCCATGTTTTTAAATAAGTTTCCATGCGCCTGGTCTGACGAATAACCAACCCCTGTGTAAGAATTTGCAGCGTTTTTTTGAATATGACACCCTGAAACGTGCGGAAAAAAATTTGGACCAAATAGGAGAGATTTAACCAAGGAATAACCAACAAAAACCACAACAACTAACTAAAACATTGATCAACCAAAACATCGATGTCCATCCTGAAACTATCAATGCGGAACCCTAATACTTTACATTTGGAAGAGGAGGATGGAACCTCCAAGATGTCCCTGGTGTGCCCAAATCGTTGTTTGGGCGATCGACGCATAACCCGTTTGGCTCGTCCCATTAGGGAAATTGGAAGTGGCCACAGATAAAAAGTTCTTTGAGAGGAGAAGATTGAGATATGACTTGAATAATGACGCTCGCCCTCGATGGTTAAAAAGACGACGAGGGAGGCGTGACTTGAGCACACTCACGGCGCACGAGCTCCGAGAAATATGATCTTGTGATCTCCTTCCAAGCAGAAACTTGAAGTCGCTGTAAGAAAAGGTCGAACTGACAGGAACGAAGGATTGGAGTCATGCAGCATGTCACCGGGAACGAATCGGTTAATCTGAATTTTACTTCAATACGGGCAACGTTCACGGTCACTCGGTAGTCAATATCATGCTGAGTAACCTGAGCAAAAGGGAAACGTTAGCAGATATCCTAGAACAAAGTGTAAAGCCACACCAAAACCAACGTTGAGTCAAATCAGGGAATTCCTATACCAAAAATAGCGTTTTGAGTGTTCCAAGAGAGCTCCATTGGCAATTTTCAGGTAAGGAAAGACCAATAAACTATTTATTTTTTGATAGTAGAACATTTTCTAAAAATCTGATATTCGGGTCAGGGGTCCGTTCCCGGCTCTAGTTGGTCCTCGAAACTTTTCAGTCTGATCGGACCAAATTTGGGTGGGGTAGGGGCCGAAATGTGTTTTTAAGAAAAAATGGATTTTTGAGATTTGGGGCGATCTAGGAGTGTGGGGTATAATTTTCCACTAAATTTTGGACGCTGAACCGGACGAAATGGGTCCCGGGACTATTGGTGCCCTCTGGATGGAATTATGGGTCAAAATGTGTATCTATCTACCCATTTTGAATATGTGTTTTCGAGACATCTGATACCTAGGCGTGTGGGGTATCATTTTCCACTAAATTTTAGACCCTGAATCGATTGGAATGTGTCCGGGACCCACCACACCCACTGTTTCCCCCATGTAGAAGAAATTAGTCTCCATGCGCCTGGTCCGAGGAATAACCAACCCATGAGAATGAATTCGAAGCTTTCTTACTTTTGCACTAGGGGAAGGAAACTTGCAATGATCAATTTAAGGGGCAACCTCGCCTGGAATATTTCCCATGTTTTGTGCTACCCAGGTTAAATTATGTACTACCTTATTTATAAATACAAATTTTATGGAGTGGATAAAAACAATTACTCCTTCTAAAATAAATCAATTAATTAAAACCTGCAGGACGTTTAGAATTATCGAATTAATGAATTATCGTGCTTTCCCGCGCCTTCTTACTCCAAAGCCTTTAGTATTTTTTATTTTATTTTATTTATTTATCTTTTGGATTGAAGGGTAGTCATCTCAATTCTTTCGGTAACGCATCAAATATGGGGCCCTGTAGTTGTAGCATCTGTCTAATCGCCGTAGTCCGAAATGGTAGTTTACTAATTAATATCTGTGATATAGCTTTTGTAGCTGCCTCATCAACAAACGAGTCGAGGGTACGTGCCAAGAGGTATTTACAATGAATTTGGACGTACTAAGCGGACAAAAATGGGATAGCATGATTTATAATCCTGAGAGAGCACTATGATTTTGTAGGAAACCGTTTTCTTGGAATATACTATGGTCGTTCATACTCTTGAAAGAGTATTACACATTGCCTGATATGGCTCGGAATAATATGAGACGTATAGGTATTTCATAATAATGGCAGAATTATACACAACTCCGCTAACATCTTTACAACGTCTACTGAGCGTGTTTCTCGATGACTGGCTCCTAGCATGAGATGGATAGGCACTTGGCAATACACAACTCGAGAGCGGGTTTGCATACTCAGGTTTTTCATCGGTGCTTCACCCTCAACCACCAACACTTCATGAGCCATTCGTTATTGTCAGAATACTATAAGAAGCCCTAGATCAAACAAGCGCAGACATCTCTCCTTAAAATGCCAATTTGCCATTTCCTCAGAGGCCTAAACATGTTGTTTATTACTTATAAAAGCTGGATTGTAGTTGCTGTCCTGCCAAATCCTTGATGGAGGCCTCACATCCAATTTGCATTATAAATACGTCTTTAATCTCTTTAAAGGTTTCTATTTCTAACTATTCACAATATCAGATTTTTTCCGTGTTTCTGCTTGTCTCGCTGAAATGATCATGGCTATACCACACTATGACACACAAAGATATACCTACATCAGTGGGCAGGCGACCAGGATTGGCCAAGCTAGGATGTTAAGAATAGCAATCAATGATAGGTATGTTAGTAACCATCATATTGTTGTCATCATATCGTTGATGAGTCTACTCCATTCAATTTTTGACATTAAGGTAAGTAGGTAGGTAGGGTTTAGTAGGAATACCTAGGTTGCACCTAATACATTGGAATAAATGAAGTTACGTTTCGTGAAATTGGAGGAAAGCCATGCATAACGTAACACAGACCATAATGCACCAAGTTCACCAACTGGCTATTATACCTGAATTGCTCCCTGAGTAGCAATAATTTGTCAATACGTGAAGGCAGAATTCACTTGCTCATAAGTTGAAGGCAAGATGTGGGAAGGTGGTGGGAAGATAAGATTCTCGGTTTTGATTTGATTTTGGTGAAACCGTTAGAGCTATATTTTGTAGAAACAGTACAAAGCTGCATGTTATTCATTAATATTATTTAGCTCCTTGAGTTCTGGCTCGTCTAAACACTGGCGCACTTGTACTGTGTGACAGCCCAGTCTAAACATGGGCTGAGCTTGGCTTTGCTTCAGGTAGTAAAATATGGGCTCAGTCACCCCCATTAGCTTTAGGAACGTTTCCAGTCACAACTGACAACCCAAAGAGTGATGTATTAGTTCAGTGCATGGAAAAACAGGAGAAAGGTTCAGTAGATACAAAATGGCGTGATGACTTTGACGCCAGCGAATGCTGAAGTTACCTGGTTTCGAACTCCTTTCCTTCCATGGTTCAGTGTAAGACTGGCGTATCAACGTCAGTTTCATTTCAATCATATTGATCGTTTTTACCCATTTTCGAACATAATTAGAGTAAAATATTATGGCAGGTAAATACATAAATTGAAAATTGTACAAATAAAACGAAAGGTACGCGGCGAAGAAATAGCAGTACTTTTCTTTGACTGTGACTAGCCCGTCTCAAGACGACCAATCAAAATTTCCCAAAATGGCGACCAGTTACAGTTATGGAAACTGTGCCCAGGCTTCAGCTTTCAAAGTGTTAAAAGAACATACCTACTCGTAAATCTTGCCAACAGGACCTTCACTGTTGACATTCAGAATGAGCTCTCCTCCACTCACTTGATAGAAGCTTCAGTCGCTCAGGGAAGCATTTTAGGGCCGTATCTTTATACAATCTTCTGCCACAACATTCCTTTACCAATAAATCCGGACTTTTCTGGACTTTACGCGGATGGCTTGGTATACGCAGTCAGCTGACCAGATCCTCTAGAAGCAGGACAGGTCTTGCATAATTATATTGAGCGGTTTGGCCACTGGTGCACCAAGTGGCTCCTGAAAATCAACCAGGATAAATCAATCTCTGTTACTTTCTTCCATCGGAGGAACTTCCCCAATCCCTATGCAGTATTGCGGTACCATCCTCCCGACTGCCTCTCACAGCAAATACCTCAGTGTTACTCTTGACCGCCGCCTCACTTACCACGAACACATCTCTGAACTCATCAAAAGAACCAGAATCCGAACATGCCAACTTGAGCCTCTTCTCTCCAACCCACATGCTTCACTGGCCAACAAGGTTATGGACCTTAAGCTCTTCCTATATGGGAGACCTGCTCAGACTCACAGTTCAAATGCCTAGAGAGCAGCCAAAATGCGATCCGAAACACTTCATATTCCGCGTCTCCCCATTCGTCAGAAATGAAACCCTATACAACGACTTCTCTTTGGAATCGCCAACTTCACCCCGCCAGGCATTCATGAAGAAATTTGTAGCAGCATACTCCGACCACTCCAGCCTGATATAGCGCAAGACTGTGCCTGAGGCCGCAACGCCCATTACAGTCTATCCTTGTCTTTATTTATGGGCCAGATCATCTGGCAGCCCTGCTCTATGGCTCTATAGCTTCCTCGTATATCAGGCACCCCATCCTCTTCCGGCGCTCGCCTGCCTGTGGCAGCCCAGGATGGGCCTCGTGGAGGTGCCGGGTTTTGCAAGTTAGTCGTTTCAGGTTAGGTCTAGCATACTCCGACCACTTCAACCAACTCGCTGCTGGAGATTTTGCTCCACTCTCGTCCCAGCGACTCCGATGCCCAAGACACATCCTGCAATTTATCCCCACCATCCCAGACTGAACTCCGACTTAAAGCATTTTAACAAAGACTTGTAATCGTGCCAAGTTAATTATACCAGTACTGTATCCATCCAGTTCAGACACTTATCATTAAGGTATATTACTATTGTAATGGACTTGAACCAAATTTAAAAAAAAATCGTAAATAGGTGTACAATCTTAGGATGAAAATTGTCAACAAAAATTGTAAAAAAAGAAAAGAAAAGAAGAGAAAAAAGCTTTTCTGATGATCTGGTGATCCAGTTGAGTGGAACCCGACTGCCCAGAAGCGTTGTACCGAGTGATGATCGTGGAAGACCGATTTTTCCGTCTCTAACAACCACCTCAGTTAAAGTTGTCAAACCATAAAGATAAAGGCTAAAGGACGTGCTTAATCTGAAAACGGCGTGCGACGAACGTGTGCTTATTATCGACTTCCCTTCCGTCACAAGAGCAACCTCGGCGACAACGAACGCACAGGTAACAACCAACTTCCCGCGTTATCCTCACAAACAGGAGCGAGCTCTAAACGCCACAATGAGGAGTGTTCTAGTAGTACTGCCATATTAGTACGAGAATTCCAAAATGGAGACCATTCTATCATTTCAAAACGAGGTACCGACCAATGAAGGTTGTGGAGGAATGCCATTCGCTTGGGAAGGTTTCCTGGGGCCAGGTTAGGCAGCAAAGAGACAGATAGTCAGAAACGTGGTCAGCGATTCTGTAGGTTCCTTTCTGTTGGTGATTTTAAAGCGTCTCATTCAAAGGACGATTATTCAGAGAAAATACCTTGTACTCACCTTAACTTGGGTATGAAATGTAGTGATGACAGTGAGAAATAAATTCTCAATCATGTGTAACTAGTGACTTCAAGGCTTGTGTAAGTAGCGGATGTAGTGACTCACCTTCTGACTTTTACTCCCCAGATTCAAAATGTTTGTGATTGACACCCACCGGAAGAGGTTATGGGTCAAAATGGGTATCCATCTACCCATTTCGAATGTGGGTTTTCGAGATTTCTGGTACCCAGGCGTGTGGGGTATCATTTTCCATCAAATTTTGGACGCTGAATTGAATGCAACGGGTCCTGGAACGATTGGCGCCTACCGGAAGAGGTTATGGGCGCTGAATCGATTTAAATTAGTCTCCATGAGCCTGGTCCAAGGAATAACCAACCCATGTGAAAGAATTTGCAGCATTTGAGAAATGAAGCATAAATAGTGCCGGTCTCCTCTAATTTGACAGAATGTGAAACATCTCGTGGAGCTTTTCACAAAACGTTTCAAGCTTTTCACTTAGATATAATAGCGACAAGACGAGTGACCGTAAATGAAGGTTTGTATTCTCAAATCGCATGTAAAAGGTTTTGTGCAAAAAAGATGACTCTGTTTAACAAAACTGGGGTACATACCAACAGCGATGATTTATTTTCACAATGGTTGATTATTCCTCAGAGCATTAATAGAGCATGAGTATGTGGAAAACATTGAGTGTGGAGTGTCCCGGACTCATTCTATTCGATCAGGTAGAATCTATTCAGTAGAAAATGACCCCTACTACCCCTACTACTTTCGCTGATCGGGGAGAAAAGACAGATTTTTATAAGTTTATATAATGTCGTCATAGCTACTTCATGAAGAACATAAGTTGAGAACCAACCAAAACTGCTCGAATTCGTGACTCTTGCACATTAAATGGCCACCATTTTTCCGTCATTGACGGTTCAAATGACTGCGTGCTCCATTCATCTTAATATTATATTCGTTCTTTACGTGCCTCCACAAGCATTGAATTGTGTGTGTTTGCAACGTCTCCGGGAATAATGAAATGTTCACTGCGGCTTACGGGATGCTGGTCATTACCATAGTTTGCAGATGGTGTTTATCCATGATGAGAGATCTCTTTGCAAGTTCCCATTTTAGTCTATTAGCATCCCTTATAGTAGTCTGTCCGCTTCTTTGTATGTTAACAAGTATTAATATTGTGGTTCATTATAACATTTCATGGAAAAAAAGTAAAACGTTGGTGTATCGCTGCCAAAATGTGGGAAAATTCAAATATATATGCACAATGCATAAGCACTCAAGGGACCTGAACCGACCGAGGAAGTTTGATACGACTGCACGTATCGAATATTGCGATGTCGGTTTCATGTTGGTACCACTGAGTTAACACTGTGATGCGGTCATGACACCAAATCGATGGTCCCGTGGGTACTGGAGGGCCCATATCTCAAGACAATCACACACTGGCGAGCCCTTGGTGGTGTAGAGTTGCTGGGTTCTCTGTCGACTGCTTTTTTTTCTGCGCACCTTGTGGATGTCCAGATCATCTTCGGCCACTCGATACCCGACCCAGTCGATGGTCATATTCCACGGTTCCTCGTTACATAATGAACGGTCCCATATAAAGGGCGGGATGGCTTCTGGCTTCAACAAGTGTTAAGGAACATAAGACAATACGATCGAACTCAGACGTTCACACGTTCGTCTCGGAGTTGTGCGCGTTCCCAGGCATGTTGTACTGTTGGGGGGGGGGGGGGGGGGTTACTAGAGGATTACCTCAATTAACGACGACGGTTGGAAGGGAGGTCGTCACAGCTGAGCGATCCACCGACTAGGAGTTGGAACTACAGAAACCTACAGGGGGTGTGTGAATAGACCTGACGAGTACGCGCTTCATCCAAAAGACACGTTTCACGCTTGATGTTCACCACCGTTCAATTAGTCCAATGTCCACACTGCTGGGTACCTAAGTTTACCTCAACACGGTGCACCGTGACGCAATTACCTTGACCCAACACGACTTTCTTCTCCATAAAGATTAAAACCTTGACCGTGGAAGAGCCTCAATGTGGACCACCAGAGTTGGGCCATCCCACGCTATCAACAGTACAAACTAGGCGCTAATGTGAGTTTCCTCCATCACAGCAAAATTGCTTTTTCCAAACTCAAAGGACAAAAGACCATAAAAGTACCCTTAAATCACCTCTACGTTTCTGGGTGAATCAGAACTGAGCAATATTATTTGATCGTTGGAAGAGTCAAATTTTCCTTTTGATGGGCCTCAAACGTTTCCAATTATTGAGTACTGGTATTCACTAAGTTAGTCCAAAGTTGGAAAATTAATAATTAAATTAAAATTAATGGAAACGATGCCTCTAAAAATGAATGTGCATTTAGACACTTTTCGTGGCAAATGAGTTGTAAAATCGATTCCTGAAGTTAATGCACTCAGGAACACCCTGTATATTTTTATAACTGCTTGAAAAATGTCGACCAAAAATGGTTTAATTCATACTTTTTTGGTATATCATTTCCGGAGAATGGATCTTTTTGAGTAGATCCTCTCCCACGACCCGCAAAATTACCTTGCCATTCGTCTTTTTTTTCTTTTTACGTCCTTAGGTAGTACAGTTTTCCGAAAGGAGTACATTTCAATGTCCTACCGAGAGAAAAATCGTTAAATATTTTACCACTCGGGACAGCTCAAATTGCTCCCTGCACCAACTAACTACGTAGCGGGAGGAGAATCAACTACTGAACCAGTCATATCCTTACTTCGTTGAGATATGATCTACCTGTCTTGATAGAAGAGAAACCTCAAGAAAATATAGAAGAAATATTACTCTCACATAAACAACAAGCAATACTATTTTATAATGTCATATCAAGTCATATCAAAATAATGAAGTTCACCTCGCAGTTGTCAATACTGCGAGGCCTACTTGTTTTACTCTCCTCTCTGACGCTTGGCGTCTTTCTAGTTTCGGTCGTGAGCATGTTGAGATCCAAGAATATAATTCGTTCAAGTGACTAAGTGTTGTTCAATTATCAAATCCAGTATAATCCATATTCATAGATCAATAGGTAACAAGAAGTGGTTCATTTCATGTGTATGAAATTCAGTGAAGAAACACCGATAATTTGGCGAAAATATTACACAGGACTAAAAAGTACATGCCCCTACAAAAGTAATACCACGTCTGGTCACCGTACCTATACTGGAGTTTTACTGGAAATCCTCCAATTTGACGTGAAAATGCTGCAACTGGGGGAAAGAGGAGGCCACCCCTAGTACCTGGGGCATCACATCCATTTAACAGTTTGCATTTCATGATGTCTAGAACTGACAAGCATCCACAATGGTTGATTGTGCCTTGAAATATGATTAGGGGGAAAACAGGTGGAGTGTCCCGGACCTGCCCGATGGATTCAGCGTCCAAATTTTGGTGTAAAATAGTACCCCTCACGCCTTGATCGCCAAAAATCTTGAAAACCCATTAAAAACGCTGCAAATTCTTACACAGGGGTTGGTTATTCCTCGGACCAGGCGCAAGGAGACTCATTTCTTCAACATGGGGGAAATGGGGGAAACAGTGGATGCGGCGGGTCCCGGACCCATTCCAATCGATTCAGAATCCAAAATTTTGTGGAAAATGATACCCCACACGCCCAGGTACCAGAAATCCCGAAAACACATATTCATTATGGGTAATAGATACCCATTTTCACCCATAACGCCTAGGTTCCAGAAATCTCAAAAACACATATTCAAAATGGGTAGTATATACCCAATTTGACCCATAACTTCTTCCTGTGGGTGCCGATCGTTCTGGGACCCATTTCATTGGATTCAGCGTCCAAAATTTAGTGGAAAATGATACCCCACTCACCTAAATCGCCCAAAATCTCGAAAATCCATTTTTCAAAAAACACATTTTGACCCCTACCCCGCCCAAATTTGGTCCGATCGAGCTGAAAAGTTTGGAGGATCGTCCTAGGCCGGTATCAGACCCCTGACCCAAATTTCAGATTTTTAGAAAATTTTCTACTACCAAAAACGGCGTGGACGGCGGACGGCGTACGGCGGACGGACATCGACCTTTTGGTTGGTTATTCCTTGAATAATCAACCTATGTTTTCATGCTAATGGTCAACCTCTCCGATTCGGCTCAAAATTTTTTTCTGGACGTTTCATGATGTCCTGATCAAAAAAGGTCAATGTCCGTCCGCCGTCCGCCATACGCCGTACGCCGTACGCCGTCCGCCGTCCACGCCGTTTTTGGTAGTAGAAAATTTTCTAAAAATCTGAAATTTGGGTCAGGGGTCTGTTCCCGGCTTAGGACGGTCCTCCAAGCTTTTCAGCCCGATCGGACCAAATTTGGGCGGGGTAGGGGTCAAAATGTGTTTTTTGAAAAATGGATTTTCGAGATTTTGGGCGATTTAGGCGAGTGGGGTATCATTTTCCACTAAATTTTAGACGCTGAATCCAATGAAATGGGTCCCAAAACGATCGGCACCCTCTGGAAGAAGTTATGGGTCAAATTGTGTATATATTACCCATTTTGAATATGTGTTTTTGAGATTTCTGGAACCTAGGCGTGTGGGGTATCATTTTCCGCTAAATCTTGGAAGCTGAATCCAATGAAATGGGTCTCAGGACGATTGGCACCCACTGGAAGAAGTTATGGGTCAAATTGGGTATATATTACCCATTTTGAATATGCGTTTTCGAGATTTCCGGTACCTGGGCGTGTGGGGTATCATTTTCTACTAAATTCTGGATCCTGAATCGATTGGAATAGGTCTGGGACCCGCCGCACCCACTGTTTCCCCATTTCCCCCATGTTGAAGAAATGAGTCTCCATGCGCCTGGTCCGAGGAATAACCAACCCCTGTGTAAGAATTTGCAGCGTTTTTTGATCTAGACACCTTGAAACGTCCAGAAAAAAATTTTTGAGCCGAATCGGAGAGGTTGACCACTTGCATGAAAACATAGGTTGATTATTCAAGGAATAACCAACCAAAAAAACACACATTTTGGCCCATTACCCACTTTAAATTTGGTTTGATCTGGCTGAAAAGTTTCGAGGACCAACCAGAGCCAGATGAAGTATAGTAAGTATCTTACAGGTATGCAACAGCAGTGAAGATCCTTTCCTTTCTTTCATTCGCATGTGCATTTTGGACCTTTGGTTCCCTGTCCCTACATCGTCGTGGCCTATTCTCCAGCTCAAGGAGCTCGCTGTACTTTTCTTCCACCGTGCAGAAGATGTTAGCGAGCGAAAACTGTTAAAAGGAGGACGCCTCGTGTTAAAATCAGTCACGACAAGGAAAGTTCATCTTATTGTCGAGAAGATGCGCTGAAAGGTCGTGAGATGGCTATCGGCCCACGCGGCGTATGAAAGTCCGTGGAAAACGAGTCCCTCGAAGAACCAAGTTCCATACGAGTTGGAGAATTGCGTATTGCGTCAACACGTCACGTATGCTCACCCACGACAGACGCATGCGGTTATGGAGTACTTCACATAAAACCACCAGTCGATTAGAAAAACCTCGAAGAAACAAACGTCTCGCTGACGCAACGCACATGACCGAAGGGCTTTCAACAACCGCCATGTTTTCCCTGTGTTCTTCAGAGGACTTGTAGCCTCACATAATGGGAAGCACCTACGTATCATCTCGTCAACTTCCAACAGGTGATTCCATCGAAGGAAGGGCTTCGGACGCTCAAGGGCTTCAGATCGAGTTGAGATTCCGGCATGTCCAGGGCCCTTATTACCCTTGTTATCACGCTAGTGTTACTTAACACGGCATGTAAACTATAATTTGCCTGACGAATCAAACCACCTCTAAAACCGGACGTGTAACTCCTTTTTCGTGAAAGAAAGAAATGAATCCAAATAACAATTCAAAATGACATATTTTTATCAATTAAAATGCTCTTAATATAAGTACCGTGTGTCTTGATTGAGGAAGGAACATGGAGAGTTTTAAGAAAGATCTATTAACAATTGGGATGGAACGACATGAAATGACTAGCATCAACATGATGATAATTAATAAGTATGTATTGATTTATCTATCAGGTATATTATTATTATTATTTATATATTTGGTTTCATTTTTTAAAATTATTATTATTATTTTACGGGCACATCGGACACTTGGTCGTTGGAGGGGGAACTGCGCAGTCGGATTGAGGTGGCACGTGGAGCATTTAACAACATGCATAGTATTTTGTGTCGCCGGGATGTCAGTTTTGCGCTGCGCTGGCGAGTTGTTAAATGTTACATTTGGTCTATACTCCTATATGGAGTTGAGACATGGACATTGAAGGCCAAGGACGTGAATCGGCTAGAGGCCTTTGAAATGTGGCTGATCCGACGTATGCTGAGGATCCCCTGGACCGCCCGACTCCGCAATGATTACATCCTTCAACAGAACTCCCTGCAGCGTGAACTGCTGGTGTCAATAAAGAAGCGCAAGGTGTCATACTTGGGGCATGTTATGCGTGGGCCCAAGTACAGCTTGTTGCAGACCATAATGATGGGGAAGATCAGCGGACGAAGAGGAGTCGGAAGGAAGCGCGCATCATGGTTATCTAACATACGAAGCTGGACGGGGATTCACCGAGCAGCAGATTTGTTTCACCTGGCGCAGGACCGCGAGAAATATGCAGAAATGATCGCCAACCTTCTATGACGGAGGCGGCACTTGAAGAAGAAGATTATTATTTAAATCAACGTCAACTACAATTAAATTCTAACACCAGGAATTCCCTGTACCGGCACGCATCTTAACAAATCTGCATAGCGCAGATCAATTTGGACCATTTAGAATGCTCAAGAACTCTTGTCGTGATAGGGTTAGGCGTCCAAACCACTCCAGCCTAGCATACCCTAGAATTGGTCATTCAGCCGCGAAGTGTTCAACCGATTCGTTTACCTCCAAGTTGCATAAGGAGCACAAATAGTTGTTGCGACTTCACAACCATGGCTGGCAATTAACGTTCAGTAGCTCACCTCGGCACTTGGCTATCATCGAGGAGTCGTAAGGGCTTTTGCTTTCTTGGTACCTAACGTTCCAGGTGCTTGCATAACAGTTGGTATTGGACGTTCTCTTCTCTGTGCCTAAGAGACTGTGAAAAGACGTCCCTGTGCCTCACAAGGACCCCTCTCATCAATTTCCCGAAGTGCGACGGGTCAAAGAATGCAGCGGCAGGAAGCAACGGTGACATCTCCATGATCCACTCCATTTTTTCGCCCAGCCTATATTCCTCCCTACCACTTTCAGTGCTGTCGTTTTGGTATACGGGCTACCCGGCTGATGTAATACCTTCAGTAGGTATTTTCCATTTATCTCCAGCGTATGGAGGAAAACAGGCTCTTGTTTGGTTTCGTTGTAGACAATACGAGTATAATTGGGCGAACTTCTTGGAATTCGAAGCAGGTTTTTCAGAAAAAGCTTCTGAACCTTCTCTACTGCCCCAATACTGGGCACCATAACCAACTGTTGCCATTACTACTGATGTAAAAACTCGCATCTTGACAATTGCGGGGATGTCTGACGCTGAGAACAAGCCTTGCCAAATTGAGTTGACTGCAGCCCTTGCAACCCTCGCCTTTTCTTCAATGTGGTGCTCCAATCATATGTCATGAGTAGTTAGCAGTATTTCATCGTTAGCATCAGTTCTGGCTCGCCCTAGGCAAGGGACACAGGCTCTCAGCTAAAGCCTCCCGTTTGCTACAAAAACATTGTACTTGTTGAGTTCATAAATTTGGTTTGTGAAGTGAATCAGATTACAAAATGCAATAATGATTGTGGCTGCAGTTGAACTGCCTTAGTTATGACTACGGGAACGACTTAACCGAGCACCTAACTTCACAATGAGAACACGCAAAGCACATAAACTTGGACCGTTAAACTTTTGAGCCGTCTGCTGAAGAAGGTAAACAAAGAACGGATAACACGAGGGCGTAAGTTATGTTTGGGAATCAGTTCCTTGGCCCAAAGAGACCTCTCATCATTCGAAATGAACTCAAGACTTTGTGGCAGCTAATTGTAGAGTGGAAGCTGCGAAAAATGACGGCTCCACGACAATATGTGGCCAACGTGTGGCACGAAAAGCGCCGACTGAATGGTTGATGGTTTAGGTGGTGCTTAACATTTTTGAAAGGCTGCAAGCTCGAAACGAACTTGGGTGTGGCCCTAACATAGGAAGCACATACTTAACATAAACAAGAAAAAATGCAGCCCCGACCTAACGAGAAAATCAACTTGGTGTTGGTGAGGAATCCATCGGCTAACTACACGCTCCTCTCCAAACTGAAAATTTGTCGTCAATTGTGCCCGTGCCTTTTACAGGATCCCTCTCCACAGTTTCAACCGACAAAGCCTTCCTAATAATTGGGAATTTAAATAAAAGTATTATTGGTTCAATAATTTCTAAGCTTGGCAAATCGGAAGTTGATTTGTTTGCTTCAAGCATCAATGTAAAATTTCAGACATATGCCTCTTGGTTCAAAGACAAAGGACCATGGACAGTGGATGCTTTTACTGTCAACTAGATGGTTCTCTACTTCTATGCTCCCCCCCCCCCCCCATATTTTTTTCTCTAATAATAAAGTCATGGCGGACCACACTACAAGAATTGTAGTGGTTCCTCTCAGGCAGGGACAAGTTCATGCCAAAATCATATCTTTGTGTTTCACAATGCTAAAATCTGCTGGATTCTCTCAAAAGACAGCCAAAGAAGCCAGATTTTATAATCGCCCGTTGTGCAGTTCGTATTTTACGGGAATGGTTCTTGCTCCTAAAGTTCAAATGTCATTAATTTAATGTATTAAATCTTAGGTCCAGGACTCTAGCTGTTCTTTGTGTAGTTTCATCTTCAATCATTGATGGAAGGTGATACCCCGCTGATTGCGGAATACAGAAGTTGGCTCTAACCCACCCGACTGAAATGGTGTACTAGTCTCTTGTAAATAATTGACATACTTTGTAAAAAGGGAAAAAGTATCTTTTTGTCTACGTAAACCTCTCCACTGCTTTTGGAAATTGTGCACTAAAATGCTATCCATGGGTACATTTAGCGCAATTGTCTCACAAGAATTTTTAAAAATCTCTAAAAAAAAAAAAATAAATAAATATAAAAAATTTCTGAAGAATGTACCTGTGTTCCAACTCATATCCACAGGTATTGGATTGATGTGTGGCGATTGGGCAGAAAATTTTCAGGCTCAGCTATGGGGTTCTTGATTAGGGTGCATGGGGAACTTTTGGCAGGTAGATAAACCAATGGTTGAAGTACACTGGGGGTCAAAACCTAGGGTGTATGGGAAATTTTTGGCAGGTAGATAAACCAATGGTTAAAGTGCACTGGGGGTCTTGACCTAGGGTGCATGGGGAACTTCTGGCAGGTAGATAAACCAATGGTTGAAGTGCACTGGGACCCCTTCTGACTCACTCATTCTCTCCTGCCCTTCAATTGGAAAATTTCCAGTGAGCTTACCAGCGTTATCCAGGGGACACCACGAGGAGGTTAGCTCACACTGTCCCTCAATATTGGCAAGAGGTATACTCTGAAGTACGTGTTGACGCCCTAATCGGGGGAGGAATGGTAGAAGTGTCGTATAAATAAGTTTTTGCACGATAATTAACGAATGCTCATTTCTCACAATGCGTATCCAGTTAATCAAGGGACATGTCAAAAATAGAACAATTCAAAACCTCGGATACAAGCACGACAGTGCGAAAACTGAGTGCAGCAATTTACTAATATGCGACGTGGGATGGCTGTACTGCTTGAACAAACTTAGCTTCTGGATTTTCCTGTACCACTCTTGAGCAAGGTGAAACTGGTAGCCAAATATCGTGCTTTCAGGAACTCAGCATGAAACCCTTTATGAATGCAGCCTCAAAATCAGCTACCGCAACATTGGGCAATAGGACCGGTTTGTTTCTTACTGAGCTCATTGAAATTAGGCATAGCGATTCACTGATACATTGTGATGTACGAGTATCGAGAGAAAAATGTAGTAGACAGCTCACGGCTCAAACAATTGACAACTAGGAGGACGAAAGACCACAAGGAAGAAGATAACATGAGAGCAATTCGCCTTCAACAAGGGATTCTGGTTTTCGTCTACTGTACGTCTTGTTGCCTGTCTCCTCCCCTTCCGGTCTGTCGTGCTTGGCTACGCACCCCCTATGTGACTAACTTCCCTCGAGATGCCTCGTTACACCCTTGACTTCTCCTAACGACGCTAAGATGAAACTGACTCATTTTCTTTTCTCGAGACTTCGGAAATAGGCCTTGTTAAGATTTTTTCAAAGATATTTTTATTACCGAATTCATTTATTTGTAGGAGCTCATGTTGGGAGTTTATGTACCTAAACGATGAATTATTGCATAACCTAAACTGGAGGGCAAGATTCTCACATGATGCGCGAGGAGCAAAATGTCTGCTTAAGGAAAAATATATAAATATGCATATATAAATTAACGCGATATTGGTTCAACTACCACTAACTCAATCTTATGGAACCTGGGGAAGATGATAGGATAGAATCGATATGTTTTTATTCTCGTTAAATACGTCTTACCGTGAAAGAGTATATAACACACTTTCATAGTCAAGCGCCAAAATCAATATGGCCGAACAATAATGCTCCTCGAGGTTACAACCTTCTCTGCCCGACAGCAGCACGCATCCCAGAGACCTCCCTAGTTTCTACTGTAGTTGACGCTCGTATATAATGTCATTTAGCTAAGAGGGGAATGTCAAGGATTGGGTAGTTGTCCTCAAACCTCAACAAAAATAAATAACGGTTAAACTAAAATAACGGAACTCCTGCTGACGGGCCTGGAAGGCCCAAAGCATATTATGTTTTATCCTTTTGTTATTGCACTTGATTAAGCTAAGTTATATAAAATTTACTGTTTATACTTAGGAAACAATAAACATTCATTCATTCACTGTTAACTACACTGTTTTCCCCATACTCTTGCTCCGAGGAATAATCAACCATTGTAGAAGAATTTGCAGCGTTTTTGTTTTAAAAATGAATGCAAAGCTTGAAGCAATAAGTATGATGTTGCTGAGAAAATAAGCGATGTTGTATCAGCCTTAAGAACACAACTTGTATAAATGTGTGCCAGAAAGACGCACTTTAATACGTTCGTTCGGCCTTTGTTCTGGCCTGTTCATGATGAGAGCCGGGCGGTGCTTTGCAGTTGATCACTGCCATCACAGTGTTCGATCATAAACTTTTGCCTTTGAGAAGATCGCCTCCAAAGACCTTCAATTTACCTTTCCGAAGAACAATCCCTCCTAATCCGGTAACGCGAGTCCCGTTGGGCGAACCACAATTTGAAAGCGTCAGACCACTTTTAAAAGGATAAAACGTATGAAATCTTCGCAAAAAAGACGGTTTATTACGGTTGGGGTCATCTGGTTTCACGAGAGGGCCCTGGGAAGGTAGAAAACGGTTCTGGAGCTTGAAAAAGGTGCTTCAACTCCTTTCGAGGACTTCGATGCTCTTTTTGAAGAAACAAAGTCGGCTCGGATCCTCTTCACTCGGTCACCTACGGTGTTCGGGGTTTCCAGTGGAAACTTTGGCCATTTAGATGTAAAATGAGACGTTGCCGCGTAGATGGAAAGACAGAGGCGGCTGGTTTGGAGGCTATTCGTATGCGAGGTGTCGTGTGGGAGCCAGATCTGAGCTCCTGCGCACAATACAGCCCAAGTTCTCATGGAAGCTCAGTTCCGATCGACATCCGATTACAGTCCATGCCACGGAAAAAGTAAAGAAAGTTCAAGATACTTGACGTAAAATCCAATTATGTGATAAAAACGCAGCGAGGATGGAATCGAATTTTTATTATTGATTTTTATAAGATGACAAACCTCCAAACTGTCCAAAAAATGCTGCAAATTCTTACCCAGGGGTTGGTTATTCCTCGGACCAGGCGCATGGAGACTCATTTCTTCAACATGGGAAAAATGGGGGAAACAGTGGGTGTGGTGGGCCCCAAACATATTCCAATCGATTCAGGATCCAAAATTAGTGGAAAATGATACCCCACACGCCTAGGTACCAGAAATCTCGAAAACACACATTCGAAATGGGTAAATAGGTACCCATTTTGACCCATAACCTCATCCAGAGGGCGCGAATCGTTCCTGGACCCATCTCATTGGATTCAGCGTCCAAAATTTAGTGGAAAATGATACCCCACACTCCTGGATCGCCACAAATCTCAAAAATCCATTTTTTGATAAACACATTTTGACCCCTACCCCGCCCAAATTTGGCCCGATCGGACTGAAAAGTTTCGAGGGTCAACTAAAACTGGGAACGGACCCCTGACCCAAATTTCAGATTTTTAAAAAACTTTTTGCTACCAAAGTCGGCGTGGACGGTGGACGGACGTCCCCAGCATGGACAAGGGAGGCACGGAGCAAGCATTGGGTAGAGCTGATCAAGGCACAGCGCAGCGCTCTTCTGGTGGTCACACGCGCCTACCGGACTATCTCAACTGAGACACTCAAAGTCTTACCAGGCAAAATGCCAATAGACCTCCATGCGCGATCAGTGGCAGCAGGCTGGATGCTGAGCCATGGCAGAGGGAGCCCCATACCAGGCTGCAATACATCAGAGCAGGTGAGCAGTTTGGTCATGGCCAGAATGGCAAGCCAGATGGTCATCATCCACAAAGGGCAGGCACACCTACAACATCTGGCCAGACGTAGCGGAACGAAGGAGGAGCGACAGGTTCAGTTAGCCTCGACCATTTTGTCTCCCAATTTCTGACGGGCCACGGGGACTTTGCTGCCAAGCTACATGGGTTTAACCTGAAGCCATCCTGCCTGCCAATGTGGCCAGGTAGAGACAGCCCACCACGTCTTCATCGAGTGCTCAAAGTACGCAGCCGCAAGAGAAGACTGGAAATCAGTAGTGGCACCAAATGGAGAGATCACGTGGAAGGAAGCTGTGGGAACAAAAGACACATTCCGTGCAACAACGAGGTTTGTGTACACTGTAATGCAAACCAAAGGGTGGCCTATGGCCAAACAAGCCAATTACCCTCCTCCTGGTCCCGCCCTCGCAGCCTCCGCGAGGCCCATCCTGGGCACTGCTCTGAGCAGTGGCGAATAGCGTGGCAGGAGTTGAGCGGAAGCGACCCTCTGTAACATCAAGCGCCCCCCTATAAGAGCCAGAAAGGCGAAGGAATAGGGAGAGAAAGGCAAGACGGACGGACGGACGGAGGGCGTATGGCGGATGGACATTTGACTTTTCTGATAGGTTAATAATTCTCAAGGAATAACCTACCAGATGACGGGTGCGAAGTGTCCAAAGCTGTCCAGATCTGTCGACGATTGGAACAGTTGGAGCCAAGTGTAAGATTCGTGTTATTAGAAACTTTGTACGTAAGATTTCTGTTAACAACTGCCTATTATTTCTATCAACTTTGAGGTGAAATCAAGTAAAAGAACCGTTCCGTCGATACCTGTTATTCAGTTACCTATCAACTGTGACATCCTTTCGGTTTCACAAATTAGAAAAATATGTTAAAAATTAATTAATTTATACTTTAAGAAAAATATATATTTCATGTAAATTATGATAATTCTTCTTCAAATTTAGGTGTACCAAAATGTTTCTTTTTTAGAACTGTTCCATCCATCAACCTATTAATATTCATTCTCATAGAGTGCACCCTGACTCAGGCGGAATGTAGTTTCTGAATGATTCTAGTCGTACACATTAGAAAAGAAAAAATAATATTAAATAAACAAAAAATGATTGTTTTTTCCTAGGTCGATATTTTCACGTTTAACAGTTCGCGTTGACCTTAAAACGGGCGCCGTCAAGTTCAATTAGGTGAAGAAGAAGCCTCTCGTGATTTTGTGACGGCCCATTGACTGAAGAATCGGGGAGAAAGCTGGTTCGGGTGGTTGTTAGAAGACCTGGATTCCTAAGGACCTTGATTGGTTCTGATTTTCTTTAAGAAGCCCAGGAAGCCGGACCAGACACTTGGGAGCCTCTGACGAATCTATGCGCATCCGTGTTCAACCTCGAAATTCACCTCAATAAAAATGTACTGTTACGTTAAATTCCCTTTCTCAACATTACATGAAACATCTTTTGCATTATGAGATCATATACTGATCTACTTGCTGTATCTAGTTCGTTGTATTAAATGTATGGGGTTAGTTCTCATGAAATTAGAAAGAGGTTTAAAGCAAATAGGGAAATTGCAGTCCTCCATAATACCCCATCACATACAAAGATTTATATGAGTCTTGTTCGGTTGGGTTCATCAATAGTAATCTAGCAGATCTAAAAACATTCATTCAATGTTTCCGAATAGTTTGTTGATTATGAATGAATTCCTCGGAACAGGCTCATGGAGAATCATTTCTTCAACATGGGGGTTTGACCCATAACCTCTAAATGTTCCGTGCCCCTTTTTATTGGATTTAGTGTTCTAAAATTTGTGGATATTGATACCCCACACGCCTAGATGGAAATGGATTTTCAAGATTTTTGGCAAGTATGACGTGTGGGGTATTATTTTTCAATACATTTTTTACTCAGATTCGATTGAGATGTGTAACGGACCGATTGGCGCACACCGGAGGTGGATATGGGTCAATGTGGGTACCTACCAATCTATTTCGAAGGTGGGTATTCGAGATTTATTGGTACCTAGATGTGTGAGGCCATCTTTTCTACTAATCCGGGACATTCATCACACAGTTTTCACCATTTTCCTGCTCTAAGGAATACACAATCATTGTATAGGAATTTACAGCATTTTGATCTGAATATCTTGAAACGTAAAGTGCCAAATTTTGGTGCCCATCGGAGAGATTTACTTCTAGCCTGATTACATACCATAGGTTGATTACTCAAAGAATGATAAGCCAAAACCTAGATTCCAAAAAAAAAAAAAACGCAAAAATCCATTTTTCAAAATTCACATTTTGACCCTACCCCACCCAAATTTGGTCCGATCGGGCTGAAAAGTTACGAGGACCAACTAGAGCCATGAACCGACCCTTGACCATAATTTCAGATTTTTTAGAAAAATTGTCTACTACCAAAGTCGGCATCGACGGCGGACGGCGGACGTCGCCGAAAATTGGATTGTTGGTCGTCAAAATGAACGATGAAATACATTTTTGGAAGGAATAAAATGGCGTCAATTCATCATTATTCAATTATCTGACTGTTGAACGAGGTTCGATTTGTTTTCGAAAGGTCATCTTCATTTTATCGCGTCAATCAGCGTCATCGGCAGAATTCCCGGCCTCTGCGTTCCACGCCCGACCACCGATTAGTGTCATCTTCAATCTGACGGTATGAAAAGATTTAAAAATCCAACTCGTACTGAGCCATCCGCTTGTAGAAGCAGCTCGACGTTGTAAAGCTACGAAGAACAAGTGGTACTCTATTCATGGCTGACACCGTCGTTCCCTCGCTCCTTCGCATCGTAATGTGTTCGGGGGTGCGTTCCTCGGAATACCTGAGATTGATACCTGATTCGTTACGTTGTTGAGCATGCGAAGCCCGTCGCTGCAGACGCTGCCTGAATCGCCTGTGGACTCCCAAGTTTCCTATACAATTCACGTCGCTTTTTTCTGAGCCTTTCTCGGCTGAATGGGCTCCACATTCAGGCTGAAGACGACCAACGAATTGGTACAAATTTTCTCCGTGACACTTCCTCGTCAGAAAAATTACCGTTACAATAATTTAATAACAAGCTTAACCCTCAATCGGTACCGTGGGGTGTCCATTCACCCCATCGTCAGTTTTCTTGATCATCGTGAATTTTCTTTCCTGATACGCCACCCCATGGTACTGTTTGTGTTATCACAGTTTCAGTGCATTATTTCTTCACTTGAATCACATCTGTAGCAGGCTGAAAGGACACAAATGCGCGCGAAGTGATTTCTTGAAGGAATTAGCTTATTTCCTCAAAGAACAGCTATTAACTATGACTCCAACAGTCAAGATTGCTATTGATTTCGGGCAGAAATCAGAGGAACTTTGGGACCGGGCGTTGAAGAAAACCCATCCTCCCCCACAAATGAGCCTAAAACACAGATGAGAAGCCATTTTTGTCCTCGCTAAAAAGATAATAAAACGCTCATCTCTTGTGAAAAATGCAAGAAACCAATTTGCAAGAGCCACCAAAAAGACATTCGTTTTTGCCTGAATTGTGATGTGTCTGATGTCTGTCTGATGACTCTAAATGAATTCATACTGTTGCGAGCTGGCACCTGGCCCATCAAATGGGCTGCCGGCATTGCAGGATGAACGACCTGTGGAGGGCTGAGGGATTCATTTTGAGGAATTGTGGAATTGTATCAAATTGGCTGGAACCTTCCCGTTCACTCGAGACAACACGTCGAGTTCCCAGAACCAGGGAAGGTTTGAGAACATTCTCGGCCAGGCAGCAGGTATAAAATGGACCCAGGAATGCCGCAGAGTTCAGTTCAGTTCAGGGTCCAAATATAGACGCTTTGTGTAATAAATCATGTTATAAAAATAGTGCTGTGTTATAAATAGTGCGACAAACGCGTTACAACCTGTATTGTGATTGTGTCATTGTGTAAGTGCGCGAATGTGAACAGTGTATTCAAGTGAACGATTGTTAATAAATTATTTACTTAAGAATATAAATCGTTACAGTACCATATTCTAATTCCTTTGTTCCATGGTGTTTCTAGTTCAGCTTATTTCATGGAAACATAATTCGTTTGCTTATTTCAAGTCTGCATGTTACCTACCGACATTTTGCGAAGGGTTTTGGATTGACATATCGTTCTTTATGGTAATAGAATTAGTTATCCACTATTTTTACAGTTTACTTTTGACGTGTACGAGTATGTTTCTTATTCTAGTGTGCCTTTAGTCAATGATAAAAAACTGATTGATTGTTGAAAATTAAAACTAAATTTCTCAGTTGTTTATCAGAAAAAAAGAGTTTGGCAAAATTTGACGATTTAGTTTTGGTGTAGGTACCGATCCACGTTTAATTTTGTATATATGTTTTATGCTTCGAAAAAACCAAATGTGATCCACTAATTAAAGTCAAAGATATTAAGAGTTTATATAATGGGTATTAGTTGTTAACTCCGACCAAGACGTCATGAGTTCGCACGTGCTGTTATGCGGCCTCCATACACGGGCTGCTCGATTTGCATGATATTTCCATAGAAAACCTCGGCGTTCAAAGGCAAATCGGCCTGGGCACGAATCGATGCAGCCAAGTCGTACCAATTCTCATGCAAATTCCGAATTGAATCGAGTTGAACGAAATCAAACGTCACGACCTAAGGAAAATTGTTCCACTGAGCTCCTTGAAAATCTCGAAATTGACTGCGACGCAGGATCGTGCGTTTTGCATATCAAGAAGGCACAAATGGTTTGTTCGTCGGGGTGAGAAGTCCATTTATTGGCCTCATTGCCTACAAATCCACTGGCGAAGGACAAGACCTTCATCCATTACTTCGGATAAGTTCAAAACACGCTGCAAATTCTTTCACAGGGGTTGGTTATTTCACTGCCAGGTGCATGGAGACTTATTTCAATCGATTCAGCGTCCATAACCTCTTCCGGTGGGAGCCAATCGTCTCGAAACCCGTCTCATTGAACTCAGCGTCCAAAATTTAGTGGAAAATGATACCCCACACGCCTAGGTACCAGAAATCTCAAATTCAAAATCATCTCACATTCAAAATGGGTAGGTAGATTCCCATTTTGACCCATAACCTCTTCGGGTGGGCGCCTATCGTCCCGGGACTCGTCTCATTGGGTTCAGCGTCCACAATTTTGTGGAAAACGATCGCCAAAAATTTCAAAAATTCAAAACACATTTTGATCCCTACCCCTCCCCTGACAAATTTGGTCCGATCGGGCTGAAAAGTTTCGAAGACCAACTAAAGCCGAAAACGGGTCCCTGACCAAAATTTCAGACTTTGGTTGGTTATTCCTTGAATAATCAAATGGATTTTTGAAATTTTTTGCAATCTAGGTGTGCGGGGTATCATTTTCCACTAAATTTTGGACGCTGAATCGATTGGAATGGGTCCGAAACCCACCACACCCTCTGTTTTCCCTCCTTTTGAACTTTTTTGAAAAGTAATAAGGTGAAAGAATATTTCAAGATGTAAACCATAGTAGGTGCAGTTTGTACTCTATAATCTTAACTCTTTCTTGTATCATATTTTTAATCTAATATCTTAAATAATTTAATTTTTAAACGACTATTTTAGTTTTATTGTTTCTAATATTTTAGATTCTTCAGAAAGAGCAAAGTTATTAAGAAATAATTTCTAATTTAAATTCATTAATAATGTTTGTGACTCTTTTGACCTTTTTTTTTAAGACATACTATGTTCTTGCTAGACATTTGTAAAGTGGCTGAATTCCTGTTGTATAGGTCTATATTTCCTGAAACGACAATAAATGAATTGAATTGAATTGACTTTTTTGCATGGAAACGTCCAATACCAAAACCAAAATATGGTTAAATTGGTGCGGATTCCTCTTTGTCGTATGTTTAAGGCCTACTAAGGCCTTAGTAGGCCCTATCTACAGTTAGGATGAAATGAAAATCGAATTTTGTAGATGAATCAGCGCCCTTCTTGTGTTTGCATGAGTGATTCCAGGTAAACATTTACTGTAGGGGCTACGCCGGTGTGACATCATAATATCCAAACTTTGTATGAGGGATATCGATAGTTGTGACTTGTTTTTTTTAATTACTTTTGAATTTAAAAAGGCATAAAAATAGTTTTAGAAAAATTTAAAAAAAGAGAGTGATAACAATGATCTGACTGATTGACGACATAAACATGCCCGCATAGATCGATGTATCGACTATACCCTATAACCTCCCGTAGCCCATTAGTAAATTTTAACCGTGATTTCCGTGTACTCATTGGGAATTTGGGGGCGTAACAATACCTCATTTAAATTTAGCTCCCCCACCTTAGTCAGATTCGAGGGTCGTTGGGTTCTCCCACCCTTGCAAGCGGGTTCCATGGTGTAACGGTTAGCACTCTGGACTCTGAATCCAGCGATCCGAGTTCGAATCTCGGTGGGACCTACAAAAATTTTTTTTTTCATCCTTCCCTTAATCCAACAACATGGGGCCTTCGTCAGTTGATATTGTACAAGAATCCGCAATAGGATTATTTCTAATTTGATTTGAGTACGTATGACGTAGCTCTTGTTAACCCTCATACTATTAATAGCTGTATCAAGATAATAAAACGACGATTGATTGATTGACTTCATTTAATGGCCCATTCCACACACCAGCCCCTGCTGATCATTTTACTATAACAAAATATCATACACGCTACATTAATTAATAATGCTGTAGATTCTTATTTCATAAAATTAGTATTAAATTAATTAAGTTAAATTGGTATGCGACTACCCTTTTAGTTTATTATTCTTATTGGAATGAACTTACAGGTTCGTACTCACAAATGAACATTTCTTGGTCCCCAAAATCTCTCATTTTGGATGGTTATTCCTTGAATAATTAACCTGTATTTTCATGCAAAAAGTCTCTCCGATTCGGCCCAACATTATTTTCTGGGCGTTTCAAGATGTCTAGATCAAAATTAGCAAATGCCCGTCCGCCGTTCACGCCGATTTTGGTAGAAAATTTTCATAAAATCTGAAATTTGGGTCAGGGGTCGGTTCCCGGCTTTAGTTGGTCCTTCTCAGCTCGATCGGACCATATTTGGGCGGGGTAGGGGTCCAAATGTGTATTTCGAGAAATGGATTTTTGAGATTTTTGGCGATCTAGGCGTGTGGGGTATCATTTTCCACTTAATTTTGGACGCTGAATCGATTGGAATGGGTTTCGTACCCACCACACCCTCCGTTTCCCCCACTTTCCCCATGTTGAAGAAATGAGTCTTCATGCGCCTGGTCCAAGGAATAACCAAACCGTCTGAAAGAAGAGTTTTTAGGTTTCATAGAGTCTACGTTCCAAATCCAAAATGTCCATAAGTCTGAAACAGGCTCCGTTCGGGTCCTAACTTTAGTGCTTTACTAATTTTCAGCCTGTTCAGCTCAAATAGCGAGCGATTTAGGCGGGTGAGTAATCATCTTCCTTTCAACTTCACTGGATCGATTCAGATAGTTACCTGAAGACGTCAAAATGCTCTTTTCCTCACAAGGAAGGTCTACCTAGGTCTACCTTGAACACTGAACCATTGAGGATTAACTTGCAGCTTTTTCTATTCATCGAGTTTGTTTATAATACCTTAAACGAAAATTTGCAGGGAATTTTAATGTCAATCAATATCAATCAATCAATAAATGTT
Source organism: Cyrtorhinus lividipennis (assembly GCA_019603395.1). Taxonomy (NCBI): domain Eukaryota; kingdom Metazoa; phylum Arthropoda; class Insecta; order Hemiptera; family Miridae; genus Cyrtorhinus; species Cyrtorhinus lividipennis. Next base: position 6,186,083 of record CM034008.1, read on the forward strand.
ATATTTGTCGATACAGGTAAAACTGACCTATACAACAAAGGAGTTCGTAACGTGAATAAGAAACAGGTTGCACTCATATACACATTGAAAATATAGTTGGGTTCTTCTAAATTTACTTTAATATACTTTTTTCTTATGGAGATTGGAAAATAAAGAATAAACATGTTTTCGCACAGTCAATGTTGGAGTCCGACATCTATCAATAAATATTCTAGGAACTTTTCTTCTTTAGATATGCCATCGAAAAATTGAATAACCTAAAAACCAAGTCTTCGTTCAGGCAAGTCAGTAAACACTTCAGAAGATACTCGTCACTTAGCTTTGCTGATTTCTCCGGAATTTCAATGTTTTGTTATTTTGAGTCATTAGGTACTGTACTGGAGAGCATATATTGAGAGATTCATTGAGGTTATATCAAGCAGGTCTTCAATCAACATCGCTGTGATAACGAAGGGCTAATCTCGTCGCTGTGATTGTCTCTTTGTGGGCTGAACAGACCGCGAGATCACCAGGAGAATGATCACGTAATTACAGCCCTGAGTGACAAACGCGATGAGGGACGTGATGGGTGGTGTTATGACACCAAGGGAGGGGGAGGGGGTAATTTTTTCCTCATTTCCCGTGCAACAGAAAACTCTTCAACTTCGATCATCTCGCCTCCGGGTCCTTGACTCGGTAAACATACCTTCAGAGAGCTGCTGTCTCTCCAAATCGCCCTTCCATCATTTCATCTTCCTATCTATTGTGTTGGGTAACTTCAGACGAATAGTCGACCACAATGGATTAGGGCGTAATGAATTTCACGACCGCACTGAAGGTATTTCCGACATTCAGGAATCACAATTGATCGTCATTGGAACTAAAGTGATGAATAATTGCAATCGCTCATAGCGAAAAAAACCCAGTTCTCACCTGGTTCAAATCGATTATAGGATACAAGTGTGAGCTCCATAAACTTTAAATTATTATCTCGATAGTGGATGTCACTTCCCCACCTTTCGTTTCCGATTTTTTCCCGTTCGGATACTTATAGTTGTCATTTTTGAGTCCTTTCACTTTACGAAATTAGCAAAACTGACCTTGGTTATCTTATAACAATTCATACAATAGTGGAAACCAGTCCTTTCATTTTGGTTGTTTATTCCATGAATAATAAAGTCAATCATGTGCGGAAACAGAGGGTGTGGCGGGTCCCGGACCCATTCCAATCGATTCAGGGTCCACAATTTAGTAAAAATGAAACCCCACCAGCCTAGGTACTGGAAATCTCGAGAAACATATTCGAAATGGGTAGATAGGCACACCCCTTTTGACCCATAACCTCATCCAGAGGGAGCCAATCGTTCCGGGGCCCATTTCATCAGATTAAGTGTTCAAAATTTAGTGGAAAATGATACCCCACACGCTTAGGCACCGGAAATCTTGAAAAACATATTCAAAATGGGTAGACAGATACCCATTTAAACCCACAGATTCTTCCAGAGGGTGCCAATTGTTTTGGGACTCATTTAGTAGGATCCAGCGTCCAAAATTTAGTGGAAAATGATACCCCACACGCCTAGATCGCCAAAAATCTCGAAAATCCACTTTTTCGAAAAACTTTTTGATCCATCCCCTTCCCCAATTCGGCCGATCGGGCTGAAAAGTTTCATGAACCTAATAAAGCTGGGAACGGACCCCTGACCCGAAATTCAGATTTTAAGAAAAATTTCTCTACCAAAGTCGGCGTGGATGGCGGACGGACATTTGCTAACTTTCATCTAGACGCCTTGAAACACCCAGAAACAAATTTTGGGCCGAAATGGAGATTGATTTTTTGAAAACATAGGTTGATTATTCAAGGATAACCAGCGAAAAGTCAAATCTCCGTCCGCTGTCCGCCGTCCACGCCGACTTTGGTAGTAGAAAATTTTTTAAAAATCAGAAATTTTGGTCAGGCACCCGTTCCCGGCTCTAGTTGGTCCCCGAAACCCTTCAGCCCCATCGGATCAAATTAGAGGGGAGGGGGGTAGGAGTCAAAATAAGTACTTTGAAAAAAGGATTATCGAGATTTTTGGCAATCTAGGCGTGTGGGGTATCATTATCGACTAAATTTTGGACGCTGAATCCAATGAAATGAGTCCCAGCTCCCGGTCCAAGGAATAACCAACCCCTGTGAATAATTTGCAGCGTTTTTTCCAAACAAGCAAAATGTTTACTTGCGTACTGCGTAGTTCAACAAGTCGCCAACAGGTGACAGTCGAAGAAGAGTTCGCCCGTGACGTCCGGACTTCCTCAATTACCACCCCATTAGAAGCTAATGCCGCGTATATATTTTCGATACAAGGCCTGTCAACTCAAAAGAGCTAACCTGAAATTGGTCCCAGTTACGAATGAATCATCTTCTGCTCCTCCGATTACAATTTGCCGCTTCTTGGCTTCAGAAGGGTGACACGCTTAGTTACACTCGACTTTTTCTCATTCAACTGTACGTTTATCACGTGTTTACCTCCGTTATTTCATTTCCGAATTTCTCTTTTTACCTCCACAATTTAAAATTATTACTACTTATTACCTATTTTTTTAACAATATTATTGGTTAGCGATCTACGAACGCCCTCCTAACAGCTGACTTTAGTCTGAATTTTAGTCTGAGTTAAAATGTACGGTTAAGGATCACGGCAGTTTGATAATAATTATGATAATTATTTATTATCTTCTCGATGGTTTAGTGGGCACAACGAAGGGAACTATCATCAGGAATGTAGCATGGCTTTGGATTGAAGGTGTCCTGCAAAAGTTGCATGCGGGGAGAACGGTGGGCTACTGAGGACCCAAATTCCAGGTATTATCATTACAGGGGGTACAAGTGCAATAGTCCCATATTTTGAAAGTAAGTGTCAGTGATACAAAATGGGTAGATAGGCACCCATTTTGACCCATAACCGCATCCAGAGGGCGCCAATCGTTCTGGGACCCATTTCATTGGATTCAGCGTCCAAAGTTTAGTGGAAAATGATACCCAACACGCCCAGATTGCCAAAAATCTCGAAAATCCATTTTTCAAAATACACATTTTGACCCCTACCCCGCCCAAATTTGGTCTCATTGGGAAATTTAATTTCAGCAATAGCCAAGGTATGCCCAAAAATTGATGTAACGATGCATTGGCTACCAAAGGAGGATGATGCGTTCAGGTTATAAAGCCTTTGGACGAGATTGGTGATTGAAACATGGTGATTATTAATGCTGCAAGAAGAGCCACCTTGAGGGCGTGGATGATTGGGTATATTAAGTAAGCTTGTCCAAATCCCAGAAGATAAAGCTTCGCGTCTGGAACATTTGGCGTTATAACTGATGATTGCACTGGATCTAGAGAGGATGATCGTACTCAATCCGACTCCTCATAATATCGTTCTCCTGCTGGATTCACCAACGCACATTATACACATCAGACAGAAAGCCAAGCAGATTTATATTCCTGGACGGTTCCAATGCTTGGTATAGAACAAGGAAGAGCCGCGATTGAAGATGATCAAGATACTTGATCAAGCTACGGATCTTCAATCATCATTCCGAGAATTTGCGCTGAGATCAGAATTCGTCAGCATCCAATACCAGGTATCCTGTTGTTGACTTCGCGACACGTTTTGGTGTCCTAAAAGAAGACACCAAGAAATGTCCCAAGTCAGAACTAGTGATCAGGAATTTGGGGTGAAATTTAATTTCAGCATTAGCCAAGGCATGCGTTAAAATCGATGCACCAATGCATTGGCTACCAAACGATGATAATGCGTTCAGGTTATAAAAGAGGCTCTTTACGAGAATTGGTGATTGAACCTTGGTGATTATTAATGCTGCAAGAAGAGCCGCCTTGGGGGAGTGGAATGGACACCAAAAATCCGAGGCTTTGAACGGTGGCCCAAGAAAGACTTGGTCCACTAAAGACTCGCTCAAAAGTAAAGGTTTCGTTCGCCGCAGCTGTAGATGAGAGACAATGATAGTCTGCATATTATGCGAGTGAGGAAGATCAGATTGTCACTGCTGTTGCAGTGAGGAGATCTGATGACAATGGGAAGGATTAGGGAAACTTATCGGGGTCAGCACTATCACCTATATGCGGTTTAAGGCGGAAAATGTATGTTCGAAAGATGCAGAGAGTATTCAAAATTATTGGTGCTAACCAAAAAACTTCAGTAAAAACGCGCATTACGTAAGCAATGAAGCAATCCCCCTTGGATTCACCATCAGACCTTATCTCTTGAAGCTTAAGTGAAAATTATTAGGATTTATGAATTACTAGGATTAGGATTACGAATTAGTAGGATTTAGAGAACGATTTCCTTTCGGTTTTTCGTTTTTCCGAAGAAAACAAAGTCTATACATCAATGGAGACTCAGAAAGAATGGTCTTATTCCCGCCTGAGAGATTGCAAGAATCTAATATCCCTATTCAAACATAAGTTAATTAAGATAGAGTTGTAAATGTGCAGAATTTTCCTCCTTAGAAGCTCCTTTTCTGAATATACTCGTTCTTTCTTGTGGCGGTTCCTTGGCTGACGCGTGGAGAGCAGCTGCGTGCAGCATCTGCCTTTCAGCCGAGCAGGTAGCCACGAAAATCTCGGACCGAGGGCCTCTAATCAGAACCTAATTACTCGACCCTTCCGAGGGTTCGTTTTGAGTGTATCGATAACGCCTTCTCCCACCTGGCAAAACAGGAACGAGCCCCAAGCCGGGTGAAGATAATTTATTGGGGATATTGCGTCGATAATTCAAAATCAACAGTATGACAACACAACAAACTATGAAAAACGCTGAGAACTCTTCTACAAAGGTTGATTGTTCCTTGGTGAAAGATAGTGGGGAAAACAGTGAGTGTGGAGTGTCCAAGACTCATAATCGATTCAGCGTCAACATTTGATGGAAAATGGTACCCCAGACGACCCATACCCATTTGGCATAATACTCAATACCAGTGGGCACCAATCGGTCCGGGACCAAATTGCCAATTTCGGGACCGATAGGACAGGTTAACCTCTGCAATGATTCAAGAAATAACCAACCAAGAAATTCTCTCAGAGGGGTTGGTTATTCGTCGGACCAGGAGCATGGAGACTCATTTCTTCAACTTTGGGGCAAATGGGGGGAACAATGGGTCCCGGACCCATTCCAATCGAGTCAGCGTCCAAAATGGTACCCCACTCGCCTAGGTACCAGAAATATTGATAATGCAAATTCGAAATGGTTAGATAGGTACCCATGTTGACCCATAACCTCTTGCAGAGGGCGCCAATCGTTCCAGGACCCATTTTATTTTATTGAGCGTCCAAAATTTAGTGGAAAGTGATACCCCACACGCCTAGGTACCAGAAATTTCGAAAACACATATCCAAAATGAGTAGATGATACCCACTTTGACCCATAACTTCTTCCGGTGGAAGCCAATCGTACTGGAACCCATTCCATCGGATTCAACGTCCAAAATTTAGTGGAAAATGATACCCCACACGCCTAAATCGCCAAAAATCTCAATATCCACATTTTGAAATACACATTTTGACCCCTACCCCGCCCAAATTTGATCCGATTGAGCTGAAAAGTTTGAGGACTGACAAGAGCTGGAAACGGACCCCTGACCAAAATATCAGATTTTTAGATAATTTTCTACTACCAAAATCGGTGTGGTTTTTGGGAAAAAATTTACGCCTGTCCTAATACCCTCCGCTTAGTTGTACTATTCTGCGTGTGAATGGAGAAAATACTTGATACAATAGTATATAATGAACTGTAATTATATGGACACAAACATAACATCTTCGACCTTAAGCAGTCTGGGTACAGATCGAATAACAGCACTGAGACAGCGATGGTCACTGTTTTAGTAGGCGTCAGAGGGGCCATAGAGGCCATAGACTATGTGAGGGAAGATGTCCGTCTGATTCAATGATTTGGTCCAAGGTTTAAGATTAAGACCCTTCCACGATTTTCAAAGTCCCTCCAACGACTACCGATCGGTAATTCCAAGGACATCAGGGCGTACCCCTTCCTGAGCCATGGAGGACAAATTGGATGTTAAGTCGGTGTTCGAAACTTCTACAAGTTGCAGGCTCAACCGGAAGAGCATTGTTCTTGGGCTACTTCTCTTTGTACGTATTGATCAGCTGAGATCGATGGTGCTTCCCGTTTGCCTGGTACTGAGCTTATCTCGCGTGAGGTTGCGTCGCACGACAAGTCTGGTTGAGGCTCCCTCGGCCTGTTTTGGGGAAGCCATGTGTGGGATGTTTGGATGAAAAATCATTATTTTGGGTGGTTATTCCTTGAATAATCAACTTGTGTTTTCATGCAATGAGTAAATCTCTCCGAGTCGGCCTAGAATTTTTTTTGTCAAAGATTAAAATAAGCAAATGTCCGTCCGCCGTACGCCGTCTGCCATCCATGCCGATTTTGGGACACAATTTTCCATAAGCTGAAATCAGGATGATCCTGATCTCAGGGATCAATATCCGGCTCTAGTTGGTCTTTGGTACTTTTTAGCCAGATTGGACAAAATTCGGGGGCGGGGAGGGGTCAAATGTGTTTTTAAAAAATGAATTTTCGGCGATCTAAACAGTTCTAGGCGGATCTAGACCCCATAGGGGTATCATATTCGACTACAATTTGGATGCTGAATCCAATGAAACGGGTCCTGGGACGAGTGGTGCCCCCCGCATGGGGTTGTGGCTCAAAATGGGTATCTATCTACCTATTTTGAATGTGGGTTTTTGAAATTGCGGGTACCAGGGCGTGTGGGGTATCATTTTCCCCTAAATTTTGGATGCTGAATCGATTCGAATTAGTCTCCATGCTGCTGGCCCCAGGAATAACCAACCCCTGTGAATGAATTTGAAGCGTTCTTTGTTTAACAGATACTGATATCATTTTGACTTATTTAGTACGGATGAGGGTGATTTCTGTATGGTCGAGCGGCATTTATTATGAAGTTTTTGTTTTTTAAATTTCTCAATAATACTTCTTTAGTGAGGAACCAACAAGTTGTTCTTCTTCATAAGTCTGTTTGTCTTCATGAAAATTATCGGCCGCCATCATTGATATAGGTACAACAGGTAGAATAAGGCAATGGGGAGTCCTGGGGGTCCTCCCACGGAAAATGTTGGCACTTCAGCTCTAAAATTAGTAGTTTTTTAGGCCTTTTACCGCTATTTTGACATTAGTTTACCCAGGGGTTGCGGAGCCCTCCCCAAGAAAATTCAGTTTATACGTTTATGGGTTTCAGATCTCTTTAATTTAATTTTCACAATAATTTACGACCTAAAGGGTATGAGGGCCGGTTTGAAGGGGGGGGGGGGTCCAGTGAAGTCCAAAAACATTAAGGATACGGCGCTGATTTCAGCCTACCTAATACTATCATTTATCTTAAATTCTTATTTGTCCACTTATTATTCTCCCAAAAATTTATGAAAGTCCAAAATTAGTACTTTTGAATTAACTATAGACAGAAAAATACATGAATAAATACTCATACACTGGTCAATACCGTACAGCAATTTTTCAAGTTTTTATGAGATACGATGAAATTGTTGATATTTTATTATTACGGTTCGTAAAAATATGTCATTTTAGCATTTTAACATTGAAACTGGGACACCACAGGCTATTTTCGGAAATCAACGGGACGGCCAAACAAGTGGTCCAAAACGGGACTGTCCCGGCCAAAACGAAATGTATGGTTAGCCTAATTTTGGGACCATTTTCTGCCACTCTCCCACAGCTGCTCATCGTCTGAAGAGTCTACACAGAGATTGCCAAACGTCAAGAGAGACAAGCTCATGAAAACCAAGTTGAATACGCAGGCCGCAGGCAGGTGCATCTGGAGCCTAAATTTTGGCTGAGAAAGAAACGCCTTGTCAAGGGACTCAGCATCATTCGTGATCTCCATTATGCAGCTGCTCTTGGTTCGTTTTGAGAAAACAAAAGATACGTAAGCCTCCCCCTTTGGAAAGAACAGGTTCCTACGAAGGGCCGTGAAGAACAAAGACGATAAAATGGCCCCAACCTGCGGAACAATAATTGTCATCGTTTCCCATTGACAATCAGCTTTTTCAGTGATAATTTTCCCGTGCGATCTCTCATGACAAGATGTCACTTAAGTAAGAGGATAAGGAAGAATGATCAAAGGTAATAAAACCGCAAGGAGCGCATTAAACGACGTATTAGCCATTCTCGGACTTGATGTATTGAGTTTGACTAGCTCATTTTGTAATAAATCGTGACCAGCTCAATTAACAATGGTGTGGTCATGTCGCTTGAGAGCTTAGTTTTCGAGTCAAAATGGAAAAACGCAGCAAATTCTTACACAGAGCTTTGCTATTCCTCGGACCAGGCGCATGGAGACTCATTCGAATCGATTCAGCGTCCGAAGTTTAGTGGAAAATGATACCCCACACGCCTAGAAACTAGAAATATCGAAAACCAAATTTTGAAATGGGTTGATAGGTGTCCATTTTGACCCATAGACTCCTCCAGATTGTTCCAATCGTTCCGTGACCCATTTCATTGGATTCGGTGCCCAAGATTTAGTGGAAAATGATACCCCACACGCCTAGAAACTAGAAATATCGAAAACCAAATTTTGAAATGGGTTGATAGGTGTCCATTTTGACCCATAGACTCCTCCAGGGGGCTCCAATCGTTCCAAGACCCATTTCATTGGATTCGGCGCCCAAAATTTAGTGGAAAATGATACCCCACACGCCTAGGTACCAGACATCTCGAAAACACACCTTCGAAATGGGTAGATAGATACCCATTTTGACCCATAGTCTCTTCCAGTGGGCACCAATCGACCCGGGACCCGTCTCATTGATTTCATCGTCCAAAATTTAGTGGAAAATGATACCCCACACGCCTAGAAACTAGAAATATCGAAAACCAAATTTTGAAATGGGTAGATAGATACCTACATTGACCCATAACCTCGGTGGGATCCAAAATGTATTTTTTTGAAAAATGGAAATTTATGCGTGTAGGGTATCATTTTCCACTAAATTTTGGGCGCCAAATCCAATGAAATGGGTCTTGGAACGATTGGAGCCCTCTGGATGAGGTTATGGGTCAAAATGGGTACGTACCTACCCATTTCAAATGTGTTTTCCAGATTTCTGGTACTTAGGCGTGTGGGGTATCATTTTCCACTAAATTTTGGACCCTGAATCGATTAGAATGAGTCCGCCACTCCCACTGTTTCCCCCATTTTCCCCATGTTCGACATTTTCGACGACTTAGCAGTGTGGGGTATCGTTTTTCTCTAATTTTTGGACGCTGAACCGATTGAAATTAGTCACCACGCTCCTGATCTGAGGAATAACCAACCCCTGTGTAAGTATTTGCAGCGTTTTCAACTCATCATGCATCATGCATCTCGATCAACATTTGATAATAAATTGAGTTTGACCACCACCTCAATGAATGATGGAGTGATGTCACTTAAGAGCTTAGTTTTTGAGTCAAAGTGGATAAACTACCAATAGCCCGAATATTTTCTGTCCTTCTGAGGTATTAAAATGTGAATGCGATTTCCTTTTTCGGCTATACCACCCAATGGTGGACACTAACCACCCAAGTTATTGGATTTTCGCTAGAGAAACCACCGAATGAGAGGATTATTTTGGGTGCCTGACTCTCGTAGAATATGAAGAAACCGTTAGGCGACCATATTTAAAACCTCTTTTGGCGGTTCGGCTACGGCATCTTGTGTGGGCTCGCAGAGATCGATGATGGTGATTTACCGAACTCCCGCGAGCTGTCGGAGAATGAACTAGCATGTTGGCCAAGACCGAAAAAATCACCGTTCAAAAATGAATAACATACGAATTTCTTATACGAATTTTGTATTTCAAATAAAGAAATTCAAAAATTAGAGGAACAGTGCCAGATTTGCAACAGAAGCAGAGGATTTGCAAATATTTTGAGGCAATTTTGGATTATCGAGATTTTTGGCGATCCAGGCGTGTGGGGTATCTTTCTTTACCAAATTTTGGACGCTGAGTCCAATGAAATGGGTCCCGGAACGATTGGCACCCGCCGGAAGGGATAATGGGTCAAAATGGGTATCTATCTACCTATTTTGAATACGTGTTTTCGAGATTTTTGGTACCTAGGCGTGTGGGATATCATTTTCCACTAAATTGTGGACCCTGAATCGATTGGAATTGGTCCAGGACCCACCACACCCACTGTTTCTCCCATTTTTCTCCATGCGCCTGGTCCAAAGAATAACCAACCCGTGAGAAACAATTTGCAGCGTTTTCGATGTTATATTTTTCTTATCGCATCGGGTCACTTCTTGGTGTCTCAGACTCCAGCCACAACGCACCATGATAATCATGTTTTCAAAAAAACTCTCTGGCATACGAAAAAAGACGACTATAAGTCGTCCATTAACGGACCTCACTCAATCGTTATACGACGAGGTAGAAACCTCAAATTAGCTCTTTTTTTCTCCGTGAGTTCGGTCGTTTATTCCATTTGAAAGCTTTTAGTTTTTTATGGCACCGCATATCGCGTGGTGAGTGGTCTGAGGGACGAATCACGCTTCAAATCTGTTGAGTATAGTCCCTTCCTGAGCGGGAATAGATTTCATCGCTAAGTTTTTAGTCAAAAATGAATGTTTGGGGACTTTAAATAAATAAAATACGAATCCGTATCTTGTATATATTCTCCAATATGTGTTCCCTTTTTGATTGGTTCTTCCTAGAAAATTCCATGCAAAAAGTAAACCCTCCAGTTTGGCCCAAAAATGTATTGTTTCTGAGCGTTCATGGTGCCTAGATCAAAATGAGCAAATTTCCGTCACTTTTTAGCCCGATCGGATCAAGTTTGGGCTTGGTAGGGGTCAAAATGTGTATTTCCAAAATTGGATTTTCGAGTTCTTCGGCGATTTAGGTGTGAGGGGTATTGTTTTCAACTAAATTTTGGACTCTGAATCGAATGAGATGGCTCTCGGGACGATTGGAGCTTTTTGAAAGAGGTTATGGCTCAAAATGGGTATCCATTTCACAAGTGGGGTTTCGAGATTTCTGGTACCTAGGCTTGTGGGGTATCATTTTCCTCTAAATTATGGACCCTGAATCGATTCGAATGAGTCTCCATGTACCAGGGACGAAAAATAACAACCAATAAATCAAGCCAAAGCCAATTTGCAGTATTTTAGTCTAGCGGCAAATCCTTGAAACAGTGAATCCTGAAGAATGATGAAATGGGCCCACTACACCCACCAACAACCTCTCCTCTTCCCCTGAGAAGTTTGGGGCTCGCCTAATCTTCTCAAAAAATAAAATATTGACAAAATGGTGGCTCAGGTCAGGGCTCCATATTAGCGTTAACCTTAACCGTTCGCGTCAGGAGTTGAAGAGCTACCAACACAACAACACAAATGTACAATAACACTTCAGGGTAGCAGATTGATGGCAAATCTGCGACCATCGAGGAGTTAATCTCGGGTTTAACCCTGAGATTTTCTAGTTACGCTCCACTGATAGCGTCAGAAGTTAACCCAAGGTTCAGCTAGATAAGCAGTGTTTTAGTTACCTGCCCTTACAGGTCGCATTGACGTCCAAATAGCATGACGGTCATGTCTGTAATTATGTGAAAAATTTTACCACTCACACTTTGGTCTCCAAAATTTCGAAAACGTATAGCCATTACGGTATTGTGACGCCATTAAGGTAATGTGAACACATTATGGTCCGTCTTACCTAACACGTTTGGAGTATTAAGCCGGCGGTTTCGACATAAGGACGATTATTATCACTCCAACTGATCCGATTAGGCAGGATTATCTGTCTGAAATGTTCCAGCGCTCTTACCTGTAACAGAAAAATTAGAGCCACGATTAGGAACAGTAAGCGATTTGAGTAGAGGGAAGATTTCTAGGTGGAGCTAAAAGGGATGGGACACGGAGAGAGAGAAAATGCACATTAGTAGGCCAATTGTTGATACAGTTTGGTATTGCTTCAAACATGTTTGTAATCGTACGCGAAGAGTAAGTGTCGAGAATACCACAAAATCGTCATGATTTTGGTAGGATCGTCAGATATTCATTGCTCACGAATGGCCATATCCTGGCATAATGGGAATTACACGTTCGGCTACTCGAAGAACAACCCTTTTTACCAAGTGGTCGTACAATGTCACAACGGGGTCAGCATGTATCACATCTGATTGGTTTGTAAGATGATTCCACTGTTCAAAGATCTGATCCTGGTTCCTGAGATTATAAAATAAACAGCCTAATATTGAACCTCACACACTGAGACTGAATTTTTGGTGTCTGTGTTTCAGAATTACACCGAAAATGAGGATGCAACATGGTACATATCTACAGTTGGCAAAAGATTTGCCACAACAGTAAACAACTTCATCTTCACAAGATATCAGAGGGAAGAGGGGGGCAACCAAAGACCCAGGCAAGTGGAGAATTTTACCCACTAAAAACCTCACCTCTGTTTCTCACGTTAGGCCCCAGTCAGGTACTGTTTGGCACATTACATCACGCTGGGTTCCGATTTCTGCCTGCTAGCTGGTCCTGTTTGCCTGCAGTTCCCGTGTCTGGGCTCTTTCCTCAACGAGCTTGCCATCCAGTGTTTTTGGATGTACCCTGCTACGACATTCCATACTGACTCGCTCTCAAGCATCCTGGTCATCATATCCTCAAAGTTGGGAAGATTCCACAATAAGCATCCTATGAAGGTACCGATAGAACTTCGCCGTGTTTCCTCTCAAGCCAAGGACGCATATTGGGCACCAGTCGAGCCGTCCATCTTTCTCTTGTTTCTGTTTCCCAGATTCCCTGCCAGGAGTTGAGTGTGTTCCCGCTCCTGTTTGGCAAGTTGAGGCCAGGGCTCTCAAACGCCTCAAAGCATCTCAGACCCACTGGATGCTCAAAATCAGCCTGGAGCGGCTCGCGATCTGTTCATTCGTGAATGCCCCAAATGGCAAGGCGCGTTCGATGTCTGGGTTTACTGCCCAGGCAAAGCAGCGGTATGCCTCATTCACGTCTTGCAGTTTGGCCTGATGGAGCCAGAATGGGCTTGAAGTGGTTCTTCCCCCAAGAGAGGGGCAGTTTCAGACGGGACATAAGAGTCCGCGGATCAAGGCATACCTCAGCATCCACCTTGCAAGTGCGTACGGCAATCCGGACGAAACTGCGAACCAGTCTCCCATCGGAATGGAACCACAGATTTGTTCCTGTTACCAGGATTTAATTAAATATAAGGAGCACAAACATGTGAACGAAATAACTTTATATTTATACTGCGCAGTTGATGCTTACTTGATACAAGATGCCTTCTGCTTGGCTGATGGCCCAAGATGGCCGACCAATGAGAGAAGGCGTTACAAGGTTTGTTTGAGTTCAAATTTAACCCGCCAACAGTTAAGAATTCTATAACGCGCGATAGATTGAGAGACAGAATACAATTTTTACAGACGAGAATAGATTATGTCGATAACATTTTGAAGGCCCGTTGAAGACAGTTGCCTCTCATTGCAGATTCCCTGAGTAAAGTGCATTGTCTAGCTCGCTAGCCACAATGGCAAAAATTGAACAAAAGTCTCGATTCTACATGCATGTACTTCCCAGGTCGTTCCTCTCTCGAGATTTTTCACTAGGGACTCCCTCTCGACTTGTCAATTAGATGAGAGACGCATTTCCTTTGCCTAATTATCTCGCTAATGGGTCGATGAATATTCACTAGGTCTCGTGGCTACAGTGTTATTAATTTATGTGAACAGCGTTTGTTTTTCTTTTCAACGGAAATACACGGAAACCTATAGTTTTTTTCTTACAAAAGTCGTCGTTGGGCGAGTGTTACACTGTTACTGAGTACCTCATACTAATTTGAAGGTGAATTGAGTGATATACAAACCGATGTTAGATTTGACGATACTAATCGTTCATTACGGGCCCTGTTATCACGTCAAATCACACTGGTTACGTGGGCATGGTCGTATTTGCCTATTTGCATTGTGGACTGATGACTGATTCTGTCATGAGGGAGGATTCTTACTTGTCACCAAGTAGCCCACAAAACGTTCATGACAACTGGATGTGGTCATCCTCAATCGAAGGCGACCCATCTGCGGAGTGTTGCGCTTGCAATGGCGCTTTATACCTAGCACATCTGGCTTAAGGGAAAATATTAAAACTCAGAATATCTCTTCCTCTTCCAGAAATCTTGACAAAATCGGAAGTTCTTTTCACGAGCTCCTCGACAATCATGGAGTACATGGACAAAAGTGGGATGGTCAAAGCTTTTCAAACGCAGCAAAGCATCTCAGGCCCACATGATGCTCGAAATCAGCATAGAGTAGCTCGTGATCTGTTCATTAATGAATGCCCCAAATGACATGACGCGTTCGATGGCTGGGTTTACTGACCAAGCAACGCAGCGGTATGCCCCATTCACGTCGTTTGGCCTGATGGATCCAGAATGGACTTGAAGTGTTTCTTCCCCCAAGAAAGGGGCAATTTCTGACTGGATAGGAGATTTCACGGTTCGAGGCATACCTCAGCCTCTATCTAGCAAATGCGTGCGGATATCCGGACCAAACTGCGAACCAGTCTCCCATCACTGCTCTGCCCTGGTAGTATTGCAACTACCTCTTCTTAGGAGCAGACCTGCCATCTCTGGACACAGGACACTGGACACAGGATCGTGGGGATAGTGCTGCCTAATCTTTGACTTCAACATCTGTAGGCCCAGCACCAGCTTCAGGGCAGTATGGCCTGCTCCAAGCATCTCTGCTATACACAGTTCTCAACCAGCTGAGCCATTTCGCGCATTCAGGTCAGATCAGCGCTTATTGTAGAGGATGCAAATGCTTTGTCAACCTTAGAAATGACTCTTGTTCAGAATCCTGAAATGGAAAACTTTTGCCAATCTCCCATGAAACCTATGACATCATGCCAGAGGTCTCCGTTTCCGATTGACCCCACAATTTTGACAGTTTGCTTCTCATGGTGTCACGAAGATCGAAAAACCCAACTGTCCGTCTGCTGTACGTTGTTTTTGGTGAAACATTTTCTAAAAATACAACATTTTGGCTAGGGACATTCTGGCTTAAGTTGATCTTCAAAACTTTTTAGCCCGATCGGACCAAATCTGGAGAGGATATGGAGGAATATGTGTATTTTGAAACTTAATTTTCGGCTCTTGTGATCTAGGCATGTGGGGGTATCATTTTCCACTGACATTTTGGACGCTGAATCGACTTTAATGAGCCTTGGACACTCTACACTCACTTTATCTCTCATATTCTTACTCTAAACCATTATGGATGAATGGCAGCGTTTTCTCTGCCTTCTTTTCTTCCTAAAAGCCTAAAAGAAGTAGGCGGATTACAGAAAATGCTAAATGAGTTTTTTCTGCTGAACTTCAATGATTGCAATCACACTTCAGCTAAGACTTAAAAGGAAGGCTTTACTTAATGAGGTCTACATTCAGACTTGGCGGAGGAATAGATGGTGTCAATCGTGTCCATGAGCTTCGTCACACGTTCAGGATATAGTTCGACTCTGAACAGCTGAATTCAATGTTTTCCGCGTTATTAAGGTGACCTTCAGTATCGAGGGGTATTTTCCGAACTTGTTATTTCACTTAGCACGCTTCCTCGACCGCAAATGGGACACAAATCGAACGTCAGCTCGAATAATGAAGCAATCCCGCTGACCTTATCTCCCAGTATGGAATATGCCCACGTGCCCTCAGCTGATAGAATGGCAACCTCTGTGCGTCAAAGTCAATTAAACTCACCGTGTAGGGTGCGAAAACGCCGACAATCTGTCGAGTCGGTCACCTTGACGTTAGAAATGGCAACTGACGCCGGTACAAGGAATCCTTTTGCGAGCACTGAGCGTTTCGTCATCAGCCAGATGGATAGGTTATAAAACGTTTGGAACTTCGGAAAAAATCTCAAAAAACTTAATGCATCCAAAAATGAGGAAATCATTGACTTACATTCACCATAAACAACGTCACAGGACGGCAGATATTTTTCGGGGAGTACCAGAATATAAAGAACTGTTCATATGGTAAATTTTGGTTGGTTATTCCTTGAATAACAGCCGACATTGATAGTAGAAAATGTTCTAAAAATCTAAAATTAGGGTCGGGGGTCGTTCCCGACTTTAGTTGGTCCTCGAAACTTTTCAGCCCAATCTGGCCAAATTTGGGGGAGGTGAAGTCAAAATGTGTCGAAAAATGGATTATCGAGATTTTTGGCAATCTAGGCTGAGATATCATTTTCCACTAAATTTTGGACGCTGAATCCAATGAAATGGTTCCTGGAACAATTGGCGACCATCGGAAGAGGTTATGGACGCTGAATCGATTGTAATGAGTCTCCTTGAGCCTGGTCCGAGGAATAACCAACCCCTGTGATTTGCTTGTAAGGGAGCAGTGTGGCCATCACTTTGGTCTACATCTAGCGACCTTACTTAATTTGATGTCAATATCGCCATTTCCCAAACGTCTGCGTCCCAAGGTACATGAGTTTACCCTACTATTGTCGTCTGTACTATTGAATGCGTGTTACGGACTTAGAAGGGGCTTTGGTTCATCGAAGAGAGGACTAAACGCAACTTCATCAAAACTCTTTCGGTTGGCGGTTCATCGTCTACACACTTCCTCCACAAACTAGGTACTCGCAAGAGTGCGTTCAGAGCACAAGAATTCCTCGGTCATCCCCCAAAAGGGGCAGATAAATTCCGGAAGCCATAACCAGAAGAGGATTTGAGCGGCCGCATACCGTTCATGGTCGGTGGGTGCTTGAAATTTCTTCTCGAGACAAAACGAAACCCCTTTGTCCTCGACCGCCTCTTTGTGATGTAGCGGTCGTTTCATCGGAGGTTCAACGGGCGTAAAAAGTTTTACCGAAGAGGGAAAAAGGAATAGCTGACGAGAAATCTCTCGCAGTTGATGGTCTAAGGATTAAAAGGGCCGAGGCAGCAAAGGCGAAGGGCTATTTTCAACTGTTCAGCGAACGTAAGACTCAAGTCCAGCACCTTCCGAGATTTTTTGGTTGGTTATTCCTTGAATAATCATGTTTTCATGCAAGTAGGTTAGTTAGTTAAGTGCTAGATTAATAATGACCAACTGTCCGTCCGCCGTCTGCCGTCCACGCCGGCTTTGGTAGAAGAAAATTTTCTAAAAATCTTAAATTTGGGTCAGGCGTCCACTCCCGGCTCTAGTTGGTTTTCAAAACTTTTCAGCCCGATCGGACAAAATTTTGGCGGGGTAGGGGTCAATATGAAAATTTTACCAAAACTGTGGTTTTTCAAAAAATGGATTATCGATTTTTTTGGCGATCCAGGCGCAAATTCGCATTTTTGGGTACATTTGTAAGCCTCTCTCGAATTAAAATGTGTTTGAATTTACTGTAATTTAATTCGGGTTACTGTAGTTTAATTCGGGGAAGGGACCTAGCGAGAGGATACGGGATGTAAGTCCAAGACTTACGACTGAGCAACTAGGGATACCAAGGATGAGCATAAAATACATTGATACAAAATGAATTATAATTGAAAACAAGGACACGTTGCAAAGGAGAATATGCCTCAACCTGGGCTAGAATTGATACAAGACAAAGTAATTTGACAAAGTAAATTAGACAACATGTGGAGCATAAAATACAATTAATACAAGATACATGAAATTATGATATACATGAAATACAATTTAATGAGCAAGTGCAACAATACCGGCTGACGAAAATGGCGTCGACGTCGAAGGAAAAACAGGAGGGGGCATGCTGTCCCGCAGGTACACAGCGAGGCTTATTAACTTGAGTCCTTTATCATCTCATGGCATGGGGAACACAATATTACAGCTTCGGTCGACTTCAGCACGGTAGCAGAGTTCACTTCAGAGCAAGCACAGGACAAAGCCAGGATGGACTGAGTGAGATGCACTTGCACGACAGGATTACAAAAATATATGACTCCAACATGTTGGGCGCCTCAGCCCCAAGGGGTGCCTTGACAACGACCGCCTGGTTGGCAATGAGTGAAGCCCTGGAGTTCTCCAAATGCAACGTCCGGGCTGGAGCTGCGCGCGCATCCTGGCGCATGCTTCCTCCCTTCTGGCCTTCTGGAGGCAGCAAGCCTGGGGGCTTACACATTATAGTCAGAATCAATATTTGGTGATAAGAGGCTTTACAATGAGCCCAAACACGACCCTACTAGCATTAACACACTGCACAATAAGTTGGCCCACCCCTGAAAATAATTTTTGGCAGGTTCTTATCATTAAGAAATTATCCTGGGAGAATCAGTGGGCAACAATAATTTCAAAAAAAATACTGCAAAAAAATACCTACTCACCAACCACATAGGTTTGCTTTGCAAACTGGAACCTTGATTTTCTTGTTATGTTGGCAACGCTGTCATGGGGGCTGAGGACGTGACCCCAGAGGGGGCCATGACGTCAAGAGAGGGCTCTTATCAATTAGCTGATGATAGGCAGAATATAACCTTTCTCCCTTATCAAGATTTTATAGCGGCCATTAAAAATTTGGAAGATCATGGCAGATCCCCATACTATGGTTACCTCAATTATATCATCTTACCTTACAAGGAACATTTGCCTGAGAGTAACTTGCAGAAGAATAATTTAAATGCAGAAGAAGCCATAAAAACCTACCAGGAATCTAAGGAGCTTCAACTTCTTGGGCCATCGACTCTAGTCACCCCAAATTCAATCGTTTAGGCTACAAACAAAATGAGTCAGAATCCAGCGGATGTACCTATTATCCCAAGATTCACTTTGCTCCAACTCGAGCTCGATGAGTAGCTCCTCGATGGGCCCCTGAGATACTCGAGATGACAGGAAGGTGCAGTATGGGTCTACCGATAATGATAGGTTCCTCGTCGAACCGACCAAATGAAAACAGACTAGTTTATAGAGCCCACTCATAACTAGTGGTAGCATCATCGCCAGGATCTCTACTCGCTACAACGTGTAATTACAGGCAATTACACGACTTTCTCCCTTTTGGGCCTGTGAGGGGAGTATTTTTTCATCACAAGGTTATTTTGATCGACCGATCTACTGGTTGATTCAAACGTTGTCACCTTTAGCGAAGCCGCTGGCTCCTGGTATAATAAATTACCCGTCAAAACAGTATCGGGAAAGAATTACTACTCGGAGAATATTGCTCCTGTATCTGCTGTCAACAAGTATATTTCCGTATTCATTTTCAATAAAGCCAATTTACCGCAGGTAGACGGTAAATGGCAAAACGCTGCAAATTCTTTCACAGGAGGGTTATTCCTCGGATCATGAACATGGAGATTCATTCTAATCTGTTCAGCGTCCAATGTTTAGTGGAAAATGATACCCCACGCCTAGGTACCAGAGATCTCGAAAATGGGTAGATAGGTGTAAGCCTCTCTCGAATTAAAATGTGTTTGAATTTACTATAATTTAATTCGGGTTTCTTCGGAGAATTTGGAAGGGACCTAGCGAGAGGATACGGGATGTAAGTCCAAGACTTACGACTGAGCAACTAGGGATACCAAGGATGAGCATAAAATACATTGATACAAACTGAATTATAATTGAAAACAAGGACACGTTGCAAAGGAGAATATGCCTCAACCTGGGCTAGAATTGATACAAGACAAAGTAAATTAGACAACATGTGGAGCATAAAATACAATTAATACAAGTGACATGAAATTATGATATACATGAAATACAATTTAATGAGCAAGCGCAACGATACCGGCTGACAAAAACGGCGTCGACGTCGAAGGAAAACAGGAGGGGGCACGCTGTCCCAAAGGTACACAGCGAGGCTTAATTAGCTTGAGTCCTTTATCTCATGGGGAACACAATATTACAGCTTCAGTCGACTTCAGCACAGTAGCAGAGTTCACTTCAGAGCGAGCACAGGACAAAGCCAGGATGGACTGAGTGAGTTGCACTTGCACGACAGGTTACAAAATATAAATGACTCCAACATGTTGGGCGCCTCGGCGATGAGGGGCGCCTCAGCAACGACTGCCCAGTTGGGCGCCTTCGCAATGAGTGCGCGCAGGAGCTCTCCAAATGCCATGTCCAGGCAGGAGCTGCGCGCGCATCCTGGCGCATGCTCCCTCCCTTCTGGTTTTCTGGAGTCAGTAAGCCATGGGGGAAACAGTGGGTGTGGCAAATCCTGGACCCATTCCAATCGATTCAGAGTCCAAAATTTACTGGAAAATGACACCCCACAGCCTAGATAACAGAAATCTCGAAAACACACATTCGAAATGGGTAGACAGTAGACCCATTTTGACTCATAACCTCTTCCAGTGGTTGCCACTTGTTCTGGAACTCTTTTCATTGGATTCAGCGTCCAGAATTTAGTAGAAAATGATACCTCACACGCCTAGATTGTCAAAAATCTCGAAAACCCATTTTTCGAAATATACATTTTGCCCCTTATCCCGCCCAAATTTGGTCCGATCGGGCTAAAAAGTTTCGAGGACCAACTAGAGCCGGAAACGGGTCCCTGACCAAAATTTGAATGGCGGACTTAATTTCAGTACCATCTTATATAACCATTGTGGGGTATCCTTGGTCATGCTTCCTCGCCTACTCAACTCTTCATTCCTCACTAGCACATTGAAATTCGTAGGAATATAGAGAAGCCGTCCCTCACAACAATCAAGGAGCTAATCTGCTCGTTGTTATAAACATTTGAAAGGTAATTTTACACCAAAAGTAACAAAATGACCTGTTGGAAGCCGCCGTGAAACTGCCAGAGGTTTCTTGCCAAGGCTGAAAACGATGATTACTCGGAACTGAAGACTTCTAATGAATCGAGATTTGCCATCATAGTTTTATTGCTCTGGTTCAATTTTGACAAGGGTCGCGGTAATAATTATTCCTCTAAGCGGATTTCAGTTTGATGAGCGCTCATAACATCCAAAACGTATTTTGGAGCAGAACCCTCTCGTTATCGTCTTCTTCGTTCTACAGCCGATTTTACGGGCAGTTACTCGCCCTCGCTCACAAGACACCATCAAGGGAGAAGTCTTCAGGGTGACTTATGCTTCCAATATGTCACTTTTTCTTCCCACCTGAAAACCCCAAGCCATAAGCCTGACTCATTCCGACCCTAATGACTCTCTGCGACGCTTAATTAAATTCTTCTTCTTGTAAATGGCCTGTTGCGGAGCTAAAGGACCGTGTAATGTTCTGCTGCCCACCTCGGGTCATCTCGCACCTTTTGAGCTTCTCTTTCGTCCTCTTTTTATCTTTTTGTGTGCCTCCTCACCGTGACGGGCTTCACCAGAATCAGTCTCGCGTTCCCCGAATTAGTGATGAATAATCGCGCTATCTGATGAGAGCGATGGGTATCTTAAAAGGTACAATAAAAAGGTGTTGTAACGACGAGGCAACCCGAAACATCGCACGTCTTCGTTTCACACTGCTGTCAGTCATCAAGAAATTAGCTGGGAAATGAGACAAAAACCCGTAAAACTGAGTCATAAGCAGTATATTACAAGACGTTCAAGATACACAAGAATCAGGAATCGATCTCGAGACGGTTTTAACCAATGATAGTTATGATGAGACATCGAAATGCTAGGGATGAGACATCGAAACGAAGGCATCAATGTTAGCATCCATGCCTACATCAATGGTTTAAAACATCTTTGATTCACCATCGATCTCTTGGAGCCCAAAGGGGGGGGGGGGGGGACTGCAAAATTTGTGCAAGTCACAACGGCTTATTATTTTCTGTAAAGATCATCCGTCTGTAAAGAATTCGACTTTCATATAGCACGGGATTTAAAACTAGGAGGCGAACGGTTGGTCTTACGAAGCTCAGAATGGTCTTCAAAATTATCGAATATTATCCGAAAATGAAAAAACGCTGCAAATTCATTAACAGGGGATGGTTGTTCCTCAGACCAGGTAATTGAAGACTCATTCTAATCGATTCACCGTCCAAAAATAGTGGAAAATCATACTCCACAGGCCTAGGTACCAGAAATCTCGAAAACATTTATTCAAAGTAGGTAGATGGATACCCATTTTGACCCATATCCTCTTCCGTCTCATTGGATTCTGCACCCAAAATTTAGTCGAAAACAATACCCCACACGCCTAGATCGCCAAAAATCTCGAAAAAGAAGTATCCGAAATATTCATTTAGACCCCTACCCCTCCCAAAATTGGTCCGATCAGGCTGAAAAGTTTTGAGGACCAACTAGAGCCGAAAATGGGTCCCTGACCAAAATTTCAGATTTTTAAAAAATATTCTACTACCAAAATCGGCGTGTACGGTGGACGGCCAACGTACATTTGACTTTTGGTTTGTTATTCCTTCAAAATTAACAAATTTCCATCCGCCGTCCACCGTACACGTCGATTTTGGTAGTAGAATATTTTTTTAAAATCTGAAATTTTGGTCTGGGACCCGTTTCCGGCTCTATTTGGTCCTCAAATGCCCTTTTCAGACCAATCGGACCAAACTAGAGCAGGGTAGGGGTCAGAGTGGTTATTTTGAAAAATGGATTTTTGAGATTTCTGGCGATCTAGTCGTGTGGGTATCATTTTCCACTAAATTTTGGACGCTGAATCCAATGAGACGGGTTCCGGAACGATAGGTGCCCTCTGGATGAGACCATGGGTCAAAATGGGTGCCTATTTACCCACTTTGAACGTGTGTTTTCGAGATTTCTGGTACCTAGCCGTGTGGGGTATCATTTTCCACTAAATTTTGAACCCTGAATCGATTGGAATGAGTCTGGGACCCGCCACACCCACTGTTTCCCCCATTCTGAAGAAATGAGTCTCCATGCGCCTGGTCCGAGAAATAACCAACCCGTGTGTAATAATTTGCCACGTTTTACTACAAACCCGCGAGCCTTCGACAAAATAATTGATCGGACGAAAATAGTTTTGAAGCCAAGGCGATGAAAGAGGTTGGAAACACGGAAATTCGCTCTTCGTACCGGCAGGAATGGGAAAATATGGAGGCCAAACCACCCACGAGCGATTCCGAGTTGGCTGTGAAACCAAAAACACCAACGAGAACAATAAGGAAATCCACGGTGACAGCTGCAGCAGTTCGATCGAAAAGAGATTGTTTTCTATTTCTAGCCCATTACAAGTCCCAGGAACTTGTTACCGCAAAAAGATCTAATTTTGTATCGAACCACCACGTCGCTCGTGTCGGTTCTGAGACAAGTGCGCTGAAAATTGAGTACAATATTCATCGACCATTCCCAGTTCGGTGTGTTAGTTAGTTGTGAAATTAAATAGGGAAATTCGCGTAAGCATTGAAAGTATTGAAGATCACAAGGATTACTGTAGAGGACCACCAATGACAATAGAAAATTCACAGCCAACCAAGATCGTAGCACAGGAGTTGCCACGTGACTTGTAAATTTAGCCCAGTCAAATGGTAGTTTTTACAATAAATAATTAGGGTAGAAGGTTTCTCAACGGATTCTCATGTTTTTCGGTGTGCTGAATCTGAAGTTTGCCAACAAAAATATTGGCTTCCTAACAAAAATCGCAAAAAACTCGGACTTTTTTCACAAAATTGCTTCTAAATTGAAAAATATGCAACCTACTCAACCTACTGAATTTTTCATTATATACAAAATAAAAGTAGACAAAATATCCTTCAGAACGCACTGGTCACCTTTAATTGCTGAGTGTAGGGCACCATCACTAGAACGCGCTGAAGAAGAGCAACTTTTCGGCATTTGGGCAAAAACGAGACACTCAGCCCCGGTTTATTTAGCTCAGTCAAATGGTAGTTTTTACAATAAATAATTAGGGTAGAAGGTTTCTCAACGGATCATTATGTTTTCCGGTGTGCTGAATCTGAATCTGAAGGTTGCCAACAAAAATGGCGGCTTCCCAATAAAAATCGCAAAAAACCCTAAGAAATGTCGGAATTTTTTCACAAAATTGCTTATAAGTTGAAAAATATGCAACTTACTGAATTTTTCATTATTTATGAAATTAAAGTAGACAACATTTCCTTCAAAACGCATTGGTCACTTTTAATTGTTGAGTGCAGGGCACCGCCGCTAGAGCGCGCTGAAAAAGTGCAACTTTTCGGCACTTGGGCAAAAACGAGAGACACTCAGCCCCGGTTTATTTAGCTCAGTCAAATGGTAGTTTTTACAATAAATAATTAGGGTAGAAGGTTTCTCGACGGATCCTTATGTTTTTCAGTGTGCTGAATCTGAATCTGAAGGTTGCCAACAAAAATGGCGGCTTCCCAACAATAATCGCAAAAAACCCAAAAAATGTCGGGTGCTGAGTGATATTTTCCACATCCCTTCCTTTGATTTATTTTACCAGTTTTCTACTTGAATTTAGCATATATTTCAAATTCAGTGACTCATCATACATTTCCTAAATGTTAAGCATATTAGGTGTCATGTTTCCCGTAATTGTTGAAGCTTGTGCAGGTACTTTAGAGACAAAATTCAAATAACTTGAAACATTTCCTATTGTGCATCCTCGATGTCAGGCCAGACTCGAGGCGACCATGTGGTTCAAGTCAGTGATTCATGCCTGTGGCTAACAGATTATTTGCAGTACTATCCGAAAAAAGGATTGGAATTTTCAGGAAGAGCAAACAAGAAGCGCACGGCCAGTGTTACAAGGGGAGAGAACGAGATAAATATTTAAACTAGAGTAAACAAGGGCCCAACAGGAATAGGAATGATCAGAGTGAAAATATCAAGCACATCGCCTTTTAGAAGACCCGACTTTGCAAGATTGGAAAGTAAAAGCGAGAATTTTGGAAAATATCTCTAAAATGACGGACGACATCAGGTAAGCTGGGTTCACATGGACGTGGTTTCTCCGTTGGGGGGCAAACGCGTTTGGCCATCTGATTGGCTCCATGGATCTATCACAGCTGCCGCAGGTGAACTTTTGAAGCGGTCTGTATACACCAAATTAAGCTAGTTTCACATGGACGTGGTTTCTCCGTCAGCGGCAAGCGCGTTCGTGGAGCTGATTGGTGGCAAATCGGAGATAACAAAAATGATATAACATGTGACGACAAAAACAGCTGGGAGAGCTACGCCAAGACCCACTGCGCATGCGTGCCTGCGGCAAATATCAAAATAATTTTTGATGTATCCAGACCGCTTCAAAAGTTCACCTGCGGCAGCTGTGATAGACCTGTGGAGCCAATCAGATGGCCGAACGCGTTTGCCCCCGCGTCCATGTGAACCCAGCTTTATTTTGATATTTGCCGCAGTCACGCATGCGCAGTGGGTCTCGACGTAGCTCTCCCAGCTGTTTTTGTCGTCACATGTTATATCATTTTTGTTATCCCCGATTCGCCACCAATCAGCTCCACGAACGCACTTGCCCCATCCATGTGAACACCCAAACTCAAAACGTATTTCCCCCACCATTTTACCGCAGTTGCCGCTAACGGAGAAACCACGTCCATGTGAACCCAGCTATACAGTGGCGTATTATGAGCCCCAACGAATGGCCGAAGTCACCTGTACGTGGGCAGGCTCCATATTGGTAGTGATAATGATAAATGTCGGAATCCTGGCATTTTGCACCACTTTTTTTGCAAGCATAGCTTTGTCGGAGAATTCTGCAAACACTGACCAGCGCGTATTTGACAAACGAAGTCAGTGCGTAAGTCATAAATAGGATTTACTGAGCTGGAGAGCTGTCTCATGCCTTCCTGGAAACTTGTCAAAAACCGCTGCGTCACTCGGACCACCACCTCGACCCGTGTTTACTTTGGTGGCTCGTGTTTTGAGTCTCACCGGTCCATTATTAACTGCTGAGCAAATATTTATTTTGTTTTTTCCAAATCGGGGTCTCCTCTTAGATCACTTAGGACCTAAAGCGTGACTAACCAAATTACGAGAGATGACATTTTACTTTCGTCTTCGCCTTGGCTTATTGGATGACGAAGCGTATG
Source organism: Cyrtorhinus lividipennis (assembly GCA_019603395.1). NCBI lineage: Eukaryota > Metazoa > Arthropoda > Insecta > Hemiptera > Miridae > Cyrtorhinus > Cyrtorhinus lividipennis. The sequence goes on from CM034008.1 coordinate 6,212,035, forward strand.
ATTGGGTAGCCTGTTTAGTTTAAACTCATCAAATCAAAAGACCAAAACCATCATTTCGCTTCAGGTCATATATCGCCTTCCATTATTCGAGAATTTCTATTGTTATTTTATCTGTATAATTGTCATCCGCGATAACAGACAGAGCTTCATAAGTTTTCACTTTTCATTGTTACTTCATAGACCAAAGAAACCCACTGGTTGTAGTGTGGTGGACATCCACCGCTAGCAGCACTGCAGAGGTGCACAAAAAAACAGACAAACCAACTGTCAACATTTGATCAGTCTCTTGTCTCAAGTTTCAACCCACCACCATGTTGTTTTTCAGACTGTTCAAAGATAAATGTTTTGACTCACAAAATTACATGTTTCTCTGCTGCAAGGGAGCTTGTTTTGTTCAGAAATCTTGTGCTTTCTAGTTATTTTTATTATCTCCTTATTGACTTTTGCTGACAGTGTAGTTATAATATGAACTATCACATCAGTGTGTCTGACAGATCATCTTCACAGAGTTACATGTAGTTATGTTTTCTGCCAATAAAATTCCTTGCCCCTTACTATCTGTACTTCATAAACTAATCCAACAGAACCATTCAAATAGCCATTTCATCAGCCTTATCATCATTCGTCCTTTTTAACCCCCACTATGAGGTTTTGCCCCCCAACCACCAGTAGACCACCCCAGGCTCGTAGAAGACCAGAATCAACCAAAAAGCCACCACAGTAAACCCTTCAAGCTCTACTTCGCACCACTACTATTTAGGTGGGCTTGACCATTGCCTCAAACATCTGCAAGACGCAGAGTATGGTAGGTTATTCTTTCGATAATCGACCACTGGAATCATGCCAGAGGTCTCCGACATTTGACCAACATTGGCCCCAACATTTGACAGTATCCATATAAGTTCAATAAACAAATTTGCAGCATAACGAACGATTCAATGCCACCAAATAACCATAATACTGCTCTAAAATGACAAATATACCCAAACTCTTGGTACGATGAGAATGTTTGTCCTCGTATCAGAATGATACCTAGGGCAGCAATACTGATAAAAATAATAAATTGAAATGGGGCGCAAACCAATTCTTTTTATAGGTCCCCAAAATGAAGTATACCTACACTCCACATCAAATTTAGTTTATAATGGTACCCTGGACGTTCGAGTGCCAAAAATTCTCGTGAAAATACTCGTATATTCGAAATATCAATTTTCACCTTCGTTTTTTATTATAGGAGTCGAAATGTTTAAGGTACTAAAGGCTCAAACTGATAGTATCTATGTACAGAATTAATTTCAGATTTTCAAAATTTTAGGAGGGCATTTCTCTCAATTTCAAGATAATAAAAAAAAAATACTTCAAATTTTTTCGAAAATCCATTTTTCGAGATAAAATGTTGCTCCTTTGAAACTTATTTCAAAACTCAAGTTTGAACACCCCCCAAAGAATCTTCTGTATTCGGTTCATGCATCTCTGTCTCGTATCATCGAAAAACTTGTATTTATTTACAAAATTAACATATATAGGCACTATAAATCTGTACTACAAGGGTGAGAGGAATAATCCTATTCTCTTGAAAGAATTGAACAGCCGATTTCTCGTCCACAATTCTTCTGAGTAAGGTCTTCAACAAAAAACAACAACAAACAAACAAAAAAAATTAAAGAAAAGAGGAGATAAATAAAATATTAAAATATCACAACACAAAACTGACGCGCAAGTATAGGCTGTGGAAAGCGGTAAAATGGTGAAAACAATCGATATATCCTACATCTGTTCGATACATTGAAAAGAGAGAAGGTTACAACAGACAGGTTTGCCTAGGGGGTGGGGTGGGGGGGTCTATTGACAAGTACCAGAATTGATTTTACCCTAAGCTATGCTCGAAGCATTAACTTCATACACATTTTGGTAGGTTATTCCTTGAATAATCAACCTATTTTTCCCAAGCATGTCAAGCTGTCTACTATAGATCACAATAAGCAAAAATGTCCGACCGCCATACACCGATTTTTGTTGTAGACAATTTTCTAAAAATCTTAAATTTGGGTCAGAGACCCGTTTTCAGCTCTAGTTTGTCCTCGAAACTTCTCAGCCGGATCGGACTAAATTGGGGGGAAAGGGGTGGGGGTCAAAATGTGTATTTCGATAAATGGATTTTCGAGATTTTCCCCTAAATGTTGGTTGCTGAATCCAATGAGGTGGGCCTTGGAACGATCGTGACCAAAAGGGAGTATGCTTGCACTATTCCATCCAAAAATATAACCAATATTCCGTTATGTACCAATTTTAAAATAAATAAACCTTGAACTCTAAGTACTCTTTTCATTGCGCGGCAATCAGTCCAAACCCTGTTTTAAAATTTTTTTTAAAAACCTAAAAATTGAATGATTAACATTTACTAACGTCATTAACATTCAAAATTTGATATGTCCACAGGAGAAACCCATGATATGCAGCTGGAAGTGGGATGAACTTGGTGAAGATAGAAGAAAATAGGGTGAAGTCTCCCAATTAGTGCAGCGCGTCTGATGCTAATTCCTGAATAACTGCTGAACTGCCAAACAGAAGTGCAGAGAAGTCATTTTACATACCAAAAGCCTAACAGGCCTGAATATACTTGAGGCAAAAAAATAGCTGTCACTTGTGACTCCATCACTATTGCCTGCAGACCAAGTCCAAATTATGTCGGCCATTGAAGGAAAACCTTTTGCTTGTGATGTATGTGACTACAGATCTACGCGAGCTGATACACTCAAAGTACACAGGATGAAACACACTGGTGAAAAACCATATCTTTGCCATTATTGTGATTACAGAACTACACATGCTTGTGATCTCAAGGTCCACATGAGGTTGCACACTGGAGAAAAACCATTTGCTTGTGACGTGTGTAGTTTCAGAACTACACGCTCTGGCAATCTCAGGATCCACATGAGAACCCACACAGGAGAAAAGCCATATGCATGTGAGATGTGTGACTACAGATCCAGACAAGCTAGTCAACTAAAGGTGCATTTGTTGCGTCACACAGGAAAACGGCCATATGCTTGCAACAAGTGTAATTATCACAAAACTCAGACTACTTATCTCAAAAATCACAAGAAGTCTCACATTGGAGCTAATTAACCTGTCATATTCTCGTACAGTGTTTTCTTAAAGTGATCAGAATGCTGCTTTGATGCTGTCTTCAGTTGGATGGCGATTCAACATCAACACTGCTGGTTTGAGACTGAACTTTTGGGCTTTTAGCCTAATGAATGATCATTTAATATTTTGCCCCATGATTGAAGACATATAAAGAAAATTTTTAGTGACTCTCTGACTGATGCTCACTGCCAGGTGGCTACCACCCATGTTGTCTCAAGTTCATGTTGGTGTCCATTGTACCTAATCAACAATGTTTTAGGATAATAATAGTGTTGATTGCATTTCTTATGGCGCCTCTACACTTCTACTTTGTTGTAATAATATAGTATAGTTGTACTATTACTTTCACTATGGCCTGGCTTCATCTCCCCTAGCCACCCACCTATACTCTTTCAGAGCCCAATTCTGACCTCTTGCCAACCCACCATCCAGCTGTCTAGCCCAGGCTCCTTCTAGAACCTTCCAGACTCCACCAATTATCAAACCTCCACTAGTTAGTTGGCATGACACTGATTTTTTCATAAGCACTGCCCTAGATATGTCATGTGAGACAGATGCTCCCCCAAATGCAGATGCATGAACTAACACAACCAAACCCAAGCTACGTAAAACCAATGCGAATATTCTACTAAAAAAATCACCAATATGGTGTTATTTTGTTAACGCACGACATAAATTTACCCACATCAATGCACCCAAACCCATCAAAATGCAGAAAACCAAACGAAGGACTAACTACTGCTAACAAAGGCTGACAATGGACAGATTACATGGACAAAGGGCTCCATTACTAACTCTGGCTGCCAAATCTAAGTCAACAATTTGTCCCGCTTGAAATCTCCAACAATAGCACAAAAATACAGCCAAACATTGATCAGCAAATCACCAGTACTATGGAAACTGTGAGTAGTCCATATATTGGAGGTTCATCATTTAACCAAGCAGCATGATAGTGTCGAGCTCTCGTTACCCTGGGTAACACATACTCAGCCCGAATCATGTATTAATGGACAATTTAGACTCACCTGTACTGCAGAGTTGAGGAAGCAGTTGTTCTGACCAGGCCCGTTCAATAGCCCTTTGGAAAAAGTGAAGGAGCTATCCTTCAAAGGTGCCATCACTCGTGTCACATCCTGGAACAGCAAGATCTCTCGTGTAAGGTTTGCATGCAATATTAACAATAATATTCGGGATATACGAGTATTATGAGTTCCTCAACGCCGATTTCGGTAGTAGACAATTTTCCTAAAATCTAAAATTTTGGTCAGGAGTCCGTTTCCGGCTCTAGTTGGACCTTGAAACTGTTCAGCCCGATCGGACCAAATTTGGGCGGGGTAGGGGTCAAAACGTGTATTTCGAAAAATGGATTTTCGAGATTTTTGGCAATCTAGGTGTGTGAGGTATTATTTTCCACTAAATTTTGGACGCTGAATCCAATGAAATGGGTCCCGGTACGATTGGCGCCCTCTGGATGAGGATATGGGTCAAAATGGGTACCTATTACCCATTTCGAATGTGTGTTTTCGAGATTTCTGGTACCTAGGCGTGTGGGGTATCATTTTCCACTAAATTCTGGACCCTGGATTGATTGGAATGGGTCCGGGACCCGCCACACCCACTGTTTCCCCCATTTTCCCCATGTTTGAATATGTGTTTTCGACATTTCTGCTACCTAGGCGTGTAGGGTATGATTTTCCACTAACTTTTGAACGTTGAATCCAATGAGACGGGTCAAATTTGGGCGGGGTAGGGGTCAAAAAGTGTATTTCGAAAGGTGGAATTTCAAGATTTTTGACGATCTAGGCGTGTGGGCCATCTTTTTCCACTAAAATTTGGACGCTGAATCCAATGAAATGGGTCCCGGTACGATTGGCGCCCTCTGGATGAGGTTATAGGTCAAAATGGGTACCTATCTACCTATTTCCAATGTGTGTTTTCAAGATTTCTGGTACCTAGACGTGTGGGGTATCATTTTCCACTTAGGACGCTGAATCGATTGGAATGGATACGAGACCCGCCACACACTTTCCCCCCCGTTTTCCCCATGTTGAAGAGTTCCATGCGCCTGGACCAAAAATAAGCAACCCGTGTGTGAGAATTTGCAGCGTTTTCTCCTTTTTGTTAAATGTATTGCCACTTCCAGCAGTACTTTTGAATCTACGACCCTACTACGGATAGCTATGAATATGTTGATCATTTCGGGGCCATGAATGTGTTTATTCATTTCATGGGTATCATTATTCCTTCATATTCGGAGTTTGAATCGATTGAGCAAGCATCTCATGTTAAATCAAAAAGTTTTTGTGGCAATAAAGTTTTAAAAATTGGGTAAACAGGAACGAGTAGAAACTATTCTCTTTCAAAACCAAACTACCTACTATGCATGTGTTTGTGCTGTTTTATTGCTACCTTTCAACAGTTTGTTATGAGCCTGAGCAATTTTTTTCTAATTTGTAACAAAATGCTCGACAAGCACGATCCAGCAGCTGTTTTGGCTGCTCGTTCTACCATTTCGGAATTGACTAAGACATCGAAGAAGAAATTATTTTCTCCTTATAAGAACCGATCATTACGCCTCCTCGCGATCACACGTTCCTGACGTTATTGATGACCTCATTGGGCCTCAAACGGCTTCAACACCGTCGTTTTGTCTACGGGACGTGAAATATCTCCAAAACGATGAAGTGGGACGTGATTGACAACCACAATAGCTTCATTTCCGAATCTTAACTGTCTCCGCCTCTGACATCATATTTCATTCTTCTGAGACCATTTGAATTTTGATGTTCGCGGCCATGTTCCTTCGTGACTCCTGGTTCTTCGTGATGATTAATTGGTTGATCCGAGGTGAAAAATGGTTACAACCCACACAATAGGAACAATCAGGTTTATAGGGTGTCTTATATTTTCATTCGTTTTCTAAATTATCCACACAATATTGTTACCTGAATAACCTCAAGTTGATTTGGGGGTGAGCGCATGTGTAGTCATCAGGAATATTAATATGGAGCATTATACTGCGTTCTTTGCGTCAAATAGCTCTTTTTTAGGGTGTTCGGGTTACAAAAACTACTGAAATTTGCAAATTAAACAAATTGTAAAACGAATGCAAATTTGAAGATTATTGAGCGAGGCCACCACGAGAGAGCCGGAAGAGGGTGGGTCTAATACGTCAATATTCAACGTCAAAAGCGACGAAATCCTATTTTTATAGCCCAAACGAATTTCTAGATTTGAATTTCCTCCTGATCGCTAGGGACTTCTACCAAGTCAAACTGACTCCAGCCATTATGATCCGTACTCTGTAGAAAATTTAGGAAGGCGCTCGCAATCTGTGACTTTGGCGCCTGGCAGCCATATTGTCAACTGCCTGGAGACCTGAGGTACCTGGCAAAGTGGTGCGATGCACATGGTATGAAGGGTACATTTTGGACGCTGAATCAATTGGTTTTCCTCCATTTTCTCAACGTTTTAAAATTTTTTTTTTATTTATTTATTAATTAATGATAAACTTTAGTAACAAATTTACTTTACAGTTGTAACGACTCAATTACATTTTTATCCGTACTTACATGTTGTACAATGTCACGTGTATCAAGGTATCTACCCATCGGTAGTCCTTGGCAATAAGCTTAGTATAGCTTGGTTTTATATTTCGATATTCTTAATATGTATTATAACTTAACGTATGATCACAGATTGTTTTAGAGGTCTTAGGTAGGAATGTAATGGTGAGATCATGTCTCTCTGGTGCTATGGTGTAAGAAGGTCTACAGGTCTCCTTCTTTTGAGTCTTCTTCCATTTCGGTGATGTAGTAGGCGTTCAGCAAATCCGTCAAACGTAGGGTTTGTGTGGGATGTGATTGTGGCGAATTGTCGTTGGAAAGTTTTCGCTATCACTTCTTTAACTTCGGGAATGTCTAAGTCCCGGTGTATCACGGAGTTTCTCACATACCATTCCGCATTCGCGATTAGTCGTAGTGCACGATTTTGCTGAATTTGGACCCTTTTGACTTGGGTGGGACTGGCGGATCCCCAAATTGAGCAGCCATATTGCCAAATAGGCCTTATCATTACGAGATAAATTAGTCTCTTATTGCTCAAAGTGAGTGGAGATTGTGGTCCGATGAGTGGTTTGAGTAAATTGATACGGGTTCTCAATCTTTTCACCAAATCACCAATGTGGTCACCAAAAATTAACTTTTCATCGAGTCTGACACCAAGATATTTTATATTTTCCTTTTGGGGCGTTTTAAAATGATATTTGTGTTTATAGACGGTTTTTGTTTGTTATTCTTGTCATTCTTTGGGCACGGGAATGAAATCGACCATATCCGATCGGCCTCAAAACTTTTTTTCTGGACGTTTCAGGATGTCTACAACAATGGAATATAATACCCCACACGCCCAGATCGCCGATAATTTATCATTTTCCCCTCCCCCCCCCCTCCCTAAATTTGATCCAATTGGGCTATTTCAAATGTTTGAAAATGTTTCAAGGGTCAATTAACATTAACATTTCCTACTACCGAATACAAAATGGGCGCCAGACTGGTCTAGATGAGTATCTACCTACACATTTATGTCCCCGGTACGCGGGCCAGGCCGAGAATAATTTCCGAAACAAATAGGGGATGCTTCATAGTAAGTACCTTGCCCTCTGATCTAGTGTCGGCCGAGGAAGGGCGAGAACTGACCATTGAGAAGGGATGCAGCGTTCACCAAACATGTAGAAGGTACTAGTCTTCCACCAATGTATCGTTTACCACATAATTTCTGACGCTGAATCCTTTGTGATGAGGCACTCTGGAGGTGGGTATGGGTCAAGATGGGTATCTCATAAGTGAGTTTTCAGGGTTTTTGGGGCACCTAGACGTGTGGAGTATCATTTTCCACTAAATTTTGGATGCTGAATCCATTGGAATGAGTCCAGTACACTTCACACCCACTGTTTTCCCCATGCTCCTGGTCCAAGCAATAACAACCCCTGTGAACGATTTTGCAGCGTTTTGTAAAACTGAACTTCCCTTTGAGAGATAAGATGCCCATTGAACCATCGCTCCGAACATACACACCGATTCAATCAATCGAATGTATTAATTTATGTGCAAGGAGGCGACGATGGACCTTATTTTGCATAATTTTGTTAGTCGGCGAGACAAAAATGATAAAATTTTTGAAAATTTCAAGTTTTCCGTGTATCGCACTTTGGAGCATGGGTCTATTGGGGATGGGGTTAAAAAGTGTCCAAGACCAATTAAAGCCGGGAACAGATCTCTGACCCAAATTTCAGATTTTTTAAAAATTCAAGGATGTCTTATAAGAGGATTCTTGGTTCCAGGCAGTGTGGACGACAGGAGAAAAACCTCAGGCTTTGTAGAGAAATTAATGGTACACCAATAAATTGGAAATCGACCAAGCAAAATTCAGTAGCATTATCAACCATGGTAGCGGAGTTTGTGGTTATTGTCTCCAGCAGCGTTGAAACGACATGGCTGACATACATCGTGCAGGAGATGGGATTGCTGCAACCGGCAGTGTTTTCCAAATCCGATGGGCCGAAACCCCTTGTGTTTCCACCCCTGCGGGTTCAAACCCGTATCCCCCCACCCTTCAAGTTCTTGTTGTTGCTTATTTCATATTGCTCCGGCCACAGACCTCGTCAGCTCGTAGGAACACTTTGATTTCTCCGGAAGATGTCACCAGACATCCAAAACCCAACAGTTGGCACGAGTGACTAATCAGCTGAATCACCATCGACCGCCTTGCAATTTTTCTTCATCTTTCATGGCGTTTTTTTCTCGTCAAACAAAAGGTCGGTCGAGACATCGACAAATCGTGGATTGAGCGTGATTCACCGAATTGGCCATCGAGCGTCCAAGACCACCCGACTGAACATGACGAAGCTGGAAAGATTCTTCCGAGTCTTTCCTCCCCCCATTTTTGCTTCTATTTGACCCACTCGGCGTCGTAATGGGTCTTGCTCATGAAGAATCCAACTCGTCCGTCATTGTCCAGAGTTTGTTGCAGTTTCTCGTGGTTTTCTAGTCTGATTGGCGCCCGTCTCTCTTGAACGGATGACCACCCTGGAGAACCCTACAAACGTTTAAACCTTCCAATGAACGGGTTCGCTATGTCCATATTCCCCAAACTACGAGGATAAAACCTCTGCTTTGTTCGCGGGTGGACGGTTACCCAATTCAAAGTAAACTGGCCAGTATCTTACGTTTACTCATAATCACGTACTGTCTTCCCGCAAAATCGTCAGTTTCTGGTTGTTAGCTATGTTTTAGCAAATGACCGTCTGTCGTCCAATAATTTTGGTAGTGGAACATTTTCTAAAAATCTAAAATTTGGGTCAGGAACTCCGGCTCTTGTTGGTCCTCGAAACTTTTCAGCCCGATCGGACCAAATTAGGAGGGAGTAGGGTTCAATATGTGCTTTTCGAAACATGATTTTTTGATATTTTCGACGATCCAGGCATGTGGAGTATCATTTTTCACTAAATTGAGGACACTGAATCCAATGAGATTGGTCCAGGAATGATTGGCGCCCCTCTGGATGAGGTAATGGGTCAAAATGGGTATCTATCTACCCATTTCGAATGTGGCTTTTTGAAATTTCTGGTACCTAGGCGTGAGTGGTATCATTTTCCACTAAATTTGGACTCTGAATCGATTGGAATAGGCCCAGGACGCACCACACCCCCTGTTTCCCCCATTTCCTCCATGTTGAAGAAATGAGGCTCCCTGAACTTTGGGTCAGGGACCCGTTTCCAGCTTTAGTTGGTCCTTGAAACTTTTCAACACAATCTGACCAAATTTTGGGGGGTAGGGGCTGAGACGTGTATTTCGAAAAATGGATTTTCGAGCTTTTTGACGATTTAGGCGTGTGGGGTATCATTTTCCACTAAATTTTGGACGCTAAATCCAATTAAATGGTCCCGGGATGATTAGTCCCCTCTGGATGAGGTTATGGGTCAAAATGGGTACCAATCTACCCATTTCGAATGTGCGCTTTCGAGAACATTGGTACCTAGGCGTGTGGGGTATCATTTTCCACTAAATTTGGGACCCTGTATCGATTGGAATGGGTCCCACATTTTCCCCATGTTGAAGAAATGAGTCTTCATGCGCCTGGTCCGAGGAATAACCAACCCCTGTGAACGAATTAGCAGCGTTTTTATAGAATACGTTTGTCAACATACAATCAGTTACTTCGATAGCGGATTCCCTTTTCAAAAATATTCGCATTACCGTCACATAACGTACAATTAATTCAAACAATCGCGAATGTACAACGCTTATTCAAACTGATTTCTCGTCTTACATATTCATTTGAGGTTCGTTGAGGAAAACAACTACCTCAACGAGCGCTGAAATTTTGACGATGAGTGCCAATCCAGCTCACCCTTGTCACCTCTCATTTCCATACAATGATCCAAAATGAAATTCATGGGCGTCTCCGCCTTGATTTACACCGTTCGTCTACTTATCGATACTGTCGTTTGATTTATTGGATTAACCTTTGCACTTATGACCTTCATTCATACATTAAACCACCAACGCGTCCATTCTCATCTTGTTGGCATTTTCAAACAACTGTCAAGGGGATGAGAAATGTTCAAATTGACCGAGTCCCATCACTGCTCTTTCAGATGAACCGATGCAAAAACACGTTCTGTTGTTGAGGGCTATAATTTTGATATGGAACACCGCGATGCCATTTTAGAGAGTCTACAGCCAAAGAGAGAATACTCAGTCACTAAGGCGATGTTGAGAGTAGATTGGTGACGTCATAGAAAACGTTATGGTTGCCAGAACTGCATCACTTGACAGAACCTTTTGAAGTATTTGAGACTGAACTACTCTGATGTCAAACTCATACATTAGAGAAGGTATCCATCATTTCTAAAATATTTTGTGGTAAGCGCCATTGGTAAGAAGGGAATTTTAGGAGCTGATATAAGCAAGGGAGAAGGGAAAGGTGAGATTAGGAAGAGGTTAGGAGCTGACAGAAAGGGTTGGGGTGGATGTTTGAGGTTAGCAAGTGGGTGGTTTGGGGGAGGGAGGCTTTGGTACATAAGTTCCTCAATCTTTCCTGCCTATGTCCCCCAATTTTTTCCAATGTGGCCACATCGTAATAATGTCGTATATTATCATTTTTGGGATTTCCGTTCTCAGGGATTACGACTACTTTTCTGGCACCTGGGTAGTCATTATTAGAAACATGGCAATGTAACCAATATTTAAAAATATCGATATTTTTGTTTCAATTGCCAACATTTTTGTATCGATATTTTTCCAATAGTATTGTCCTGATATCGATTTTTAAATCCGATAATCGGAAACCAATTTTTTATGGATTTGTTCGAGCTGGTCGGGCCTTCAACAGCAGTTCATCAGAGCGGTCATAAATATTTTATTATCATTAAACCAAGGTAAGATTGTCCCATGGTACCGTCAACAAGATCAATAGAAATTGTTGGGTCCACAATAATCATGTGTGTTGTGAATACTTAACAAAGAACAGTAGTGTTCCTTAATTTAGCAGGACCCACCTTCACAGTCCACAAACCAACACACCTGTGCTGTTGCTGTTAAGTAGAGTATTTTCGTTTGCTCTATCGTTTGTTTTGTATTTAATTTCGTTTCTCTGTGGGTATTTTTCTGATAGTAAACCGCTTCTTCTTCTAGTACAAGTATAGTTTGGTCATATACATAAAAATAAAAAAAAATTGCAAATTCTTTTACAGAGGTAGGTTATTTTTTGGACCAGGCACCTCAAAACTTGTTCCAATCGATTTAGCGTCCAAAATTTAGTGGAAAATGATACCCCACACGCCTAGGTACCAGAAATATCGAAAACACATTCGAAATGGGTGGATAGATACACATTTTGACCCATAACCTCATCCAAAGGTCGCCAACCGTTCAGAGGGTCCGGAAGTGGCTCAATTTATGTACTGTGTTCTACTAAGCAGAAATCAAAGGTGAAAAAAATGAAAAGAATGAAATGAACGTCAAATCAAGGTGTTTTAACGATAAACATGTATTTTCAACCTTAAAAAAATTTTGTACTGCTCCTTTTTGACATTGACGTTGTCACATCTCAGCTTTATCAATGCGTTATTCAATAATCAAGTGCATTGTATTTTGATTTTTTTTTTTTTTTAATTTTGTTTTATAATGTTACAGCTTTAGCACTAAGCCTAAACTCAAAATAAGCATCATTATTTACTTATCTTAATTAATTTAATCACGAAAATAAGCGTACCTTTGTAATGGTCATAGATTTTGAATGTATTTTTAGAACGTTGTTGTTGTATACTTTTGAGAACGTGTTTCTTCTCTTGTTACAACAGTAACAACATGTGGGGACGTTCCGATACTACCGATATTGGTAGGTATCGATACTCTTGTTTCGATACTACTGGCATCGTATTGGTATCGAATCATCCGATACTATACTAGTATTGAAAGAAAATCTGTAGTATCGATATCGAACCAGTCAGGTCGATAAAGACACTGATGAAAAGAACATTGAAGCTTTTAAAAAATTAAAAGTAAAGTAAGAGGAAAAAAAGAAGTGGGAATTTTCGCGCCATGAGTAGGGATTTTTTGGGGCCTCAGTGGGAAAAACCAGCCAAAGGCCAAAGTCGTCTGGTAACACTGATTGTTTGGTTATCTTATCTCATTATTTGTTAAATGTTATCAAGTTACTTTTGTATTTCTTCTTGGGCAGCATTGGTGACAAGAGGATTAGCATTAGTTCCATAAGTAGTAGAATAGAATAGAAAAAAACTTTGTTAGCTAGCAGCTTGTTTTACATTTTTTGTGTTAGTATTTCAATTTATAATTCTTTAAGTAACAATTTCTGTATTAATCCTTTTGTATGATTACAAACGTCTGATTTTGCTTGGAGTTTTGTGCTTCCGAATCCACCACAGTGTATACTCAATACTTTATACAATACAATGTGGGTACCTATATCGATACTTTCCTTTCGATGCTGTGTCGATATCAATACCGTTGTTTCGATACAGATTCGATACCAAATATCGTATCGATAGTGGTATTGGAACGTCCCTAACAACATGTAACATATATTTTTTACTTGTGGATTTACCCACTCATACTGCCTGGTTACTTTCAGGCTCAAAATGGCGAACTATAATAAAGTGGGCGGCCCTCAACTCTTAATTCCAGTCGCCTGTTATTACTTTTTTTCTCTCGATTTAATTTTGTGTTATCCATTGTTCATCGACCTATTCATTTTCTCTCAGGGCATAATGAAATCACAAGTGGTCCTCGATTCTCACAGAAGGTTAGTGGACTTTAATTACTAAGCCGGGGATTTGCATTTCCTTTGGCCTATGGGAAACTTGAGACGTTTTCTAGTTGGTAACAGTGAAATGGAAATGAATCCGCTGAACATGAACTACCATCCGCTTCTAAATAAAAAATCGTTGTGCGACGCGTGCGTAGGATGTTTATTTTTCATTAAAAAACTAGATAGATTTATATTTTGAAAAATATTAGGGAGAGGGGATAAGTTTCATGTTTATTTTGGTTGGTTATTCCATGAATTATCAACCTGTGTTTTCATGCAAAAAGTCAACCTATCTAGATCAAAAAAGTCAAATGTCCGTCTGCCGTCCGCGCCGTTTTTGGTTGTAGAAATTTTATAAAAATCTGAAATTTGGGTCAGGGACCCGCTTCCGGCTCTAATTGATCCGGGAAACATTTCAGCCCGATCGGACCAAATTTGGGTGAGGTAGGGGTCAAAATGTGTGTTTCGAAAAATGGATTTTCGAGATTTTTGGCTATCTAGGCGTGTGGGGTATCATTTTCCACTAAATTTTGGACCCTGAATCGATTGAATTTGATCCGGGACCCACCACAACCACTGTTCCTAGTCCTAGAAATAACCTACCCGTGTGGATGAATTTGCTGCGTTTTTTTGAGTGTTTCAAGGTGTCTAGATTAATGCTCGGACAAGCAGCATGGAGATTCATTTGAATCAATTCAGCGTCCAAAATTTAGTGGAAAACGATACCCCACATGCCTAGGTACCAGAAATCTCGAAAACACACATTCGAAATAGGTGAATCAGTACCCATTTTGACCCATGACCTCTTCCAGGGGGCTTTAATCGTTCCGGGACTTGTTTCATTGGGTTCGTTGATTCGTTCATCGTTGAAGAAAAATTAGACTCAAAATTATTTGATTCCTAGTGCGTAGTTAGACCGGTTTTTGAGCATTTCAGTTGAGGAAGTCCTTATGACAGGCACTGAGGTCTAGTAAGGGCTCAAAATCAACAGCAATCCCAAAGGGGCAGATGGACTCGGACAGGCAGACTAGTAGCTACATAGGCATTACATCGTGAAATGAGCTCCTCTAAGAAATCCTTCGAACGAAATTTTGTCTATGAAGCACCAGAGAAAGTGATCATCGACCATACGAGAGCTTGTCCTCGTAATAATCTACGTGCGTGTACACTCGGCCTCGTTTCGAAAATGGTGGAAGAAAAGGACGATTCCTCGTCCTCTGTTAAGTGGATGAAAAGCTCGAGGAGGTGAAAGCCCAAATGTCATTTTTGACCGTTTTAAAATTATACTCGTACTCGGAGGAACCGTGTTTAGTACGAGGACGTGAGACCGAGGGGGAAATAAGAACCAATAATAGGGTTGCTATCGTGTTGTTGAAAGGGAGAAGAAAGTAAGTGTACGAGACGATGTAAAAGAAGAGAAAACGCCTCAAAATATTTACTCATTTTAGTTGTAACTACACTGAACACCTCATTAAGGGATAGTTTTCTGGCAAGAGTTTTTCAAATTGGATACAACTAGACTGGGAATAGAAAAAGATGATACAAAATGATGTATTCCACCTCGTTTATTCATTTAATTTATTATCCTATGTTTCATTATGCATCAAATGTTCCATACGCGCGACAAGAAGGGGGGGCTTTTGGAGTATGGTACTCGTTGCTATTCCCTATCCTATCAACCCTATCAAGGAAGATTCAAGTTTGATGCAAAAAGGGTGAACGAGGTACTGATAATTTGGGATTAGGCTTGCATGCAATCCTCATCGCACTTCTCAATTAATTAATTACTCAACATCTTCATCAATTACCTGAACGCAACCTCACTAGTAAATCATACGCGGGACAAAGTGAATTCCCTCCAACCCATACTAATTTTCCTAGATATTTTCAATTTTATTTTATTTATTTTTTCTTTAATATTATGTGAAAGATTTGATGTTGAAATTGGGGGATTAATAACTGGTCGAGTTCCTGTGCGATAAAACTTTCAAGGCACTTGTTAACAATTTAAAAAGACTAATAACAAACGCGCATATTGGTTCAGAAAGTTATATAGAATTTTTCGGTTTCAATAAGCTCTGTTTAAGAGGTTACGACTTGATGGATATGAATGGACATGAATGTATGATGACATGAATGAATTTATGTATCAAAAAAGTTAAAAAACAAAAAAATGATCATTTACATTAGAGAACGAATTAGTCATTGTTAAGCCATTTACTAAGGGTAAGAATGACATTTTACGGATTCATGTATGCCGGGCTGAATTAATGTTAGAGGGTGGGGAGTTTGATGGAGGGGGAGTTGGATGAGTTGTATTTGTAAGAGTTTGGGGTGGTGAGCAAGAAGTGGTGGTAGGACAGAACAGTAGAACAAGCTTGTGGCAGGTGGGGGTGGAAGCCACAATAGTTCGGAGAAGGGTGTTTTTTTTTGTTGGTTATGAATGATAAACCTGGTTTTTCATGCAAAATGTCAATCTCTCTGATTTGGCCCAAAATGTTTTTCTGGGCGTTTCAAGGTACCTGATCAAAATAAGCAAATGTCCGTACGCCTACCTCTGCTTTTGGTGGTAAACATTTTTCAAAAAACTGAAATTTTGGCGAGGAACCCGTTTTTGGCTCTAGTGGTCCTCAAAACTTTTCAGCCCAATCGGGCCAAATTTGGGGAAAGTGTGGGGGGCAGGGGTCAAAATGCGTTTTCGAGATTTTGGGCGATCTAGGTGTGTGGGGTATTATTTTCCAATAAATTTTGGACGTTCAATCAAGCGAGTCTCCATGCTCCTGATTCGGGGAATAACCAACCCCTGTGAAAGAATTTGCAGCGTTTTTATCTTTTGATTAAGAAATTTGAGTGGTCTGCATAGAGTCATTATTCAATTGTCTGTTGATGATTTTTCCATCAAAGTGTTGTATACTTTCATGTCTTCAAGTATGTTCTAGTGAATTAAAGCAAATTAGAGTTTATTAGGCAAGACGGATGCTTCCTTTAATGTAGTTACATGACTAGTAAGTTATGAGTTAAAATAATTTCTTTAATGATTCAAGGGAGTATGGCTCGGAATCACAAACTCAAATTTTCAGAAAAAGGAAAAGAGGTTATTGCTGTAAACCTTATTCATGAAATGTAAGACTTAGATTCTTAGGTTGATCCTGAACCAATGTGGAACGGGTTTTATCACTGCGTTATGTTCATGTGCTTCAAAGAAACCGTCTTGCCAATCACCTTTTCGCAGGCCAATATAGCAGCCAATAACAGATCAAAATAATAGCCTCATAACGAATGCACCGCCACGTAAGAAGCTTCGAGCAATAGCCTCCAACCACGTTTTGAGTCGACATCCCCGAAGAAAAACCCCGGATCACGATATTGGAGCAAGGGCGAACAAAGACCAACGTTTTCGAATAAAGGTCGAAAAGATTTTACATCATTATCGAACCGTCGAGGGAGCGGGGTAAACGAAGGGAAAGATTTCAGCTGCGACCAGGAAAAGTGGTTCTGTATGGTAGTCAGCTGCCCGGAGTTTCGATTTGGACGGCATAGGCAACCGGGGGCCCCCCTGGAAGCCTAATGGCCGTCACGAAGTGATGTGGTCACGTGCCCCCCCCCCCCTCATTCACTATCCACGATCCATCTCTCCTTTGGAACTTTTCTATCCTTCTCAGCTTCTTTTTCGAGTCCCAACTCACCTTCCTCGAGAGGCAGATGAAGGCATAATCACAATCCGTGGAGAAACTGTGTAACATTCGTGATGCAACCGGCGGGTAACAAAGCTGCTAACGGTTCATCTAACTTGTGGAAATCTATCCTTCAAATTTGACCCGTCTCATTAGATCCAGCGTCCAAAATTCAGTCGAAAATGATACCGCACTTGCCCTAAATCGCCAAAAAGCTCAAGAAATACGCATTTTGACCTCTACCCCCAAATTTTGTCGGATTGGGCGGAAAAGTTTCGAGGACCAACTGAGCCGAAAACGGGTCCCTGACCAAGATTTCAGAATTTTAGAAAAATTGTCTACTACCAAAACCGGCGTGGACGCCGGACAGCAGATGGACATATTCTTTTTGGTTAGTTATTCCTTGAATAATCCTTTGGTAGCAGAACATTTTCTAAAAATCTGAATCATCTTCCACCGGAAGAGGTTATGGGTCAAAATGGGTATCTATCTACCTACTTCAAAAAAGGTGCAAATTCTTTCACATGGGTTGGGTATTCCTCGGACCAGGCGCATGGGGGCTCATATCTTCAACATGGGGAAAATGGGGAAACAGTGGGTGTGGCAAGCCCCAATCCTATTCCAATCGATTCAGGGCCCCCAATTTAGTGGAAAATGATACCCCACACGCCTAGGTACCAAAGTTCTCGAAAACACACTTTCAAAATGGGTAGATAGGTACCAATTTTGATCCATAACCTCTTCCAGTGGGCACCAATCGTTCGGGGACCCGTCACATTGGATTCAGCGTCCAAAATTTAGCGGAAAATGATACCCCACTCGCCTAGATCACCCAAAATCTCGAAAATCCATTTTTCCAAAAACACATTTTGACCCCTACCCCGCCCAATTTCGGTCCGGTCGGGCTGAAAAGTTTCGAGGACCGTCATGGGCTGGGATCAGACCCCTGACTCAATTTCAGATTTTTTGAGGATGTTCCACTTCCACAAAAAACGGCGCGGACGGCGTACGGTGGACGGACATTTTGGTTTTTTGATCTTGCCACCTTAAAACGCCCAGAAAAAATTTTTGAGCCGAATCGGAGAGGTTGACCTTTTGCAAAACATACTATAGGTTGATTATTCAAGGAATAACCAACCAAAAACTGAAGATATCAGCTGCTTCTTGTCACCTAGGGTATCCAGTAGGCTGCATATGTTGGTCTTAGGTTGCATCAAGTGTAAGGACAAGTAGAAACTTCGGTAGGCCGCTAGAGCAGGACAATCAAAGATTAAGTGTATCAGGGTTTCATTCTCCAGGCGGTTACAGATCTGGCAGTGTTGTGATGCGTCGAGCTTGTAGATGTGCCCACGGATGCGGAGTGTCAGCTTTTTGTAGGCCAGCCTCAACTGGCAAAGGACTCTTTCAATGTGGATGTTGGCGTGTGATCCCATGTAGGCTTGCCTGGCCGTAAAATCGACCACCTGTCGGAAGTACTCGTTGTACCTTGCGTCGTAGACAAGCCAAATGTCGCGGGACTATTTATTATATACCATTTATTTCGCAAAAATTGAAAGCGTAGAACGGTTCAGCGTGCGAGATTCAGCGGCAAATCATCACTCCTGGATCCCAATAAATCTTGAACATATTTCGCTACGTATCAATTTTAGGGCAGTGGGCAGGGCGATTGTCTGATTGTCATTTGTAATTGATGAATGGGCTCTGATCGAATTTTTCAGGTCGAGAAATTCTGAGGAGCGTTGCACAGGCTGCATCGTACACGACATGGAAAAAAAGGTTTCTTCCGTGGTACACGAAAGACAAAAATAAACGGAGGAAAAAAGAAACGGTGGATGATGGGGGAAGAGGTTATGATGAGCTTGGAAGAAGAAGGTTCAAGGGCGAAGGGCGCGTAATAAGAAATCTTCTCCCTCGTTGTACCCATCAACCAAACCGCCTACCTGAGGAGAAAAGAGCCTGTTTCGTCAGCCAACCCAGAACAATGGGTGTGCTCGATGTATGGTCTACTAAAGCAGAGCTACTGGACAACGTCCTACCTGAGTTGGGAATATTCTCTGCTTCCAAACATAGCGAATTGCAGCCGATTGAACGTACCTGAAACAAAATAAAATGGTTGAAATAATGGTAAAATAAGATACCATGTAGCAGCGTTGAGGGACCACTCACCAACGCTCAATTCAGAAAAAAACCAAAATTAAGGATTTTTAATGACTAGCAGACGAAAGCACAAAAGGTTTTTTTGAACAAACCCTGCATAGCTGTTTTACCCCTTGTCCTCGACCCGTATTAAGGCACCTTTGAACGAAATTCAATGCTAATAAGTAAAGCTAGGATGCCGAGATTCGGCGAGGATTCATAGATTTAGGTACTGATTCAAGAGTCATTTAATTCAACCTGTTCAGCTGATGATCATCTTTTCTCATATATACATATTGCGCATATTATATTGCTCTCGTAACAGTGGAGACTGGCTTAGAACAACCCACATTGCATGCATCATTTTATCCATTTTGTATATGTTTTCAAGATTTTTGGTACCTAGGCGTGTGGGGTATCATTTTCCACTAAATCTGAGACGCTGAATCCAATGAAGTGGGTCCCAGAACGATTGGCACTCACTGGAAGAGGTTATGGGTGAAAATGGTATCTATTACCCATTTTGAATATGTGTTTTCGAGATTTCTGATACCTGGGCGTGTGGGGTATCATTTTCCACTAAATTTTGGATCCTGAATCGATTGGAATGGGTCTGGGACCCGCCGCACCCACTGTTTCCCCCATTCGAGGAATAACCAACCCGTGTGTAAGAATTTGCAGCGTTTTTCTTTACCGTTATCGCAGACTACAATTAGATGTAAAAAATCGTGAACTTCGAGCTGTTCAACTGAGAATAATCTATTCTCGTACATACACCCATTATGCATAATATATTGCTCTTGTAAAAGTGGAGACTGGATAGGAACAATCCACATTGAACTTCCAATCATTTTAAGCCATTTTAACTTTTCATTAGAATCAATGCCTTCTCATAATAAACAGGGGTTGGTTATTCCTCGGACCAGGAGCATGGGGATATACTCCAATCGATTCAGCGTCCAAAATGTAGAGGAAAATGATACCCTACATGTCTAGAAACAAGAAATATCGAAAACACACATTCGAAATGAGTAGATAGATACCCATTTTGACCCATGACCTCTTACGGTGGGTTCCAATCGTCCCGAGACCTATTCCATTGGATTCAGCTTCCAAAATTTAATGAAAAACCATACCCCACACGCCTAGATCGCCAAAAATCTTAAAAATTCAATTTTCTAAAAACAAATTTTCCTACTACCAAAATCGGCGTACGACGAACATTTGCGAATTTTGATCTAGACACCTTGAAACGTCCGGAAAAAATATGAGAGATTGACTTTTTGCACTTTCCTTGAATAACCAACCAAAAGTATTAACTCAACAGTTTCAGACTGGTGTTCCATCTCACCACGAATAGCAGGTAGACTAGACCCGCTTAGTTCATCCCCTCTCTCCCACCTATGTAGTACAGTCGCAGTAGGGTTTTCCCTTCAGTTACATTTTGGTCGCCCTACCGTCAGGCACGGGGTGCTCCTAGTTCTCAAATGTACTCATTCTAATTGTCAAGCAGTTACAATTTGGTCGTCCTACCGTCAGGCACGGGGTGCACCTAGTTCTAAAATATAATCAGTCAAATAGTCAGTCAGTTCTTTTCAAGTGTTCATTCAATTTTTCATTCATATCATCATTCATTACATACATTAGTTTTGGTCCTTCGGGCCGGATTACATCACGGTGATGTCGGTAAACTTGTCCCATGGTATCGGTGGCGAGTAAGGGCGCCTCACTGGAGCGTCGTCAATGTCCGCATTCGACCTGGGTTTCTGAGGTATGGGGTCCGGAGGAGAACCGTTCTCCAGCGACTGGGTAGTAGGTCCATCACGACAGGAACCTCGGTCTGAAGGGGTTCGGTGGCCAGACTCATCCCGATAACCTCTACTTTCTCGGCTATTGCGCCCGCTCTGTCCAACGCTCTCTGATGGCTCATCGTCCAAGTTGCTGCTGCTCGGGTTACTCTGACCACTTGCACTGTTTGTCGGACGGTCCGCTGATCCCTCCAGTGCCAAGCTGGACTTCTCATGGCGTTCATTTATTTATTTATTTATTTATTTATTTAAAGAGGAACGGGACAAGCCCAATTACAAAATGAATGCAGGTAGTAGTAAATGTACAGCGACAGAGAAAATGACATCAATGAAAAGGGGAAGAAAGCAGAATCTAAGCTGAAGGCCAAAAGTAACCTAGCACTGCACTGATCACACGAATTGGTTAGGTAACGAAGATGATGGTCGGTTCAGAGTTCGAAAGAGAGTGGACCTAATACGTGGAAGTGGCGAAGAAATTACGTCGATAAAGGGGGGCGACGTGGAGAGGAGGTTCACCTGTCGGGGAAGACGACACATTGGGCGGTTGTACAAGTAGTTTGTAGCTGAGAAAGGGATGGCAAAGGGCACAACAGAACGAGAAGCGGCGCGGGGTACGTGGAAGCCAATACAGGCGAGAAGATCCGGAGCGTCATGGCGACCAGATAGCAAGCCGTGGAAGAACGAGACGTCAGAGCACAGCCGTCGATCACGCGGAAACAGCAAGTCGAAACGGCGTGCAAGCTCATCGTAGGCCAGGTTCTCACGGGGAATTGAGAGCTTGTGTGACCCGCCGTTTCACCTAACGGGCTAGGGATCCAGAAATAGACCTAGGCGAATAAATTAGTGGGAGACTAAAGACTTTCACTTACCGTTCGGAATGTCGGAGACGGTCGGTCATAGACTCCAAGTACACCTGAATTTACCAAGCTCTGAGGAATGGGGTTTCGTGAGTGAAAGGACAAGAGTTCAATATTGGCTTATAATAACGCAGTTGTCAGAAATATGAAATATGGAATGTCTCGGCCGAGAAGGATAATGATTATTACTTAATCTAATTAATGAGTAGGTAGAAGTGAAGGGCTGAGGGCCAATGAATTTACGAGGTAGCTGAAGGCTCAGGAGTGTTTGATTTGAATAACGGTAAAAGTTGAAGTGATTTGTTAGCGTCCTCCCCTAATTCCTTTCTCTTTTCCTAACGCACGACAGACGACATGCTAAATACTACGGTCACAATCTACAACTCCATGATCAGCTTTCTGGTGACTACACGTCAGGGGCTTGGGCCAGATTTAAAGATTTGACTTTCGCGTTGCGAGGGTACGAGACAGAGTTATTTCGCCACTTACGTGTATCAACTCCTTCGGATGGAGACAACAGGGTTTTCGCCACTTACGTGCATCAACTCCTTCGGATGGAGACAACAGGGTTTTCGCCACTTACGTGTATCAACTCCTTCGGATGGAGACAACAGGGTTTTCGCCACTTACGTGTATCAACTCCTTCGGATGGAGACAACAGGGTTTTGTTCTCTTCGCTGCTCGGCTACGGTCAGGGGAACGCCGTCCAGGCCGGAGGAGGCGAGGCTCTTTCCGACGGAGGTCCGACGACTGGCGGTGCGTGGAGAACCCAGACTATTGGCCGTCGGTCGGGCGCGAACGGATCAACACTCGGGTCCGACGGGGGATTTTCAGTTCGTAATAGGGGTCCACTGTTACGGGATAGGAATTGGCTGATCTCCCAATTCCCGAGTTCTCACCCTGAAGGAACCACGATACACTCGTTCCTTCAGGTCACTTTCACAACACCGGGTCACAAGGGGTTGACTTGCTACGCGTCGGGTGTTCCGCTTCGATGTTCCGGTTCACTTCGCGTCGATGTCCCGGTTCACTTCGCGTCGATGTCCCGGTTCACTTCGCTTCGATGTCCCGGTTCACTTCACTTCGTTCCGCCCCGAAACAGGTTGTTCCGCCCCGGAACAGGTTGTTCCGCCCCGAAACAGGTTGTTCCGCCCCGGAACAGGTTGTTCCGCCCCGAAACAGGTTGTTCCGCCCCGGAACAGGTTGTTCCGCCCCGAAACAGGTTGTTCCGCCCCGCCCCTGCCTCGCCTCGTCGGCGAGCAGGGGGGGCCAACCTCGTTTCGGAGATCCCAACTTTCCTTCCCTTGAGTTCGGACACGACTGCTTGATGTTCGTTCTCTCAGTCCGCTCGTCACGTCGCCTTCCCCTTCTACTCCTCCCTGGGTGTCTTGCGCCGCCCATCGCCTAACCAATCCAATGAGGACACGCCTTCCGCCCAGCTGGTGTTGGGCGCTTGGAGGGGAGAGGGGTTGTTCCGTCCCCCGCCGCCGAAGTTTCTTGACGGGGCGCTTGGAATCTGCCGCCCCGTTACACTCCTCCGATCTTTGGAGGCCGAGGTCTACCTCGGCAATTTTCCTTCCGGTGGGGGTGACTGGTGCGATGGGCATTGCGTCAGGTCGTTTTCCGGCTGTCGAGAGCATGATGGCGCTGATGTTCCCAGGTGGTGCGATGGGCGAGATGTTCCTTCCGCTGGTCTTATCTTCTACTTCCCTACTATGCTGTGAAACATACAAACCGGCCCTTTCTTTAGTCTACTCTCACACTCCAACTCACACATTTCACACCCTAGATTTTGCTGCCATTAAGAAGGAAAAGGAAAACAAAAAAAAAAAAAAAAAAAAAAAGGGGGGGGGGGGGACCCAGGGAGTCCTGTCACGACTCATGAGGCACGGTCATTAGTAAAACAAGGTAAGTACTTGTGTGGTGCATTTTATTTCCAGATTGGGGTTCATCATTGCTTCGCCCTCGTCTGATGGGCTGCTGTTTTGGTGCATGGTCGCGAATTCACTTGTTGAATAAAAAAAAATAATAAATAAAGAAAAAATTATAGAACCGATAGATCACTTTCTTGCGCACCAAGGACCGATAATTTCCCCACGAATCGAGAAAGGACTTCCCAGTTGGTAAGAGCTATGACGGGTCTGGAATCGGGATGTCAATTGGAGCTGAAGGCTCGTCGGAACAGTCCCGGAACAGAGGGCCTCGGGACAAGTGTCGGAACAGTCCCGGAACAGAGGGCCTCGGGACAAGTGTCGGAACAGTCCCGGAACAGAGGGCCTCGGGACAAGTCTCGGAACAGTCCCGGAACAGACCCGGAACAGACCCGGAACAGGGGGCCTCGGGACAAGTGTCGGAACAGTCCCGGAACAGAGGGCCTCGGGACAAGTGTCGGAACAGTCCCGGAACAGGGGGCCTCGGGACAAGTGTCGGAACAGTCCCGGAACAGAGGCCTCGGAACAAGCCTCGGAACAGTCCCGGAACAGACCCGGGACAGTCTCGGAACAGAGGGCTACAGCGAGAGTGATGCTACTAGATAAATGAGCCAGTGTTTAAATTTCGATTTATGGAAAGAAAGAAAAATGATACGGATTTGAAGTTAATTGACTCCTCACTCGCTTCCTCACACTCGGGCCGATTTGTTTGTTTCTTACAATTTTAAATTTCGGAATCTACAACTAGCACAATTTAAATTTCAAGATTATAAAACGCGACCCAATTCCTTCAGAGCTTTT
Source organism: Cyrtorhinus lividipennis (assembly GCA_019603395.1). Lineage (NCBI taxonomy): Eukaryota > Metazoa > Arthropoda > Insecta > Hemiptera > Miridae > Cyrtorhinus > Cyrtorhinus lividipennis. The sequence goes on from CM034008.1 coordinate 6,236,724, forward strand.
TCTCACCAATATTCGCCTGGTCAAGATCACTTGTTGTGGATACGACAGAAATCGAGATTTCTGAAATATCCCACCGCTTGCCACCAAAAGATGTGACCCGCCGTTTCACCTAATGGGCTAGGGATCCAGAAATAGACCTAGGCGAATAAATTAGTGGGAGACTAAAGACTTTCACTTACCGTTCGGAATGTCGGAGACGGTCGGTCATAGACTCCAAGTACACCTGAATTTACCAAGCTCTGAGGAATGGGGTTTCGTGAGTGAAAGGACAAGAGTTCAATATTGGCTTATAATAACGCAGTTGTCAGAAATATGAAATATGGAATGTCTCGGCCGAGAAGGATAATGATTATTACTTAATCTAATTAATGAGTAGGTAGAAGTGAAGGGCTGAGGGCCAATGAATTTACGAGGTAGCTGAAGGCTCAGGAGTGTTTGATTTGAATAACGGTAAAAGTTGAAGTGATTTGTTAGCGTCCTCCCCTAATTCCTTTCTCTTTTCCTAACGCACGACAGACGACATGCTAAATACTACGGTCACAATCTACAACTCCATGATCAGCTTTCTGGTGACTACACGTCAGGGGCTTGGGCCAGATTTAAAGATTTGACTTTCGCGTTGCGAGGGTACGAGACAGAGTTATTTCGCCACTTACGTGTATCAACTCCTTCGGATGGAGACAACAGGGTTTTCGCCACTTACGTGTATCAACTCCTTCGGATGGAGACAACAGGGTTTTCGCCACTTACGTGTATCAACTCCTTCGGATGGAGACAACAGGGTTTTCGCCACTTACGTGCATCAACTCCTTCGGATGGAGACAACAGGGTTATGTTCTCTTCGCTGCTCGGCTACGGTCAGGGGAACGCCGTCCAGGCCGGAGGAGGCGAGGCTCTTTCCGACGGAGGTCCGACGACTGGCGGTGCGTGGAGAACCCAGACTATTGGCCGTCGGTCGGGCGCGAACGGATCAACACTCGGGTCCGACGGGGGATTTTCAGTTCGTAATAGGGGTCCACTGTTACGGGATAGGAATTGGCTGATCTCCCAATTCCCGAGTTCTCACCCTGAAGGAACCACGATACACTCGTTCCTTCAGGTCACTTTCACAACACCGGGTCACAAGGGGTTGACTTGCTACGCGTCGGGTGTTCCGCTTCGATGTTCCGGTTCACTTCGCGTCGATGTCCCGGTTCACTTCGCGTCGATGTCCCGGTTCACTTCGCTTCGATGTCCCGGTTCACTTCACTTCGTTCCGCCCCGAAACAGGTTGTTCCGCCCCGGAACAGGTTGTTCCGCCCCGAAACAGGTTGTTCCGCCCCGGAACAGGTTGTTCCGCCCCGAAACAGGTTGTTCCGCCCCGGAACAGGTTGTTCCGCCCCGAAACAGGTTGTTCCGCCCCGCCCCTGCCTCGCCTCGTCGGCGAGCAGGGGGGGCCAACCTCGTTTCGGAGATCCCAACTTTCCTTCCCTTGAGTTCGGACACGACTGCTTGATGTTCGTTCTCTCAGTCCGCTCGTCACGTCGCCTTCCCCTTCTACTCCTCCCTGGGTGTCTTGCGCCGCCCATCGCCTAACCAATCCAATGAGGACACGCCTTCCGCCCAGCTGGTGTTGGGCGCTTGGAGGGGAGAGGGGTTGTTCCGTCCCCCGCCGCCGAAGTTTCTTGACGGGGCGCTTGGAATCTGCCGCCCCGTTACACTTGTAGGCGAGATAGCGGAGGAAAGCTCTAAAAACTCGGTCGATCTGTACGGCGTGGCAATCGTAGTGAGGGCTCCAGATCACAGACGCATACTCCAGGATTGGTTGCACGAGAGTTTTGTAGAGCGTCACGAGGGCCGATGCTTGAGTGAACTCTCTGGTGTTCCTCCTCACAAAACCCAGAGCCCGCATCCCACGGGACGCTACCTGAGCGATGTGAGTAGAGAAGGAGAGCTGCGAGTCCAAGAGTACACCCAAGTCCACAATGCTGTCCCCGCGTGAGAGCGGAACACCGTCGATCAGATAGAGGTGGTTGACTGGAGAGTGTGAGCGGTGGAACGAGGTGACCGCACATTTGGACGGGTTCAGCAACAGACCATTTTGTTCACACCAGAGAGAGAGGGCGTCGAGGTTCCGCTGGAGGAGCAGGCAGTCTGAGGGGTCGCGTATGGAGATGAAGAGCTTTAGGTCGTCGGCATAGATCAGGAACTTAATATGTTGGAGAGAGGAGATGACACCGTTGATCACTAGGTTGAAGAGAAGAGGTCCGAGGTGAGAGCCTTGGGGAACACCGGAAGTGGCAGAAAACGGGCTGGAAACAACCCCGTTTACGCGCACTGAGAGCTGTCTGGTGGCAAGGTAGCTGGCAATCCATGCGTGAAAAGGTCCAAAGACCCCAAGGGATGAGAGAACATCCAGTACTGTGCTATGGGGTAGTCTGTCAAACGCCTTGGAAAAGTCCGTGGTCACAAGGTCAACCTGATGACCCTCCCCAATAGCGCGGAGCGTGTACTCCTGAAATGTTGCCAGGTTGGTCACAGTTGAGCGTCCCCTGACAAAGCCATGCTGCTCGGGAGCAAGGAAAGGGTCGAAGATAGGCGAAATCTGAGCCACGACCAGCTTCTCAAATACTTTGGGTATTGTCGAAAGGGAGCAGATTGGACGGTAATTCCCAACATCACTTTTAATGCCCTTTTTAAATATCGGAGTGATATAAGCTAACTTCCATTGACCAGGAAAGTAGCCAGATGATAGAGATGCATTGAAGAGGGAAGTCAGGGGCAGGGCAATGCTTTCTGCACAGGCACGAAGAAGAATAGGAGGGACACCGTCTGGGCCCATACCCTTAGAGGCATCAAGACCGCGCAACGCCCCCATGACAACAGACTCCGTCAGGACGACGGAGCCCAGTGAGACAGCATCAATGGGTTTGCGAGAGGAGGTGGGACCTTGGCCGGGGTCGAAGACCGATGCAAAATGGGTTGCGAAGAGATTAGCTATTTCCTGCGGGTTTTCTGCTAAAGTGGAGCCCAAGTGCATATTTAGTGGTAGAGAGGACCCTCCATCACGATAATTTATATAATTCCAAAAGGTCTTGGGGTTGCCACGGAGGGACTCTTGGACTGACTGGAGGTATGCTGAGTGGCATTCCCGCGACAACAGTTTGCATCTGGCTCGAAGTTGGGAGAAAGTTGAGTAGTCATGGTTAGAATGCGTTGTCTTGTACCGGTGATGGGCAAAATTCTTGTTACGGATAAGCTGGATCAACTCGCGGGAGAACCACTTTGGATTCATGACTTCCAGCAGATGTGCACAACCAAGTAAACCATACCCCATTTTTATCCTTTTGTATCAAAGATACCTTCAACAAATCGCCTTCAAATATACCATCTGGATGATCTACTTTAATAGAAAACGAAAGTGGTTTCTCTGTATTGGCTACTTTAGGTAACAACATCAACTCTGAAATGGGGAACCAAGAGGAGTTACCCCAGTCAATAAACCGGACCAGAGCTATTTTTCGGTCAACGTCCGTAATTACCACCCGACACCAACAGTCCATGAATTTTGCCGCGCACCAAAATGATTTGCGGGCCTCATGAATCGGCCGGTGATAGGAATTTTCAATAGCGTAGTGAATTTTTCGGCGGCGCTCCAAGTTATCCTCATTGATAACGTGAATTACCCCTGTTGGTTCAATGTATGAACCTTCACGGTAATGCACTTGTCACGAGTTTCTTTGCTGATTGAGTTTGATCCGCCTGCGCCACATTCAGACTTGGAGGAGCCGATCATCCCGATAACCTCTACTTTCTCGGCTATTGCGCCCGCTCTGTCCAACGCTCTCTGATGGCTCATCGTCCAAGTTGCTGCTGCTCGGGTTACTCTGACCACTTGCACTGTTTGTCGGACGGTCCGCTGATCCCTCCAGTGCCAAGCTGGACTTCTCATGGCGTTCATGACTTCCAGCAGATGTGCACAACCAAGTAAACCATACCCCATTTTTATCCTTTTGTATCAAAGATACCTTCAACAAATCGCCTTCAAATATACCATCTGGATGATCTACTTTAATAGAAAACGAAAGTGGTTTCTCTGTATTGGCTACTTTAGGTAACAACATCAACTCTGAAATGGGGAACCAAGAGGAGTTACCCCAGTCAATAAACCGGACCAGAGCTATTTTTCGGTCAACGTCCGTAATTACCACCCGACACCAACAGTCCATGAATTTTGCCGCGCACCAAAATGATTGGCGGGCCTCATGAATCGGCCGGTGATAGGAATTTTCAATAGCGTAGTGAATTTTTCGGCGGCGCTCCAAGTTATCCTCATTGATAACGTGTATAAGCGTGGGTTTTTCAATAAGGCTGTTACGATGAGTTCTGAAAAACGTTTATTCTCAAATTAGGAACATCATGCATAGAACAATAATTCGTAGGCACATTATGGTTTGACGAAAGGAATTACGAACCTGAAAAACGAATCGAAACAACTACCTAAGCCTTTTCGTACGACATGTTCCCACGAGCAGTCTTGTTCGCACTGAAGGTGCACGGAGATGAAATCTACAATCAACCAGAAGTCCGGCGAGAGGAGGGGCGTTATCTTGTCAGCAAGATTAGCGGTGCGAGGGTCCATGCGACGTAGTCTCAATGAAACTTGTTTTATATCCCCCCTCCTTCCAGGAGTGGGACCAATTTCGATACATGATACATGTTAGACTCCTTTTTCTTATGGTCAGTGGCAAGCTCAAAAATTGAGTTGGATATTTTTTTAATAATCTTCAAAGGTCCGATTCGAATTTCTTGTAGTTTGTTTTTGTTTAACTTTGACGAATGTTCGACATATACGTACTCTCCTTCCTTAAAATCGTGGTGTTTTCGCTTTCTGTCAATCAATTGTTTATTATAATTGTGATTCTTAATAGTGTTCTCGAAAGCTGTTTCACGATCCCGTTGAAGGTCCCGTTTTGGTTCAAGAGATGTTGGGATTATAGAATTTATTTTCCCAAATAATAAGTATTCGGGGCTGAAGGTGGTGACTGAGTGATCCGTTGAGTTGTATTCTTGTACACATTCGTCTGCCACCCGTGACCATGCTCTTGTATGGGTTTCATTTATTTTGCAGCGAATCCTGTTTACCAATGTTTGGTTCAGTCTCTCATTTAGACCGTTTGATTCTGGGTTATGAACTGCGGTGAAAATGAGGTTGATTCATTCCCTTTTTAAGTAGTTCTTAAATTCTACGGAGTTAATACCCGAGTACTGGTCTGTAAGAAGAGTGTTAATTTGGTGTTTGTCATGGACTTTCTTTACCAATTTCACGAATGCATCTGCCGTTTGGTGTCTCGATGCTGAAACAAACGCGTATCGTGTAAAATGGTCTACAAGTAGATGAAGATATCGTTTTGACGATCGGTTTCCGGCAAACCCCCCTATCGTGTCAAGGGTCACTATCTCAAATGGAGCACGAGCTGGGCCGAGTTGGGACAGGTATCCATACGTATTAGCTTTTCTGGTTTTATTCTTTATACAAATTTCACAATTTTGGCAGTACTTCGTCACCTTTGCATCTAAGTTTTTCGTATAGTAGAATTGTCGAATTTTGTTTATTACATGACCTGATCCGATGTGTCCGTATTGTTTATGGATTTTCTCTATCATTATATCAGCTAGTTGGTTTGAAATTATAATCCTTTTATTTTTGTCATTTATTCTGTAAATTATATCACCTTCTCTTCTTGTCTTTTTTATTTTTCTAATTTCTATTGAATTGTTATCCTGATCTGTAGTAATATCAGATAGGCTTAAGAAATTCACCGTTTTTATTAGGTCCTGTTGATATTCACCTTCTTCGAGAACTGGATTCCTTGATAAAGCATCAGCTTCTGTGTTATTTCTTCCTGGACGATATGAGACCCGGAAGTCAAATTGTGACAAGAACAGCAGCATGTCCCCCAGCTCTTCGTCTGATCTCGACTTGATTTTTAGGTTCTCCAGGGGTTTATGGTCCGTTATTATTTGAAACTTAGTGCCGATTAACCAGTGCTGCCAGAATTTGACGGCCTCTTTCATCGCAAGACATTCTAAGAATATGGCTTTCTTCTTTTTGTGGTAGTCTTTTAGTTTTCTCGAGAAGTAAGCTACTGGCTTTATCTCTCCATCTTGTTGAAGTTGTTTAAGTACGGCTCCAACTCCATCGCCACTTGCATCAGTTTCTATGATTATTTTCAATTCTGGATCGAATATAGCCAGAACTGGCTGTGAGCATAGATAGCTCTTTACTTCTTGAAAGCTTTTTTGGCAATGTTCGGTCCATGTGAATTCAATGTTTTTCCTCAAAAGGTTGTGGAGTGGTTCTAACAAGGTTGAACTATTTGGCAAGTACTTATGATAGAAATTAACTTTTCCCAGGAACTGGCGTACGTTTTTCCTTGTTTTTGGAACTGGGAAGTCGTTAATAGCTATTAAGTTATCACCCCACAGGGGACGGACAGTATTTTCAGAAAGAACATGTCCAAGGTATTTTACTTCTTTCTTTGCAAAAGTGCACTTTGTGATTTTCAAGCGGAAACCTTCATTGGAAATTGTTTCTAATAATTTATATAAGTGATGAATATGTTTTTCGAATGTTCGGGAAAAAATCAAAATGTCGTCCATATAGCATATAGAAAAACTTTTTAAGTTGTTCCGTTGCAAAATATTATTTAAAATGCGTTGGAATATCGCAGGAGATGTCTTTAGTCCGAAAGGGAGGCATTTCCATTGCCAGTGTCCTTCCTGAGTGACGAAAGCTGTTTTATAGCGATCCTTGATTCGTATAGGGATGGACCAAAAGGCGGAATTTATGTCGAGGGCTGTGAACCAACGACATCCTCGTGTTTTAGCAATTAGTTCCTCGATCAGAGGGAATGGTTGCGTTTCAGGAACCACAAGACGATTCAATTCTCTGAAATCTATGCATAACCTACTTTTCTTGTTCTCTTCTCTTTTGTATGCTAGTGTGACAGGTGAAGCGAAGGGTGATGTGGATTCCTCAATCAAATCTGCTTTTATTAACTGGGATATTTGATTTTCAATTTCGTGCTGGTCTGGAATGCTACATCGGTACGGTTTTTTTGAAACAAACTTGTGTTCAAATAGCTTTATATGGGCTTCATGGTCTCTTACTCGCCCCACATCAAACTTGTCCTTGGCGAATATACCTTTGAATTGGTGTATCACCTTGGCAATTTCTCTCCTTTGGTTAGTTTCGAGGTGGTCCATTTTTGCCTCAAAGGTTTTTACATCTATACCTTCATTATAGTTTACAAGGATGTCTTGTGTATCATTTGTGTTTTTCTCGTGGTTGGTCATTTTTGTTTCCTCATTTTCCTCATTCGGAGGTGTCTCGTACAAATTTAACTTGCAATCCAGGTTCTGATAGAACTTGACTATCAGGTCCAAGCCCAATAACACATCGTATTTGAAGTTCTCATCATTTACAACAAACATTTTAACTTCTTCCTCTACATCCATGATTTTCAATTTTATTTTTACACACCCAACAAAACCGTGCCTGCCACCAATTGTTCGAAAGGTCATTTTGTTATCTTGGACGGGTAATTCCAAGTTTTGTACACATCTGTGTGTAATACAACTTACATTTGCTCCTGGATCATATATTCCAGTACATCTCTTTTTGTTTATGATGACCCCAACAGTAATCAGTGGCAGCAACTTTAGTTTTTTTGGTCTGATATGGATTCATTCAAAGTTTCTTGGATCTCTATGTTATTTATAGTTTTTATACCTTGTTCCTTGTTATTAGCCGTCAAGCGATTTCTGCACACTGCTTCTGGGTGAAATCTACCGGGAAAACCCCGCTTATTGCAGATGCTGCAAGGCTTTTTCGTATCGGTAACAGCGTTAGGCGAGAATACTTTTTTCGTTTTTTGTTCATTACTTTTTGAATTGTTATAATGTGGTAGGGTTGAAGGCTCTATTTTCCTTAGTTCCGCTAGTAGGCCTTCAATTGAACTCGTTATTGAGCGATCGAGTTTATCTTGAATATAAATTGGCAACCCCAGAACAATGAGGTTGATCTGAACCGTTTTATCAATCGCATGCTCTTGTTGTAACAATAAGCATTGTTTTTTTAGTGCATAATCTACATATGAACCACCAATGTACCTGAAGCTATATGCCTCGCGGATTTTCTTCCACCCTTGTTCCTTAAATGCTTCCCTCATTTTGATATCCCATTCTGTAAAGTTTTTAGTCAATCCGAATTCAGTGAACACAGAAGAATACCAATTTTTAGCGGTTCCCTCCATAAATAGACGTAAAATTAGAATTTTATCATCTGAATCCGTGACTTGACATCGGTCGCATTCATGGAGAAAAATTTTTAGCCACCTCCCGACCTCAAAGTTTTTCCCATCAAAATCCTCTAACACAAACTCCGATTTTACATTTGCAAGATTCAACCGTTTCGGGGGTATTCCTTGTGGGGGGCCGTCTGCTTTTTGTGATAATTTCTGCAAAATCTCCAATAGCATTGCATTTTGTGCATCGGGTGTGGCTGTGCCGGGTTGGTTTGGGGGACGAGGGGATAGCTCTGATCTCCAAGTTTTTAAACATTGCTCCTGTAGGAAGTATTCCTGAAAAACGATGTTTCCTTCACCGTCGAAATATATGGGGACAAGTTATTCCGGAAGAGTAACCGAAAGGATACGATATGAGCCCCGTCTGTTCAGTGTCTTAAGGACACTTTTTATCGTTGGAACTTGTACCAGGCCCTTGTGGCATGAATGCAGCTGTTGGTATTCAAGGGGAAACTCGTACACGATGTCGTCATCTTTCGGTTGAATCCATTTGAGGAAATGTAATGAAGTTTTGCTATCATTAGGACTTGGTTCGACAGAAATACATATTTTTACCTTCATATTGGCGACTTGTTTCGATTTATAAGCGTGGGATTTTCAATAAGGCTGTTACGATGAGTTCTGAAAAACGTTTATTCTCAAATTAGGAACATCATGCATAGAACAATAATTCGTAGGCACATTATGGTTTGACGAAAGGGAATTACGCACCTGAAAAACGAATCGAAACAACTAAGCCTTTTCGTACGACATGTTCCCACGAGCAGTCTTGTTCGCACTGAAGGTGCACGGAGATGAAACTCACGATCAACCAGAAGTCCGGCGAGAGGAGGGGCGTTATCTTGTCAGCAAGATTAGCGGTGCGAGGGTCCATGCGACGTAGTCTCAATGAAACTTGTTTTATATATTGTCCAACACTATAACACTAATTTGTAATCCCACTTCTGACACCAATTGTAACGATTTATATTCTTAGTAAATAATTTATTAACAATTGTTCACGTGAGTACATACACTGTTCACATTCGCGCACTTACACAATGACAGAATCACAATACACGGTTGTAACGCGGTTGTCCCACTATTTATAACGCGGCGCGGCACGATTTATAACCCGAGAAGCGTCTATATCGGGGCTCCGAATTGAACTGCACTGGGCGGTGCTCGTGGGTCTGTTTTTATACCTGATGCCCGGTCGAGAACGTTCGGGGACGAACGGGGAGGTTCTCGAATGTTGGAGAACTGTCCCTTAGCCTTCCACAGGTCGTTGACCTTGCGATGCCGGCAGCCCATTTGGCCGGCGCCGGTGCGAGCTCGCAACAATACTCTAACACTAATAAGGTATCTGGTGAAGGTAGAGTGGAGCCTTAATCGCCCTTGTTATCGGAATCAACTTTAATAACTTCCGTTTTTGCTATATTCAATTTACCTTAATTTAGTATGACTTACAGTTCTCCACTTACCTAATGAAATTACAATGCCTTTTTAACCTTTGGGAAGAATATTGAGTTCCGTCACCCAGAGAAAGTATGCTTGTTGAGGTTTTCTTGAAAAATTATTACTCTCTAAAATTTTATATTTAAATGCATTGAATAAGTACGATGAACAATTTTTCTGGAATTTGAAAAGAGCATCAATGTCAAATTTCTTATTCAGCTAAGGTTGGATTTCGCCATAGAAGGGTTCCACACCCCCGACGTCTCAGTGGGCGTAGTTCGTGTCTCATACCCTCAAAGAGTCAGTTCCCATCCGAGTTTATTCCGGTTGAGTGACCCTTGATGCCCACTCAACTGCGAATACATTTCCACACGAAAATCCTAAATGGATTCTGAGCATCGGGCAGATGTGGGGGCCGGCCCTTCCAGCAGCTGCCACGGGCCGTCCGTCCTCTTTTCTCCGTCGTCGTTGTCCCGCAGTAGAAATAAATAATACCGACTGAGAGGGGTGAAGTGGTTGTGGCTTACCACTACCAACGACCTACCTCCCCATATAATAACGTGGAGACGCCTTCTTTAAGCCCACATGCAATAATACTTGTTTGAGAATTGTTCATAGTACGATTCATACAATTTATGAGTCTCCTGCTTAATCATTCAACGTCTGCCGACGAATGGCGCATGTAAAACGTCAGCTATATTTTCGCACGAGAAGAAAATTCATGTGACTATTAGAATATTTTATTTCTCTACTGCAGCTTGCCACCAGCTCAGCACAAACCATAATCAGTATAAGTTTTCCTAAACGACAAGATGCAATACACCTGTGTACCACAAAACAACAGTCAACAGATTCACCATATTATTTCTTTCTTTCCGTCATCTTCCATTCTTTCTACTTCCTTGTGCCACTGCTTTCTCATTTCCAGCTCCTTCTCCCGCTGTTGTTTTGTCACTGCCTCCTCCATTTCTTTCCTCGCTATCTCTTCTTTCTCCTTTCCATATCCACTTTTCGAGCTTGCAACATCCTATTCTGCTCTTCCATTCCCAACTCTCGTTTCTTTCTCTTCACTTGTTCCAATTTGTTGTTCTTCTCTCTCCGCTCAACTTCTTTTTTCTCCTCTTCCAGCATTCTTCAATCTTCGAGGGCCTTGCGTTCAATTTATACCCGCTCATTCTCTTTCCTTATGGAAGTTTCTTCATCCTTTTGGTTGGTCATTCCTTGAATAATCCGATCGGACCAAATTTGGGATAGGGGTAAAAATGTCTGTGTTTAAAAAATGGATTATCGATACTTTTGGCGATCTAGGCAAATGGGATATCATTTTTCACTAAATTTTGGACGCTGAATTCGAAGAAATGGGTCCCGGAACGATTGGCACCCTCTGGATGAGGTTATGTGTCAAAATGGGTACCTATCCACCCATTTCGAATGTGTGTTTTCGAGATTTCTGGTACCTAGACTTGTGGGGTATCATTTTCCACTAAATTTTGGACGCTGAATCGAACAAAATGGGCCCTAGAACGCTTGGTGGCCACCGGAAGAAATTATGGGTCACAATGGGTATCTATCTACCCATTTTGAATATGTGTTTTCGAGATTTCTGGTACCCAGGCATGTGGGGTGTCATTTTCCTCTTAATTTTGGACCCTGAATCGATTGGAATGGGTTTGGGATCCGCCACACCCACTGTTTCCCCCATTTTCCCCATGTTGAAGAAATGAGTCTCCATGCACCTGGTCCGAGGAATAACACACTCGTGTGAATGAATCTGCAGCGTTTTTATCTCTTTCCTGCTGCATGCGCATCAGCCTTTCTTTTTAAGATTTTCTTTCATTTTCTGTGACAACTTTCAGCTCAGCATCTTTCCTGTCTACTTCTTCAAGCGCCTCTTGATTCCTTATTTCCTTCCATCCACTATTTCAGACCCCTTCCCCCCAAAGCCTGACTAAAGGATGATTCCTGTTCGAGGTCTTAATAATGGCTTGATGAAGAGACCAGCAATATTTTCTTTTGTTGGTATATATTCTACAACAAGTTTCTCTTCTTTCACAAGGTCCCTCAGGAAGCGGTATTTGATATACCGTAAGGGAGCAGTTACGCTGCTACCTTTCGCAAAACTATCATGTTGAATAGCATAAGCCACGGGTTAAAGTTTAGAATCCGTATCAATCGATTGTTATTTGTATCGATGTATCGATTGATGGTATCACAGCCCGGATTTTAAATCTTTACCAGGATCCTCCTTAAATCTCTTAAAAAATACTTCAACTGATCAACTTTCTACGTGGAGCAGGTAGCTTTTGAATTTCCGCCAAAAATGGGCGTTTAGAAGTTTGTTTCTCTAACCTACGGCTTAAGTTCAAATCACGTTGGCACCCGTGGTCGTTATCATGCTTCGAGGTTTTCCTCTAGGAAGGTTAGTTCAATTCAAGTTCACGTTCACCCTTCGGCTGCCCATTGCTAGCTGCATGTTGTTACGTTCGATTTTCCATTCATTTACGAGAAATCATTTGATGAGTGTTCGCAGTTTATTTGACGTTCGATTTTACCGAGAATTGCACATTGTGTGATTTTCATTATTTACACCTGATCTGCATCCGAGGCCCTTTGAGTCGCGAGAATGGTGTACTATTTTGAAAGCAGCGGTGAGTTTCTTGTAACATGTTGTCCATAAAACTGCAGTATGAAAATGGGTATTTTAATGGGTAGCTAATTATTATATTATATCCGTTGGTTGTTATGCCCAGTGGTTATGTATTATTACTATTATGATATGTGTGCAGTTCCTCTTCGCTGCAAACATGCAATTCCATGACAATTCTCTTGCTGTTTTTCAGTTGTGTCGCCCCCTGTGACTCTCTTCATGGGATTTGATAAGTATGAAAGTAAGTACGCGTTTAGATATATCAGTTTTATGTCTTTACGTAGCTAAAATCATGATGAGAGGGTCTGCTGGCCATTCTGAGAGTGACGTTCACGTTGATTTGTCTCCGACGATCACCTTATGTTGCACTCCAATTCATGTGGGAAATGGACCCATATGATGGTACATCAACTTGTACCGAAATCGCAGCTCTAGAGCCTTAGGCCGGCCATACACGTTGCGGTATACCTGTACAGCCAAGAGCTCACACATGGTTACCCGGATGGGTGAAGGAAGTTTAGTTAGAGAAATGGCGAGTAAACAAGATGACATGATCAATTTCCTTCAACTTTGCAACAAGTCTGTCATAAGCGGCCTCTCTCAGATCACAGTCATGGTACCCCTTGTTCTTAAATCGCCATAAACTGGGTTCTGATCTGTAGATTTCAATAAATTCCTCTAGAATTAGATTCCCCTTTTGGACAGCCATGATGCCGGTAAAAGGCAACTGCAAAATAATAACTTGTTAACAATATAGAACGGGATAGAAGACCAGTGGCGCAAGTACAGAGAACAGACGATGGAGTTGAGCACATCAAAATGACGCAGCAACGCGAAGCTCGGTTGAAATACACTGTCGGGGGCCCCTTGATAACACGCTTGATAAGGCGTCTAAATATCGATTTCGACTTCGAGATCACTGTATCGATGGTACTATCATGATAAGAGATGATAGGTCTGACCAGGGCGGTGATTTACATGCACATGTCAACACGTCACTGCAATCATACATTATGATTGGCTATTGTCTAAATAAGTGGGTTTTATTAGTGTTTTTTTTTTAAATTTTAATAGTGGCTTTAATATAGATTATAGGGTTATTGTGACGTCACAAAACTATCGATTATCTTGCTTGACAGAACATATCGATATATTAGGACGCCATGACAGGGGCCCCCAACCCCATATGTACCCAAAGCTCTCAAGTTGGAGCATTCACCACAACTGACTCAAACCTGTGCAGGTATACCGGACGGCCCACACACACGCTCAGGTGAGCACATCTGTGCAGGTAAAAAGAATTGAAATTCTATTATTCTCTGGTCATCTGCACAGGTCGGTGCAGGTTTGCCTGAAGTGGCTCGCACACACGCTCCAGTACACCTGTACAGGTAATATATATACCTCTCCGGTATACCGCAACATGTATGGCCGGCCTGAGATAATCATAGGGGCACATGTTGACTGGGAAATGATGAGTAAAGGAAGAAGAGGTACATCCATTATAAAGAATTAGATGAAACAAGCATAAAACAGCATTGAAGCAGGCCATTCACGGTCCAATTAGTTATCCAACTTAGAATAGTTGGATCGTTTGCACCACCCATGATCTGCCTTGCATTCCAACTGCAGGTCCAACTTTAGCCCCAGTCGTGCACCAAACAATGTGGAAGGTTCTGTGAAAATTTCTCCGCTATGTAAGGGAAAATCTCATTAGAAAACGCAGCAAATACTTTAACAGGGGTTGGTTATTCCTCAGACCAGGCGCATGGAGACTCATTGCAATCGATTCAGAATTCAGAACATTCGAATGTGTATATCGAAAAATTGAGATGGCGTGTGGGTTATCATTTTCCACTAAATTTTGGACGCTAAATCCTTTGAGACGGGTCCCGGAACGGTTGGCGCTCACCCGAAGGGGTTATGGGATAAGATAGGTATCTAACTACCCATTTTGAATGGGTGCTTTGGAGATTTCTGGCACCTAAGCGTGTGAAGTATCGTTTTCCATTAAATTTTGGACGCTGAATCGATTTAAATGAGTCTCCATGCGCCTGGTCGAGGATTAACCAACCCCTGTGAATGCATTTGCAGCGTTTTAACATGGAACCATGTTTTAGCCATGACCTAACTACCAAAAACCGTTCGCCGAGAAGGTGACGCGGGAAGGGAACGCCAGAAGGGTGACGCGGGAGTGTCACACGGCCCTCTGGGCCTCGCCAGGGGACCGTACCTACTTCCTTGTAAGGTAGTAGTGAGTCATCAGAAAATACCTACCTACTCCTATGAAATTCTGCGAGATCCGGAGTCCTCATTTACAGTTAGTTAGTTAGTTAGTTAGTTAGTTAGTAGCGGTCGTCCACCCGCGATGTTGTGTCCTGGACCCGAGTGCCCCCCCACAACGTCTTCAGGTATATGTCCTCTTCATTCTGTGAATACATCTGCGTCTGGATCGTGCATCGATATGATCTTCACTCGTCATATTGAAAATATCGATTCGAAAAATTATATAAGTTATTTCAGCTTCCACAAGCCAATGTTGGCCATCACTTCTATGGATTGTGTGGAATAAAAAAATAAAAATCGAACTTATAAAAAATGTATTTTTGGCCTAAAAATCGCCTTTTTCGGAGAAATACACCTGTTTGAAACCTTTATCTAATTCCGTCACTTTGAAGTACAAATTTTCCTTGGAGTTGAGACTGCCCATCGTTTCGTCATCCATCTTGGCATGTCGCACAGGTAAGAAGCAGTTGAAGGTCTCACCAAGTACCATAATACGTTCCCCGAACTTGCTAGTTACTCTCCGCAGTTGTTGAACTTTGAACGCTTTGTTATGATCCACTTGGCTCAGGTTCAACAAAGGAGCTTCGTCAATGTCTGCAAGGGCGTTCATGGCTGCTAGAGAATCCATAGTATGAGAGATCGGGAATGACAATGCAGCAGTAGAGTCTTGGTTATCTTATTATGGTTATATTATAAACATGGGTCCATGTTTATCGGATTTTAGCCGTAGGCTCTAAGCAGAAAGCAGACGGGGGTCCAGGGGGCTTGCCCCCTGGCGAGGCCCAGAGGGCCGAGTTATTTTATCTAGACACTTGAATCGCCCAGACATTTTTGGTCCGAATCAGAGAGATGGGCTATTTGCATGTAGGGACATACGATACTGATCAATATGAGTTAAGTACCATACCATACCACAAATGTGAGTATAAGTAGTGGTATCGATACATTGGCCAGTATTAAAAAATTTACTCTTTTTGAGTCAAATTACAAAATTGTATTGTTGTATTTTTTCTATCAAGAGAAAAATTTCCTGTAACAACCCCTTTAATTTTGCTACTACAATCAAAATCTGATTTATCTTTACTAAATTCAAACTCAATCCATGTTGTCCGTCATAGCCCGTGCAGGCCTCCAACAAACTGGGAATATGACCAAAACGAGGAAAAATGGAAGAATGAGGACTGTAGGAGGTTTTGCCATTTGGACTTTATTGGATAAACTGTCTTTTCGATGTGAAGAAAAGTTTGCTATTTTTAGAGGTATTAAAATACCTCTTTATTATATTTCCGAAATTTTACTCCTACTCTACCTTAACCTGATTTTCTTGAATTTCTATTCTTGTGAGTCTAAGTTATCGATACTTTTCATTTGATACTTGAGTACTACTGAATATATGAATCAAATTATGAGTAATGGTATTGATTCTTTACAAGTATCGTATGTTCATATTTGCATGAAAACATATGCAAGGAATAACCAACCAACAACATTGATGTGCCCTTTTCATTCTAAAATGCATTTTGATTGGGGAACAACTTGACTGAGAAGTGATGAGTGAAGGATTAATGATAAGGAAGATAAGGTACATCAATTATAAAAAAATAGATGCTTGATGATTAGAGATGAGATGATGATTGATGATGAGATGATTCGATAAAGCATACAAACAAGCAGCATAAAAGCAGAAATTGACTCTCCGTCAATTGTAGGATTTTTTCTTTTGGGAGGCATAGAACGGCGAGAGGAAATTTTGTAAAGAACAGAAGTTAGGTTAGGCAGTGGCTTCGTACTTCAACATGATAAGTGATAAAATGATAAGCAGCTGTTATGCTGTGCGCTGATTTCCGTGCATTTCTGTTGGCATACAGAGCACAACTTGAGTCCCTCAAACACTCTGTTTGACTCAATGAACTCAGAAGTCCCTTCACTATTCATTTTACTTGAAGGTACAACAAAGTATACTCAAAACTCGAACAGATTGAATGTGAATCAATCAACTTGGTGCAATTCTAATAAACCGAAGAAAAAACAGACAAAAATTAAGCTGCTCTTTCCAGGATTCCAACCCTGGGAATTTAGATTTCCTCCTTTCCTCATTTAGATTACTTAATCTATCCTTCATCGAAAACACTAGGCCACCGAGGTGTTTTTCTGATTCTGGTTTTGTTTTTCTAGATGAGGAGCTCATAAAATGGGGTTGGCCCGAAGACCGTTTGGTTTCACGTTGACAAAGTTTCCTCTGCTCATGTCTATCTTCGTCTCAAGGAGGTTGGTGTTTGGTAACACTTTTTTGTTCGAATATTCATTTGTTTATTTAGATATTACGTAGATTACATATCAAAAATTAATCGGAACAGGTTACGGATCAAAATGGGTATCTACCTACCCATTCTGAAAGAGTGGTTTTGAGATATGTGGTACCTAGGCGTGTGGGGTACCATTTTCCACTAAATTTAGGACGCTGAATTCAATAAAACTGGTCCCGGAACGATTGGCGCCCATCGGAAGAGGGCATGGACGTTGAATTAGTGCGAAAATGCACACATTTCATTTACTGCGAGGATGCCTTGGAAAAGAAGCGGTAAAACAAATATATAAAGCTCTGGTGCGAAGCGTAATTTGTTTTGGGATTATCGCATGGGTTGGCTGTCTTCCAACTGTAATAAAACCACTAGTTACCATTCAAAAATGTATATTGAAGATCATGCTGAATAAGTCACGAAGATATCCCACCACTGACTTATTCAACTTAGCATGTGTATTCTCGGTTCACCAATTGTATTAAAAGCGTCCCTGTCCTTTTTTCATAAACACACGGAGTGGTTTACCTATCCTAGAAAAAACTCGTTTGTGGAGCACCACCCGACACTTACATTTTAGCATGGCTTACTTGATCAGATCTTTGCCGGATGATTTATGAGTGCCAAACAATTTCACCAGATCGGCATATAAAAAGAAAATTTTTTCGTGGTTGATCTCTAATGGGATGGAAACATGTAAAAACATGCTGTCTAGCATCTATGTGCAGTTGGCTGTGGAAAACAATGTACGATTTGTCATTTTTGTATCTTTTTTAAAATGTTCAGGCTCGTATTTTGATTGGTTGATTCAACTGACTGTGATAAATCAATAGTACCTACGTAGTTTAAGCATTAAAGCAACGGCCCCGAACCGCACAGGGTTCTCCTATGGCTTCGGGGTATTTTCCATTTAATGAATTATGAATATATTATGTCTTGGTAATTCTCTAGAATAAAATATTCATTCATTCAATTGATTTCAATTTGTCTCCATGTGCCTGGTCCGAGGAAAAACCAAATCCCTGTAAAAGAATTTGCGGCGTTTTTAATGAATATTTTAAATTTAGTCAAGGAGGTCGCTTCATTGACCTGAGTAGGTAGCTCATTAAAGTAATTCGCCCCTCAGTACGAGCACGTGCCCATAACTGCGGGTATTCGAATTGTAAAATTCTTGTAAGTTTCTATTAACGTTATTATTTTGGAATTCCTAGAAAAATTTGGGACTTTAAACTGTTCAAATTCAACAGATGGGAAGTGTCAATGCTTTGTAGGGAGGATTTTGATCTAGCATTTTTGAGCAGCAATGAGGGGTTGAAGAGTGTTTCCGCTGCCCCCCCCCCCCCCCCCCCCCCCTCTATGTGGCTACAGAGACAGAACCAGGTGGACCAGGGCATAATAGAATTTTTTCACACTTCCAAGGTTCAAAAAATCACGAACTTCACAGCATATACCTGTTATGCTTCTTTAGCTACGGCACAAAACTGAGATGTGAGCTTTTCAGCTCAAACATTGGTCTAACATCACTCCTAAGTATTTACTAGATCCAACTTGCTCAATTACTGGACAGGAGCAAGAATTGTCAACACATTCTATTTTTTGGTGACATTTCAAAAAACGCTGCAAATTCTTTCACAAGGGCTGGTTATTTCTCGGACCAGGCGCATGGAGACTCATTTCTTTAACATGGGGAAATGGGGGTAACAGTGGGTGTGGCGGGTCCAGGTCCAATTCCAGTCGATTCAGCGTCCAAACTTTTGTGGAAAATGATACCCCACTCGCCTAGGTACCAGAAATCTCGAAAACGCATTCAAAATGGTTAAATAGGTACCCATTTTGACCCATAACCTAATCCAGAGGGCGCCAATCGTTCGTGACACGTTTCATTGCCTTCAGCGTTCAAAATTTAGTGGAAAATGATACCCCAC
This sequence comes from Cyrtorhinus lividipennis, assembly GCA_019603395.1. Classification (NCBI taxonomy): domain Eukaryota; kingdom Metazoa; phylum Arthropoda; class Insecta; order Hemiptera; family Miridae; genus Cyrtorhinus; species Cyrtorhinus lividipennis. The sequence continues at coordinate 6,255,667 of CM034008.1, forward strand.
ACGCCTCGATCGTCAAAAATCTCGAAATTCCATTTTTCAAAATACACATTTTGACTCCTACCCCTCCCAAATTTGGTCCGAACGGGCTGAAAGGTTTCAAGGACCGTTTGACTTTCTGATTTATCTCTGTTTTTTAATCTAGACACCTTGAAACGCCCAATAAAAAATGTTCGGGCCGAATCGGAGACTGACTTTTTGCATGAAAACAGGTTGGTTATTCAAGGAATAACCCACATAATTCCCCAACCAAATTCAAGGAATAACCAACCAAATGCTACTCTTTGGATATCCTTCATACATTCAACTCAATAGAATAGCCATAGAATTTGTCAGAAGGAGGATATCTACTGTTCACAGGGTATCAATGACAATTACGTAATAGCACTTCTAACCTGCATAACTAATGAAGATGGAGTTCCTAAATTATGTGAGTTGCATAAGCAGTTGTACCAACAAACTGATTTACCGTTTTCATTTCAGGGACAAACCATAGATGACATTCCCTCAGCTGTGCTCGAAGACGCCGCTCAATTAGTCAAAGCCAACAGCATTACCGGTAACAAAATGAATGACGTCGACGTCGTTTACACGATGTGGTCCAATTTGAAGAAAACCGACGGGATGGAACCGGGTCAAGTAGCATTTTTCAAAGAAAAAGAGGTCGGTGAGCGGAAATAATGTCTGTAAAATGTGTTGCTGATGAAATGCTGATCGTTCGAATACAAGTAGATCACTATTCCTGTGGCAAATTTACTATTGTATTGTCATTGTTTCTAGGTTTTCAAAATTCGGGTAGCCAAAAGGGTTAATGAAATCGTCAACAGGTTGAACAAAACCAAAAGGGAAGAGCAGCCGGATTTTCGAGCTGTGAGGGAAGCAAGAGACGCGAAAGAAAGAGAAGACAAAAAGCGAATACAGAGAGAACTCCAATCGAAGCAAAAAGAAGAGGAAAGACGAAGGAGGGAAGAAGCTGAGTTGCGGTGAGTATCGTGATTGCCTCTAGAAATTTCCAAAAACCTTAATCTTAGGAATAGGTTTGTAGAACGTTGTAGAATTCGAAGACAGAATTCTCGTCCTGTGGCATTGCTGTAGCAATGGACAGTTTTTGGTTGGTTATTCCTTGGGTAATCAACTGTTTTCATGCAAAATGTCAATCTCAAATTTTTCTGTGCGTTTCAAGGTGTCCAGATCAAATAAGTCAAAATGTCCGTCCTGATATACCTGCGCTAGACTGTTTCTGAGGCCATGAGGAAATCTTTTGAGGCCAGGTGTAAGTGTAATGCCTCGTGGTTAGATACCAGGGTCGGCCTCCTCCAGTTATGTGGAAATCCAATCCACTAAAACCTCACTCTCCCAATGGTCCAACCTGGTACTATTTATCACATGACTTCGGGTTGGACCGGGGGCGAGTCTCAGTCGTCTGCCCGTGTGGCTTGTTACCGGGCTCTTTCTTCCTCGGTTTTTTCTTCTGAGGAGAGACTATATAATCTGCCGTCCTTTTCCATGCTTGTTTGCTTGATAGCATTCGTTTCACTAACTCTTCCGGAGTTGGTGTGTTCAGACCTACTTCTGTCCACAGCTGTTCTCGTTTTAGACGCCATCGCTCACAGTCGAAAAAGGTAAGTTTCACGCTGTCCTCCGTGTCTGGGCAGTGCGAACACCCTGGACTCAGTGCGAGTCCCATCCTGTGTAGTTATTATAGGTTCTGTGAGGGATTGCGTGAGGTAGTATCTTACCTCGCCGTGTGGCCTCTCCCAGATGGTCTGCCAGTCGTTCTGTGTCCTTTCCCGTTTTCCTTGATCTCTATTGCCATCCTGGGTTTCATTCTTCTATCATAAATACGCTTTCTTTCTGCAGCCAGTAGACGTATTGGGATGACCCCAGCCAGTACAAGAACAGCTGGCTCCAATACCGTTCTGTATGCACTATCCTTAGCGCTCCTCGCCGTTGTACCGCCATAAGTCGCTTCTGGTAGTTCCTGAGGACCCCATCACAGTCATTCCTAGTCATGTTTCTACGCTAGATCATCTGGGAGCCCTGCTCATCTGCTCTGCTAAGCTCCATACTATGGCGCCTCTTCTTGTGCTTGCGGTATTCCGTCATTGGCAAGTTATGAGCTTTAGGGTGGGGGTGGCTGTAGAGCTGTTGGGACATAGTGCTTGAATCAGTGGCGGCACGTACTCGCCACTTTACTGGGCAGCACTGAACCTACAGGCATTTTGTAGGGGTACCTAAGTAGAATAACACCCCACCTGTGTCCTCCACTCCAGCTCTTTCTTCACCCATTTTCTGCACGCTCCACAGTCCTGCGAAGGAGTCCTTTGCTAAAACGCTGTAGGTAGAACGAGTACTAGGATATTCCTCCCCTGCCTGGATAAAATACCTCAATTTAACATTAGATAGCCTAAACAACAATCACAGGCGCATATCACTTTGCTTAAAATCTAGGGGTGGAAGAGAGTACTTGTTATTCCTCCTTTTCCTGAGGCTTAGGTCTGGACTAACCCTGAGCACACCCACCACCTAGCCGGTAGGGAGAGGGAAAGAATTTTGCTGGCGTCCACGCCAATTTTGAGTGTTGACAATTTTCTGAAAATCTGATATTTTGGTCAGGGACCCGTTTCTGGCTCTAGTTGGTCCTCGAAACTTTTAAGCCTCATCGAACCAAATTCGGAGGGTAGGGGTGTTTTTCAAAGAATGTGTTTTTTGAAAAATAGTATTTTCGAGATTTTTGGCGATTTAAGCGTGTGGGGTATCATTTTCCACTAAATTTTGGACGTTGAATCGATTGGAGTGAGTCACCATGCTCCTGATCCGAAAATAGCCAACCTTTATGACAGAATTTGCAGTTTTCTTCCACTTATTCACTGTGTTGGTATTTCAGGAGCTACTCCACCCTGATGAAGCCCGAAATGATGACTTCGAACAAAGATGGAAACGACTCAGATGATTTCATGTAGCTACAGCTCTTTCGACTCTTCACGATCATGTCACTTTTGAGGTTTTTATTCGACGATTTAGCAATAAATTTCCTCTTCTATACCAATTCCGATGTCATTTCAATTTCGCAAACGGACCCTCGATACGAATGCGCAGAAAAAAATCAACTCAGATCAAAACAAAAGCGCTGGGACCAAATTTTGATTGAATTCATGACATCCTTAGAAAGCAAGTGACAACTAGATGAAGTAGCATCAAGCAGACTGCATAAAGGTGAGGAGTTTTCAACAAAAAATCATGCTACACCCTCCTCTAAAGGAGGCCCCATCGACCACATATAAATGATGACAGTCAAGGAATAGTGATGACTAGGCTGCCAACCATTTACATACTACTATTTTACTCTTTGCCGGCGACTGTCTGTAGCTGGAATTCCCAAAGTTTTTGAACCTGCTGAACTTCCTCTTCAAGGTTCTTCAAATCAATTATTACGTTTTCCAAAAGCGGTCCTCCAAAACCGTCCTCAAAGATGCTTCGTCTGAGACTGACACTACTCTGCTGAAACTGAAGAGTTGCTTCATTGACACTTTACGGTCCCCAAGTTGTAGTTTCTCAACGTATGTTACTATTTTTGAGTCGGGGAGGGCCTTGCAGTCCCAAATTTAGATTGTTTAACGTGTCAAAAGTCTTATAAATATGCCAAAACTATCAAAACCCAATACAGTAGCAATGCACTGTTTTTGGTTGGTTATTCCTTGAATAATAAGTCAATCTCTCCAATTTGGCCCAACATTTTTTTCTGGACGTTTCAAGGTGTCTATATAAAAACTAGCAAAAATGTCCGCATTTTGGACCCCGAATCGATTGGAATGGTTCTGGGACAAGCCACACCCACTGGCTTCCCCCACTTTCTCATGTTTTCGTGAATCCTGCACTATGCTTGTTTTGTTTCTGCCGTGCCAAAACGTAATCTCTTTGTCACGGATCTCAAAAAAGTCTGAAGGTTCGAGAGAACCTTGATCTCTTGTGTTTTGTAGTTTTTAAAACTGCAGATTTCATTTCAAAGATTTGAGGAAATTATTTTTGTGATTTTTTTTATTGATTTCCTTTCATTTGGGTGTCACGTCCCCCCAGTGCAGGTCTGTAGCATTCTGGCCAACCAGCATTGTGGCTATTCTGACGTTTTCATTTACCAAGTTGGTTTTGACATGTTTTTTATAGTAGATTTTTGAGCTCGAACGTAAGAGTTTAGAAAATTGATCAATTCCGGGTACCAAAAAAGTTTCCTTCGAACAGCTGAATAAATTCAATTTTGCCGTTGAATACGATTCAGGGAAGACCTCATTTAATGAAAGGAGAACGGAATGTAGTTAAGTATCACGCTATTTATTTTAAATCTACTCAGGTGAGCGATCAACTGGGTTGATCCAAATGAATACCAACGGCTTCTAAAGCTTCCTCGATCCACTTTGGAACGGAGGAATCCACGAAACATCTTCTTCATGAACGATTTGACGAACTGAGGGAACTCTTGTCTCTTGATTGCTTCTCGCATATCCCTCATCAGTCTCAACTGCAAGCAGAGTAACCATTTAATACAAACCAGAAGGGAGGAGCAAATTGACGAACAGCATAAATTAGAAAGCTTGCTGAAGAACATTCCTGGAATATTTACTTAGAGCGCATCTTCTGCACCATGACGTAAGTGAGTTTACCTGATAAAATACGTTGTGAACTGACAGAAGGTGACAGGCGACGGTTTCTACGGTGACGATGGAATGAATGTACGCTCTCGTATATCGTTTACAGGTAGAGCATTCACAATCTTCTTGGATAGGTCGGAAATCAAGGGCGTATTTCTTTTGTTTCAAGTTGATCTGACCTGTCTCAACCAGGCCACAACCAAACCTCTGAAATTTGTTCGAATATGATAATCATACGGAGCTCAACGTAAACAGCGTTTTGTTGGTTATTCTTAAGCTGGGTTCACATGGACGCGGTTTCTCCATTAGCGGCAACTGCAGTAGAATGGTGGGGGAAATAAGTTTTGAGTTTGGGTGTTCACATGGATGCGGTGCAAGCGCGTTCGTGGAGCTGATTGGTGACAAATCGGAGATAACAAAAATGAGATAACATGAGATGACAAAAAACCCAGTGCGCATGCGATAACTGCGGCAAATATCAAAATCATTTGATGGATACAGACCGCTTCAAAGTTCACCTGCGGCAGCTGTGATAGACCCGTGGAGCCAATCAGATGGCCGAACGCGTTTGCCGCCCAACGGAAAAACCGCGTCCATGTGAACCCAGCTTTAGGCTGATGCAAACTTACAGCTGTTCGAGTTGGGAAGACGCAGTCGAACATATCAACGCCCAAAGCGACGCAAACTACCAAGTCAGCAGCAAAACCTACTCCCATGCAATAGCGAGGCTTATCAGAGGGTAGCAGACCTGCGCTGAGGTGGACCACTTTCCAAAAGTCGTCTTTCGCTTCTCCTCCGCTGCCGGGACAGACAAACAGACCGTAAAAGGAATCTCTTTTGGGATCTTTGGGAAAGGTCAAAATGTAAGTGAATTACCTGAGTCCACCGATAGCGAAACCATTCACCTGACGTTTGACTAACTGTTCAACGCAAGCTTTTCTCAAAACCGGATCGAGCCCACCTGGCAAACAATACGAAAAGTTAGTAGGTTATCCTCATGAAATAGCAGCGTAAACGATTTTGAATTTTCATTTGTGTCAGCACTGAGCAACTCAGCAGCTTTTATTTCAGCAACCAAAATGCAGGAAGGCCTATTTGCTCCCGTTCAACGTCGGTTCATCAGCATCATACCTACCTTGCACAATCGGGAAAATATTTTGGTCTGCAGGCCGTTCATGAGCAGCCAAGCATCGATCCAGCCATCTGACGGTCCTGTCAAAATAAGATATACTAGTTTTTAAACACAATCAAAGTTGCATCAGAAGAACAGTTATAAAAACGCTGCAAATTCTTTTACGAGGGTTGGTTATTCCTCAGACCAGGCACATGGAGACTAATTCAAATAATTCAACGTTCATAACCTCTTCTGGTGGGCACCAACCGTTCAGGGAGCCATTTCATCGGATTCAGCGTCCAAAATTTAGTGGAAAATGATACCTAACTCGCTTAGATCGCCCAAAATCTCGAAAATCCATTTTTTAAAAAACACATTTTGACCCCTACCCCGCCCAAATTTGGTCCAATTGGGCTGAAAAGTTTCGAGGACCGTCCTAGGCCGGGAACAGACCCTTGACCCAACTTTCAGATTTTTAGAAAATTTTCTACAACCAAAAACGGCGCAGACGGCGGACGGACATATTGGTTTGTGGATCTAGACACCTTAAAACGCCCAGAAAAAATTCTTGAGCCGAATCGGAGATGTTGACCTTTTGCATGAAAACATAGGTTGATTATTCAGGGAATTACCAAACAAAACTCAAATCTCCGTCCGCCGTCCACGCCGACTTTGGTAGTAGTAAATTTTCTAAAAATCTGAAATTTGGGTCAGGGATTCGTTCCCGGCTTTAGTTCGTCCTCGAAACGTTTGATCCCTATCTGACCAAATTTGGGCGGGGTAGGGGCCAAAATGTGTTTTTTGAAAAATGGATTTTCGAGAGTTTTGGCGATCTAAGCGTGTGGGGTATCATTTTCCACTCAATTTTGGATCCTGAATCGATTGGAATGGGTCCGGGACTCGCTACACCCACTTTTCCCCCCATTTTCCCCATGTTGAGGAAATGAGTCCCTTGTGCCTGGTCCAACGAATAACCAACCCGTGTGAATGAATTTGCAGCGTTTTTGCATGAAAACACAGGTTGATTTATTCCTGGAATAACCAACCAACTGAAGCACTCAAATACGAATTAAAAATATTGAAATGAGTGTATTTCGTGTATTAAAATAAGTCAACCATACACTATACCATAATATCGACAATCGAGAACACCACGATGGGTTTTAGTAGCTGTACGATGCAGTATAATACTACTTTTACCTGTTCATTGCTTCTTCAACTCTAGGGCCAGTCGTCAGTACGCTGACGACGTCATCTAACTGCATCGCAATGTCGGCCCCAATGGCGTTTTGGATCTTGATGGACTCTTCAGGACTCAATAGCTTTTTCGTGCCTAGAAGAAGAATGAAGAGCGTTTTAAATCGCTTAAGGCCAAGAGGTGGCTCTGGACAAGTTCATTTAATCTTTTCTCTCAGCATGAAGGTTTTTCCAACGCACCGTCATAAGGAGACTCAAAGGTGACACCTTCTTCAACAATTTCGGCGAATTTCAACAGAGAAACCATCTGAAATCCTCCTGAATCTGTCAGTAAAGCTCTGTTCCACCCGATGAATTTGTGAAGACCGCCGGCTTTAAGGAGAAGTTCCGGACCCTACAATAAAATTATTATTTGTGTTTTTCCAAAAATTTCTTGAGGAACATTATAGCCACATATGCCCGAAGAATGGGAAAATATCCAAGCTCATCTTACCGGTTTCGTTCCAAGGTGGTATGTGTTTCCAAGCATGATTTGGCAATCCATCGCTTCCAGTTGGTCGGGAAGTAAACCTTTCAAGGTGCCCTGAAAAGAGAAAATTAGTTGTCTCAGGCCCGAAAATGTGTATGTATATTTCCAAATCGAATTCAACATTTTCCAAACCAAATTCAACAATGTCTAAAACAAATTCAAACGACGATTTAAACGTGTGGGGCATCGTTTTCCGCTGATTTTTGGTCGCTGAATTAATTGGAATGAGTCTCCAGGCATCTGGTCCTAGGAATAATCAACACCTTGGAATGAATGAATAAAAAATAAAAAATTAAAATTAAAATTAAAACCCGTGGCAGACGGTGTAACCATTGCCACTAAAGTGATGTTGTTGCATAAATTATTTTCAAGTGTGATGCATGATAGAGCTTAAATAAACATATTCATTCATTCATTCATTCATAATCAACACCTTGGAAGTTTTCCTGGACCTCACCCCCTTCAACTGTTTGTGCTACGATGTACATTCCAGGCGGCGGGGAGGATGGCGCTTAAGGGACACAACAAGTTTCAACTGAAGGGCCTAACTGAAATCCTAAGCAGGGTCAAGGTGGTACAGGATCGCCCTACGGTCTCTGATGTAATGCCAGAGGAGACCAACTTCCATATATCCTTCAAAGTGGTCATTCATAACCGACAGCACTGGAAGGGTGCTTCACCCGTATTTCCCCAGGGCTCACAGCGGTGGTACACTGATGGGTCGCTGGTGGATGGTCGGGCTGGCCTAGGTGTGAGGGGCCGGGCTATTCGCTGGCTGCCCCCCTGAACCGGTTTGTTACTGTCTACCAGGCAGACGTCCTTGTCATTGCTACCTGTGCGCGGGAGATCCACTGACAGAGGCTCACCTGCGCCAGAATCATCATACTCTCAGATAGCAAGGCAGCTTTAAAGGTCATTGCGGCCTTCGTGTTCGCCTCAAGGCTGGAGTGCCTTCAGTCCCTGAAGAGGCTCGCAAGGGGGAACGCGGTGACGCACCTCTCAGGATATTCGAGGGAACGGGGATGCCGACCTCCTCGCCAAGCAGGGGTCAGCGTCCTCTCCTATTGGTCCTGAACCTTGGGTTGGGACCTCCAAATGCTACATGAACCAGCAGGTCAAATTGTGGGAGCGCTCACGAGAGGCTGCCTACTGGCAGAGGCAACCTGGCCTCAGACAGTCCAAGCTCCTTATCCCATCAAACTCAAAGAGGACTCACCTCACGTTGAGCAGGAGGGAGCTTCCTCACGTCTATGTACACTCGTTAGGCCACTTGGCAGCGGACCTTCGGTAAAGGGCTTCCCAGCCCTGCTGACATCGCAAAGATGCCCCTAACGCGATCTTCCACTACATCAGGGAGGCGGGCGTTCTACTAGTAAGGATGGAAGGGCACAATAGACCCATGGAAATCGCAGCACCCAGGGGCAGAACCACCCTCTGCCCTCAACATAAAGGAAAACAAAAATAAAATTAAAATAACCAACCCCTGTGATTTTCCATGAGGTGGCTGATGATGACCAGTGGTTAACCAATCACTGATTTGCGATGAGTATCACTCAACAAACAGGTAAGGAAACTCCTACGTGTATTCTTCCATATTCGTAAAATGTAATGCATTTATGTAACGATTTTTGTCCGCATACAAAGCGGAATCATTTAAAAAAGCTCACCTTTGTACCAACTGGCATGAAAACCGGTGTTTCAACAACATGATGGGGCAGCTTCATCAGCGCCGTTCTAGCTTTGGACACCCCACATTCTGCCAGAATCTCGAAAGTCAACGGACAACTAGCCATAATTATCTACGATCACACGTGCTGTCACGACATTGAACTCGCGCAAAACACCTAACCGGTGCCTGAAGGTGAATAGAACCGAAGGGCGAAGAGTACAATACTTAAGTCACACAAATCAACATCGGCGATGCATAACAAATCTCGTCTTGTTATGCCAAATAGCAGATATCGACAAGATTCAAAGCAGAGAAAAACCATATACTTGAAACATCATACACCGTGATTATTCAAAGTTTGGCAAATAAACGGCATGTTGACATCCATGCGGTGGGGATGGGTATCAATATACAATATTTTCAAGTATCGATACTTTCCAACAATGTATCGATGAATCTGTATCGGTACTGTGCCATTCGATTTTCAGATAATAAATAACAGTAATAAGGTAATATTATCTTCTTCCAACATCATACTTAATGAGAACATTGTAACATTTTCCATATTGCATGAGATTATTGGAATTTTATTTGGAGTATCGATACATTTTTAATGATATGAAGAACACAGGGGAAAACGAGGAGAGTCCATTTTTGTGAAAATGGAGTTAAGGTTGGCAACAACTTCTACACGCTCTGACTGATATCACACCAGTGAAGAAGTGTTTTTCACAGTCCGTAGGCGTATTGTTGTGTGCCATGTGTTTACTTTCGTCTCGCAAAGGTTTAATCTTCGTCTAGCAGAGTGTTCACCTTCGTGGTTGTAAAACTGAGTGCGGACGAAGAATCCGGATCTGAGCGGCGTCAGTCAGGGTCAAGGAAGCGCGAATCCTATGGTCGCATAAAATACTGATGAAAAAACTGCGAGGTCATCTTCGAAACAGGTCCTGATTGCCAGTGCAAACGGAAGTGCTTTGAAGAAGTTGACTAAAAGCAGCGTCAGATGATCATCAATGATTTCAATAGTCTCAGTGAGTACAATCGACAGAATGCACACCTTGCAGGTTTGGTGGGTCTAGTACCAGTGTCCCGGAGGCGGCCTCGAACCGACGAAGATACTGTGAAACATGCCGGAAAAATAAGCCTTTCACCGTTGTTGCCGTGGATCTGGCTCTGATCCGAAATTGGTCAGGAATTTTTGACCTCCGCTATCTGAGAAAGCTACTCTGCAAATCACGCCCTATACGTGAAATTCATTTTACTAACAAGCATTCGCGCTCAGTCCAGCATCGCGACACCTACAATGGTCAGATGGTGTTCACCACCATTGCTCCTCAGTTGAAGCGACGACGAAATTTGGAAATTTCATCGTGATGGGCACTTCTTCCTGCCTCCACGTCTCTACCAGGCGAGACGTAAGATTACCACCAAAAATATAAGAGTCTTTTACATCTTCGGCAGTTTTGCACGTCCCTCAAAGCTCGGAGATATTACTCCCACCTCATCCACGGAAAGGCCAAGAAAGGTTCCACGAAGACCGGCGCCTAAATTAGCTGAAATTAGCTAAATTAGCATTCCTCGTTTTTCCACTGTTTATTAAGATAATCATTCTTCCTTTTCATGAATAAATTCGTTATACAATCTCCAATTACTTAATTTCTTCTCCAATCCATTTTATCAGGTCGAGAACAAGTTAGTTTGAATTTAAAAATTGAAAGGATGATTATAAAGTACGAAAGTGAAATGCCAAACTTTGAATTTTCAATTGTCGGAAAAAGGAAAACCTGGACTGTCCTCGTTTTTCCCCTGTGGTCTTCATATCTATTCCAACTGTGTGGTGGTTGTTACATGTTGTTTATTACCATATAGCATGAGTTTTGAGCATGAGATTAGAGATGAGCAAAGTAGTTCATTGAACGGAACTATCTCTTCCTAGTTCGTTCACTAAGGTGAACTAGTTTAAGGAACTAGTTCAATTAAACTATCTAGTTCACATTTTTAAATTAATGCGTGAATTGACTAAATTTAGCAGTTTAGCTTCATTGCACTGCATTGTTGCACTTCTAGACCAGATCAAGTTAACAAGTCGAAATAGCATTCCAGTTATTATTTAAACTAAAGATAAGTTTATAATGAAACTTGTTCACAAGTCAAAATAGGCTACAATAAGTTTATAAGAAACAAACAGGTCATCGAAACTGGGACTGTTTGATAGGAATTGAGAGAATAACAATCATAATTCCTCACTAAGAAAAAATTATTTAATGTTAAATTAATTATTTATACTTTCACAAAAACCAGCAATATAAACATACAAAATATTAAAACAAAATATGGATCAAACAGAATATTAATTTTTACATACTATTAGCTAAACTTTATTTCTAATATATCTAAACTTTCAAAATATAAAATTACAGTACTAGCATTGAGATCTGAACTATAGCAATGAACTTTACTACCTATAAGGAAGGTGAACTATGATATGAACTACATATGTGAGTAGTGACTATTTTACTGGTGGCGAACGCCAGCTAGTTCAGAATAGTTCAGACATACAAATCAATTAGGACCAAAGGAACTATTGAACTATAAGGAAGGTGAACTAGCCAAGCCGAACTGAACTAGGTATATTTCGCCTGAACGAACGACTGATGTGAATAGTTCACACTCTGGAGCAGTTCATTTGAACTGGTTCGTTCGCGAACTACACATCTCTAATGAGTTTATTAAAACTCGATAATTAACATAATCGATACACCCGATAGACATTTTGAATATCGATACGTTCTTAAAGATATCTATTCCTACCGTGTGGTGGTTGTTACTTTGTGGTTGCTTGTTTCCTTTTTAGCTAGCCAGGATACTCGTCATGTGTCACCTTAAGGTCGCTACTTTTTCAGCTGAGGGAGGTGTCACCACTGTTGCCGATGAATGTCTGATTTTTGTTGTGTTGGTTATTCGTGTCGGCTGCGTTGTCCTTTGATTTGTTGATAAAAAGATTATCTTTCATCCTCTCGGTGCTCGGTTTTGAAGAAAAATTAATGTTGACGTAATTTTGTAGCCTTTTGTGGTTGCTGGCGTTCACGCTCGACTGAGTATAATTTTCCATGGTAGAATCAATTTGATAGTGCGTTGTTTTCCAATCAGTTTTATTTGAGAAACGATGGCCTCTGACGATATCCGGACTCCTGAAGTCGAGTGGGTGCCATTAAAAAGTGCTTTCGTGGAGTACCCGAAAGGTAAACTATGTAAATTGTATGGTGGTGAGGTCGACCGTTTCGACATCATGGTGGTTTTTGTTATTTTGTAGACCTAGGAAAATGCCTGCGCACCTACCTGGTAGCGCTCGCTGGTACCTAATCAACCATTGTACTAACTTTTTATTGAGTCAAAGATGATTTGTTCTTTATGGCGGCTTTCAAGGCAGCAGTAACTGAATCACATCTCGTGGTTTTGTCATGTTCGCCGCTTCGAATGCAGTCTCGCCTTGATTCATTGCAGTTATACGAAATACATCCAATCGTCAGCATGGACCGGGTGATGCCGAATTCTGTTCATGAAAGCCATGGGATTTTCTTGAAGCCGATGGTAGATGGTAGAAGACACCTAGAGGAGGGATGTGGAGATGGTGTCTTCGTACAAGTACCTTGGAGTGACCCTTACCACTGGCTTGTCCTTTGCAACCCATCTGAAGGAGAAATCGTCTACTGCCAAGTATGCCATAGCGAGTGTTTATGGATCCTTCTTGCGGCAATCCCAGATACCGATCCATGCCAAATATAAGGTTTTTCAGGCAACATCTCGATCTGTTTTGACGTATGGTGCTCAAGCATGGGGATCACAGCGATACGATGCTATTGAACGGGTTCTAAATTCTTTATCAGAGGTCGTTTGGCCTACCTCGTAACACACCGGATTATTTTGTCGATTTGGAAACTGGCGTGATACCCGCGTTCCCCTACACGCTCTCTCTCCACTGCAAATACCTTCTCAATGTAATGCTTATGCCTGCAAGCCGCTACCCTCGGTTGCTGGCAGACCAGATTGTTCAGCGTGGATTGTTCTGGCACAAGAATCTTCAGGGTTCGGGCAGAGAGACCGGCTGTGTTGTTGGTGCCAACTTTGAGGATCCAGCATTGTGGAGATCTCAGCTCAGTGCCCTGCAAGAGACGCTGGAATCCCAATGGAGAGAGCAGACTGTCACAAGGGCGTTGTCATCGCATCACAGAATTTATCGGCAGTTGGACATGGGGCTCCGAAGTATCGATCTGACTGAGGAGGATCAAAACGGGTCTATGTTTGTCCTCCGCTGGGTCTGTAGGGTCAGAGGGGACCTTCTGGCGCTCAATAGCCGGCCGGGTTTGGCTCTGGAGGACTACAATCTTGACAGGACGCTGTGCTCCCTTTGCAATCTTGGTGAATCAGAGGACATTATTAATTTTCTGGGGCATTGTCCCGTTCTGCTGAGTTTCGGGTTGCACAGTTCGGAGTGGCTAATTTATTATTGTTGTTCAATTCAAATAAACACGTTTTCTATCTATCTACCTAGAGGAGGGGTTATGGGGGGCCCCAAGCGCTGAAGCCTGGTGGCCTGTTGTGCCTCTCTTAGGTGTCCCATTCTTCCAGTCCACAAACAGCCCTAGTCCCCTTGGTGAGGGTTGTTAGGTTGTGGACTAACTTATTGCAGGGTACAGTTCTCATTGGGGTTTGTGTCCCAAAGAGGGTGTATCTGCGGGATGTGATGATGATTATGTGAGTTGCAGTTTCGTCTGCTTCCTCACAGAATCTGCGTAGAGTTGTTGGTTGTGTTACCCCTATGCGGTTCAGATGAAAACGCGGAGGAGCGAAGCCGGTTAGCAGGCCAACTATCGCTCTTAGGTCGCCGCGTTTAAGTCTGAGTCCCCATCCATCACTCACCGCGTCCTTGGTGAGTGATGGATGGGGTTTTGCCACCAACGCTTACTGTGGACATGTCCCTCAATATTCCGCCATCTGTCGGTGTGTTTCTTGTACGTCCACTCCTTGATGGCAGCTCTGAAGGAGCTTTTGGGCAAGCCTACAGCCGGCTCTGGGCCCACAAAGGGGGTTTTGGAGCCCCTCCTGGCCAGCTCATCGGCTTTTTCGTTGCCCTCAATCCCCCTTCAAGGGACACTGTTATTGCGGGCTGCTAGAGCACAGAGAGTCTGTTCACAGTCCTTTACCAACCTTTGATGAGATGTTGGGTGCTGTGAGGGCTTTAATCGACGCCTGGCTGTCGGAGAGAATTCGGAGGTGTGCATTAGTATGTCCTCTCCTCAGACTCTCCAGGGCACATTGCCAGAATTTCGGCCTGGAAAACGGAGGTGTATTTCCCTAGTGGTGTGGAGTACTGCCACCTTGGTTTGGTTCCATACACCCCAGCACCTGTCCCTGTTTCCATTCTGGACCCATCAGTGTACCAGATCAGCCGACGACCTCTTGACTTAAACAGAGGTTCCAAGTGATCTAGATAAACTTCGGTGCCATGCATCAAGTACCTACTGTGTGCGGTGGTAGGCAGTGCTCCATCATGACGGCTTTTTGACTGCTATAACCCTCCAACTCATATAAGGGCGCCGCTGAAAATGTTTATTGCCCCTTTTCATATAGTATTCTTATAAGGTTAAATAACATATTTACAAAAAAAAAAAAAAAAAAAAATTGCATAAAACAGTCTCTTCATTCTTGACTTTTTACCCTCCGAGTCCTTCAATTAATGGCCTCAAAATCCCTACGTCCCCTCTGTGCGAAGTTCAGGAAAGGTTTCTTTGCTCTTCATTTTTCATCCTGTTCATCTGCCCCTACGTCTGAAGACCAGCTTGCCACGCTTCTGTCCATGTTAGATCGTCCTCCTCCTGGCCACAAAGTCTCAACTACTCTTCTTCTTACGGAGAACTTCCTACACATATTGCGCAATCCTACGCCAGTTTGCGTTGCTCTGCAACATTTTGCTCACGGCTGTCTCTGGTGTGAGTATACTAACATCCTGGGACAAAAAATACGGCTCCTTTCATGACCATCGCACGAAAAGGAGGTGTGCTCGACGTCATCCCAGACAGCATCATCATATGGGCCTCTATGCTCTGTCCATATTCCACAGATAGACCATAAAGAGGCCATGCCCAGACAAAAACTGCATCTCACACCTACAGGTGATAATATGCGCTGGGAAAGTGGTTGTACCATCCTGAACCCCAGTGTACTATTGCCCAAGCCTTCGCCTGATCTGCCCTTTGAATCACATTGTCATACCATGGCCTTTGTCGACAAAAGGGTGCTTTCAACCAGACTTGATAATATTACTCATTTTAGCAATGAAGATCTCTTCAGCTGACTTAGGAGTCAACTGCCACATCCTGTGGAATCCCTGCCATGGTAGACGTGCCTAGCCCTCAATCAGTCCTCCATGGGTCACGTGATAGGAAAAGTGGTATAGCTGAATACAGCTGCCAGAGACTGTAAAACTTGAGATAACTTCATGAAGGATCTTGACAATTTTGAAAGCTTATGCATGCGAAAAAAAAAACGAATTAAAATGTTGAACACCTTCAAATTGCCTTCCAAAAGTAAAGGAATTCATGAAAGTGCCGGATTTGAAAATCTCAGTTGACTTAGGCATGGAGTGGCCCACGAGATTATTATTGAAATAATGAAGCAGACCCAACGAGAGGAGTGTTGTGGTAGGTAATACCTTGATGAGTCAGCAAAATCAAGGACCCAGGTTTCGTTCCTATGTGACTCTTTAACCTCAGAATATTGCTCTTTTGCTCCCTGTTGTCTTTTTGATTGGCTATTCCTTGAATAATGAACCTATGTTTCCATGCAAAAGGGGTCGAGATCAAAAGAATTGATATGTCCGTACGCTGTGCCCGTTGAGGGGAGGCAGTGTGTTTTTTGATAAATGGATTTTCGAGATTTTAGGCAATCTTGGCGTGTGGGGTTTTGTTTTCCTATAGGACGCTGAATCCAATGAGACGGGTCCCCGGGAGGATTGGTGCCCACCCGAAGAGGTCATGGGTCATGATGGGTTATCTGTCCACCCATTTCGAATGAGTTTTCGAGATTTCTGGTACCATTTTCCACTAAATTTTGTACGCTGAATAGATTGAAATGAGTCTCCATGCTCCTGGTCCGAGGAATAACAAACCCCTGTGAAAGGATTTCAGCGTTTTAATATAGAAAAGTATGCCAATCTTCCTTGCTGCGAATCATCTCATGTTTTAGGGATACCTGAGTAAGAGTGCTTTGGGTCTCCATGCGACCATGCCATCTCACATACTTTAGAAGCCGCTAGTTGTGATGCGCGTTTGTACTTACTTGGCCTGCTGAGATCTTATGATGAACGCCTTTAGTGGATTAGTACCAAATAAGCATTGACATCCTCTTTTTCAGGTGATCTTCTCGGGAGACTTCTTGCCTACACATGCCTTTCGCCCATCGCAATTGTTTGTGGCTTTGTGACGCTGATCCTATTTCAGAAGAGACTTGCACACGGTAAATCAACTCAAAACCTCTATCGGCTTCTGGGAGGACGACTTGGCTTCGCCTGTGTTCAAGACAGGAGGTTTTCGGCATTTCAAAACCGCTCGAAGTTAATCATCGGTTTTTCTTCCAGTTGGTGTTTTTCGTCGGTGCTCTGGCGAACGAAGTTTTCAACGTTGTGTTAAAAACCATCATAGCTCAACCTCGGCCTGACCACAGGTCGACTGGAATGGTTGACTACGGAATGCCGTCCGGTCACGCGCAGTTTTTGTGGTTTTTCGCTGCTTACGTCGCCTATTTCGTTTACGTCCGGTAAGAGACAATTTTGTACATGAACATGGCCCGAATTAAGACAGGTTTTCATTTTTGGTTGGTTATTCCTAGAATAATCAACCTATATTATCATGCAAAAAATCAAATGTCCATACACCGTCCGCTGTCCACGTCAACTTTGGTAATAGGCAATTTTTTGAAAATCTGAAATTTCGGTCAGGGACCCGTTTCCGGCTCTAGTTGGTACTTGAAGCCAGATCGGACCAAATTTGGGCAGGTTAGGGGTCAAAATGTGTATTTCGAAAAATGAATTTTCGAGATTTTTGGTGATTTAGGCGTGAGGGGTGTTATTTTCCACTATATTTTGGACACTGGAATCCAATGAAATGGGTCTCAGAACGATTGAAACCCACTGAACGAAGTTTTGGGGTCAATTAGGTATCTATCTACACCATTTTGCATTGGCGCTTTCGATATTTCTGGTACCTAAGCGTGTGGGGTATCATTTTCCACTAAATTTTGGACGCTGAATCCAATGAGATGGTCCTGGGACGATTGGTGCCCACCGAAAAGAATGGGTCAAAATGGGTATCCATCTACCTATTTTGAATGTGGGTTTTCGAGATTTCTGGTATCCAGGCATGTGGGGTACCGCTGTCAAAGAATTTGCAGCATTTTGATTGGTTTTCGTTGAATAATAAACCCATGTTTTCATGCAAAAGTCAATCTCTCCGAGTCGGCAAAAAAAAAAAAAAAAAAAAAAAATTTGGCGTTTCAAGGTGTCTAGATCAATTCATGTCAAATGTCCGTACGCCGGCCGTCTCCCGTTGACGGGGGTGGGGTTTTTTTTCGAAAAATGAATTTTCGAGATTATCGTGTGGGGTATCATTTTCTCACTACATTTTGGACGCTGAATCCAATAAGGTGGGTCCCTTAACGATGGCACCCACCTAATGAGGTTATGGGTCGAGATGGGATCTATATACCCATTTTGAATTTTTTTTTGAGATTTCCGATATCTAGATGTGTGGGGGTATCATTTTCCTTCAAATTTTGGACGCTTACTCCAATGAGACGGGTCCCTGAACGATTGACGCCCGCCCAAAGAGGTATGGACGCTGAATCGATTGGAATGAGTCTCCATGCTCCTGGTCTGAGGAATAACCAACCCTGTAGAAGTCCTTTAGACACAGCCTCATACTGAACGTCTAATCCAAACAAACGTCCTTCTGTTTCAGGTTACACCACATCATAATAATAACTCGACTCTGGAATTTCTGGAAAACAATTATAGTGGGAGGCACTATTCTAAACGCTCTTCTTTCTTCTATCGGCAGGTTGTTGTCTATAAATCAGCAATTCTCTCTTATTCAAAAATTTCTATTAATTTATCTATGTGTCGGTTCCTACGGGCACACTTTTTAAAACATTTATTTAGAACAAATCTAGAATACAGAAAAGTAATTAACGTTGCAATGCTACTCCCCTCTGCAAGATTAGCTTGTGCTGAGGGGTGGAGTCGCCGGTCAATACTCATGTACATTATCGCGGTTACAGTCTTTTTAGTGGCAAAGATTAACTTTTATAAAAAACTGATTAGAGAAGACGCTAACAGAACCATTCAACAGATTAACAAAATAAGAACTTTAATAGAAACTTCGGATACAAATAATCCATTTACCATTTTTAACTCAATTATTAGACTTACACACAAGAAAAAAGTGCTTTCGAGTTCAGCCTTGAAGAAAATCACATTAAGAATGACTCTTATCTCTTTGGGGAGGCCATCAAATAAATTCGCACCCCTGAAGTCATAGCATCTCTGGCCGCTCAAGGTGTGACTGAAGGGCGGCTTTGTTAAGCATCCCTCGCTGGCCCTTGTACCAGTACCGCTAACCAAAAGCAGCATACCCCCAGTTTGAGTAGGAAAGGCTTGACGATCGTGGCCATTTCTATCAGCTAGTGGACCTTCAGGACCTCAAACTCCTCAAAGGCTGGCAGTGGGGTGCTGCAGGTTCATTTTGAGGAGGATCTTCACTATGCGGTTTGCACAGCAAAAAATGACTCCATCATTTCTTCACTGCATCCCTTCCACTCCATCTCACTACGTCAGGGGAGGAGTTGCCTTTACTTCATGCCATATTTTGTAGTAAAAACTATTTTTACTACAAACTACAACATAGCAATAAATAAATAAAACTGCAAATCAGCACTGTTTAAAGAAATGCTTCCTCATAATATTTTTGAAGGAGATTAATTGGGATGTCTCCAGTACTAAATTTGTAGGTAAATTGTTGAAAAAGAGAGCACCTTTATATGAGTGCAATCGTTGCGCGGCCGATTCAGTTTCTTTGTTTTTAGTGTGATTATTTCCGCGCTTCTTAAGCCCACTTCGATTCTCTCAATTTGTTTGTCTACGTATTATATATATACGTACACAACTGAGGTCCTCTCCACTAGCTTGTATTTATCGAGTACTCCAAAATCAGCGAACAATGAGTCCGTTGGGTGTCTAAATCGGTTTATAAGTATTTTAATTAGGGACTCTTCTGGTGACAGATAAAGCCTTTAACCTCGCCTTGCAGCCGCACTCCACCCTTGCAGAGCGACTGTACCATGGCGCAATAAAAAGCTTCTTTAGTTTAGAGTGTCAAACGATCTGATTTCTCTCGGCAGACAACGGCATGAGTCTCCTCACTGTGGTAATTGAGGCCTTATGTAGGATTCCCACCCTAATGTTTCGTGTACAATCACCCCTAAATTTTGTTTCATGCACTTGTTTAATAGAGGGGCAGTCACAGTTCCCATCGCATGTATCGAGTGCGTAGCATGAGATTGGTTCGATATGAGGTATCACGACGACTGCCAGAAAAGCCACGAAATTCGTTTTATTTTTGTTCAATTTTAGATTTTTTTTATTTCAACAGTTTATCTTTTCAGTTAACTGAAGCTTTTCTTTTGATTTCCTCCCATGAATCCCTACTATTACCATGGCTGATCATCTGCGAAACATATGCTTTTCCCATCTATATCCCTCGAGAAGATGCCATTACTATAAATTAAGTAGTATAGTGGAGCCAAAACGGTTCCTTGTGGTACAGAGACTGGGAAGTTGTTGGATCACTCAAAAGGGTTCCTATTTGTACCTTCTGTTGTCACGCTCTGCCATGTAGCTTTTAGTCCATTTTATGTACATTGGGTAAAAATTCATTTCTACCAATGTCTCAATTAGGCTGGTGTGTGGGATTAGTAGCCAAGAGGCTGATACCTCAAACTCTGATACAAATTAATTGTAGGTTGTAAGATAGGATAATATTTCATTTCTTGGAGAGTGAATAATTATGTCTGTTTGCACGCAGGGTTTATCTTCATACCACACGTGGCAGCAAGTGGTGTGCGGAGCAGCCTTGGGTATTGTCACAGGAACGATATGGTTCTTACTTGTGCACTTCATACTCACCCTTACTTCCCTTATGTTGCCTCATGGTGAGAAACATTTTTTTCTTAGACATTCATGCAGGTCCGTGGTGATCAAATGTGTTTTCAAATGATGGATTTTTCGGACTCCGATGATGCTGTTGCGTCTCTATCCTGTTCTCTGTACGAAACACTTTATAACAGCAAGTAATTCGTATAAAAATACTCGAATACATCTCTATCCTGTACTCTGTTGCGGAACACTTTATAACAGCAAGGCAATTCACGCCTATGCCCGTATAACGTTCCAATTTAATACTAAAGATGATATATCTAAAAGTTATTTTGGGTAAGTTGAATTAAAACAATCAAATAAATTAGAAATTGTTTTAATTATGTCAAATTTTTTAGGTCAAATTATTCAAACTTAATTAGGTCTTGTTCAAAATCATAACAAAATAAATCTGACCGTAGTGACAGTTATTAAATCATCTTATGGTTAGCATTTAGGAACACAATTTCTTTAACTTTACTGGGTTTCCAGTCGTGATCGTCGTCACTGATTATGCTTCAGTTTTTGAAAAAATACGTTCACACGGAACTGATTTTGCAACCCACATTGAAATGATTTAATGCCGTTTTTAATGCCAATTAAGTGCCACGGCGTACTCGTCTGTGTTGCTGTTCCAAACGAGTGCGAGAGAATAGTGTGCAGAGGCAGCGAACTCGGGGT